>CABEEJ010000780.1:39158-83080 GCA_901482245.1 Timema douglasi
TACAATGATGAAACATTGTTTCCGGTCCCGACTACAATGATGAAACATTGTTTCCGGTCCAGACTACAATGATGAAACATTGTTTCCGGTCCAGACTACATTGATGAAACATTGTTTCTCGTCCAGACTACAATGATGAAACATTGTTTCCGGTCCAGACTTCAAAGATGAAACATTGTTTCCCGTCTAGGTTACAATGATGAAACATTTGATTCCCGTCCAGCGTGCAGTTGAGTAAAAGATGTCCACCGAGGACGATGGTGCTATGGTTGTACTTTGTATGTATTGTAACGACTTTTTATCGTTGGGATAATTCATTACGTAAGACAAATAATTAAGTTAAAAATAAATAGATTTATTATTGAAATATACAATGAGAAATAAGATTAATGCTGGTTGACAACTGAACATGTAATAAATAAGTTCAGGAAAACAAGTGAACATATCGTGGATCACGAAAAACTTTACGTTAAATTCAAGATGTATTGACTTATAGCAAGTCCAAACTATAGGATTGTCTTGGCAGCTGCTCGGGTAAAAAGCGTCCAAGGCAGCATGGTCAAAGCCAGTAGGCTGGAAGAGCCTATTCACTATCAAAACAGCTGGTCAAGCACCAGGCTACTGTCAGCAGGGTCTTAAAGGAAAACAGTGAAATAATTAACGATTACCAATTAAAGTTAACTGTAAATCCTATAAGTTTAGAGTTACTATTATATATATAAATTGAATTATCTTGCTTGATTGGGACTTAAGAAAGTCCTGAAGATACATAGTATAATGAATTATATGATAAAGGCTTGTTAATTACATTGGTAGACGGCTATCAAACAGGTGTCAACACCAAATAGTACTATGGCCGGTCCTTTTCCCAATAGGTACTGTCAGAGCAATCACTAGTACAATTATACAATAACCCATTGCCTGGGGTACAACATTACTTTAGTACACACTAACTTCTAATGCCTAGTCAATAGGAGCCAACGACGTGTTAAAAGTAAAGGCATTATCTGCATGTACCCCATTATGGAAACTGGCTCTACCCACCCCAGCTAATATCACACGCGAAGCGTGCCAACAAGGATGATTCAACACATTGACCCAACTGGATCCAAGAAAAAGGACTGACAACCTGGTTGTAGCCATACAAAAATTAAACAATTGGACACGACGTCCGCGGCGTCATGAGAAGAAACACTAGTCATAAGGACTAAAAAGTAAGTACTGTACTTGTGGAGGAAAGTAACCATTTAAGACTAGGTCCTTATTACCTCTAGAGCTTAAGGTTCCTATATTTAATTTATGCCATATGGATATAGGGAAAGACTTAGTAATTTGGACTAATATAAGAAGTCTGAAAGACTCGAGAACACATTGGAGTCACTTTGACTACACCAACTAAGTCAGAAGGACGCTAAACCAAAATCTAGTCACTTTGACTGAAATAAGAAATTTAGAAAAATAGTCACCTCGACTAAATATTATTATTATTAGCACCGCGTCTTACTACCCGTTTGGGTTATACGCACTTACGCTAATGTGTAATGGTAGGGTGATTGTGATGGAATCCGAACCACGGTGGAGGCCTGGCATTCCCCACATTCACAAGATGTCTTGTCAGAGGTGAAGGAAGAGTTTGGTAATCAGTCAGATAAATCTGTGCCGGGACCGAGGATTGAACCCGGGTCACCAGCACAGAAGTCTGACACCTTACCCCTAGACCGCCAGGTCACCCCGACTAAATAAACTAAAGTCCGTTCACCGTAGGAATTGTCTTCTGAAAGGCCCTTTTTCCCTACCAGAAATCTATTATATAGTAGGATATTGGTAGGAAAAAAGACCTTACAGAGAGTAATTCCTACCGTGAATGGAAGTATAAGTCAAAAGGACATGATAAACGTTATAGTCGTCTCGACTATACAAACTAAGTCTGAAAGACATGACATCAAATTCTAGTCTGTTAGACTAGATCCATAAGTCTGCTGGACTTATTAAAAACGCCTTGATACTTAGAAAATCGAAGAGGATTTCCCTCAACGACGTGGTGAAACCCACGATCCAAACTTCATGGTGAGCTGGTACTTCTGTAGGTGATAGAGCGGCGTTTTCCTTCTTCGATGATACGATGTGGTGAACTACAATAAGTAAATCTGAGCGGCACTCATTATATACGATTTCTCTGACCAAACAGAAATAAGGCGTAAACACAGGCAAGTGAAAGAGACGGAAACAAGGGTGGAAAGGAAAAGAAAGAAATGTAGGAAGGAAAAGACAGATGTCCCAAGGAACGCCGCAAGGGCAGTAGCGCTCTAGCTTCGTGACTTCGATCCCAAGCCGGTCCCGTCCATTTCAACAATTGGGTGATTCAGCGAGGACGTATGTGAGATTTACCATGCTGGTGTCTCCTCCAAACTTGTCGTAATTTCCTTGAAAGCATGGTGATTGTATCAGAGTCCATCCTGTTACGGTGAGTAAGTCTTGAAGGATATTATTACTAAATAAATCAGTTTTAATTATCTTCTTTGGATTCAACTGTTGTATTTTATAAGGATTCGTCTCGTGAGTGTTATTTTACACACTTGTTGTATTTTCTTCTCGGAAGAATGTTGGCTGTATCCAAGCCCATCCAGTCATGGAAAGTATATGTTGAAGCATATTATTCCTAAATATGTCAACTTTAATTCTCTTCTTTGGATTCCTCTATAATAATTATCATAATTTAGTATTGTTATGTAAGCTCGTGGTGTAGCTGTCAATTTTACATATTTTACATGCTACATTATCTATGGACTGTTCAAGAAGAAAGAGAAGAAGAAAATGGGTTGGGGGTTCGTAAAGTGCTTCTAAAAGGTTAATAATATGCAAATAAGCTTCAGACAGAAATGAAGCTCAAAACGGCAGTGGTTTTTGGAACTACACGTTCATGTTTCTTGCAGCTATTGAAGTTCTTTTTACAAATAGTTGCTCCCAGGAAAGTGAACGACTGGCCTGGCCCGCGTTGTTTGTTATCTACAATGTTGGTGAAACCACTCAGACATGTAAACTATGTTTACTCTAAGGGTTCGGCCAGACTGACAAGCGTATGAATGAGTAAGTGCGTGATTAGCAGATAGCTCTTGATAGTTGTTGCCGAGGAGGCAAAGGTTCGAATATTGGTTCAGTGAACTGAGGGTGGTTTTTGACAAGTGATTTTAATGTTGTGGTTTTCCCATCCTCTCTCCACGCTAATGATGATTCTTATTTGTAAAGGCCTACTTTGATTATAATATTGAACTATTTTAACATATTAGTTTTACATATATAGTTGTAGCATTGTTTGCCACAAACTAGCCGAAAACAAACAATAACAATCAACTCACCAATTTTACCAAGTCCGCCGGCAGTCGGATCGTCTACACGACTACACACACGAACGACACGACTGAATACAACGTACTGAAAGCCACGCCTGTCCAACATTTTGCAACGACCTTCCCGCAACAAAGATCTTCAACAAGGAAGAAGAGACACTCCACCTATGCTCAAGTCTGCCATCTAGAGGGTAGTAGAACATTCCACGGCTCTCTATATTCTTTGGAATACCCCCCCTTACCTTCCATTCACTCCGTGTGCCGTAAACTGTGCTTTTTGTATATAAGTGTGACCGTGTGGAATAAGCGCCATTCTGGGACTGGCTTTGGAAGTAGCTTGTGCTAAGCTACGGCTTCGAATATCAACAATGTAAGACAAATTCTTTTTCGGCGTTATATTTATTATTCTAAATTCATTTTCGACTCTTCATCTTAAAAAACTCTAACTTTAATATTTACACGCATTATTTGCATCAACTATTGCGGACTTAAGCTTTTATCTTTTATATGGGCTGAGATATTGCGTCTTTTTTGGACTTGTATTTATTTTTGATGAGTATTGCAGACTTAAGCTTTTATCTCTTAAATGGGCTGAGATATGGTGTCGTTTTCTATAAGATATCTTTTGGACTTGTATTTATTTTTGATAATAACGAACTCCAATGAAAAGACATTGTTTCTAGAATATACTTTTCTCACTTAAGATTATTTTTAATATCGACATACTGTAACTGTTAACTTTGCCCATGATGTTTGTTTTGAATATTAAGTTTAAGAATTGGGCAATAATAGAATATCTAGCGGCATATATATTTACTTTAATTATACCCTTTTTTAAGCATTAGGGACTTTACTTTATATTAATCCATGTTAGACGTTAGGTTTTGGCCTTGGGCTTACTGTAATATAACATCTTTAATTGCTCTGTTTATATTTAATGTTTAATCGTTCTCTCTTGAACTTAGGATATTGGGCGCCATCAGCGCGTATGAGAAATTAGTGATAGCCGCCATGACGACTAAGTGTTAGGTAAATACTTGTTTAGAGCTGGCGAGTTATTATGGGTTTATTTTACTAAGGTCAACCTTGCTTTCTGTAATTTGGAATATTATATATATATATATATATATTTTTGTTTATGGGAAAAGGAGATAATGAACGACTGACAGGAAATAACTCAATATTTTTAGGTTGAACATTGACGTTTATATTAAAGTTATTGTCTAGAGTCAGTCATTGTGTTTTTTGGCTTAACCAAGTTTTTAGCGAAGCTTTTCGCCTATACGTACTGCGACCTCCCTAAGAGGCCATGACGCAAGGTTGCGTATATTGTATTCTATAAATTGTTTGAAACTATTGCTTTAAATAAATTGTTATCCATATCTTGTTGAATCTAAATAAAAGTTCTCTAGACTATTATGTTTGTATTTTACCTTTTTATATACTCATCCTTAGGTAGGTTACTTCAACTTAAATATGTTATCTAATATTCAGAACAGAGGAGTAGTCACGTTTCTGGTTAATGACATGTATTATTGAGTTTGAGGGTGACCACAAGGGACGAGTCCCGCAATAGTGCTTATTGCGTGTGCTGGGCTCCAGTTAGGTCTTGCCCAGTTTTACTTTGCCTTTTCACTCACCCAGCACACTCTAAATTTTTCTTCTAGCTTATTATAATTTTTTGTATTTGGACACGCCTAATTAGGCGTAACGGTTCATATATATATATATATATACATAGGATATACATACAGGTATGGTTTTATGATCTTGCCAATTAAATGTGGCCGTCAGTAGCAAGTGTGCTAATCCTATCAATAGTAATAAAAATGTCAAAATGAGAAGTTTTCCTAGCACTCAATGAACCAACATACAATAATATTGCCTAGCGCCTGTAAACTAGACTGTACCGGCTCGAGCGCACGCACTCAGTTACTCGGTCACTCGCTCCAGTCTGGCCACCTCTCATTACAACCAATGTGTTCTATTTTAATTTATAGTCGCTCACGCGCTCGCTCAGTCTGGCCGTCTCCTTCCATTTTAAACGTATGACGAGACACATTGTTTACTCTTTGGAAACTCCAAGGAAACACACACAAAAGTTTGTAAATTGTTTCCGAAAACACTAATATATATATTGGAAACAAGAGCTACATGTTTGCAAACAATGTTTCCAAGGACATACCGACCCGGCTTTAGGTTTAGCCATAAGAGTAACAAGATGGACCTTAGAGACCTGCTCAATTGGTTTCTACCCTGATTTACTGATAAAAAGCTCGACCACTATTTCTAAATTAAAATACAAAATTAACTTATATTTCGTCAGAAAGTGAATATATTTAATATATGTTTCATCAGCTGGTAGCGTGTCCTCCTGAGTTAAAAGTGCAGCAGAAGGGAGCGTGAGTAATTTTACAGTTTTTATAGCATTAATTTTTTTTGGCCAAAGTAAATCAAATATTTCTCCAGAAGTAACATAGAGTTTAGTTTTCTGCACATGCTAATATCAACAGATCTTGAATATATTTCAAAGGTGTCCTGAAGTGTTGTCATAACTTTTTAAATAAAGAGAAAAAGTTTTGACAAAATTCTAGGACACTCTGTACAGATATTCAAAAATCTGTTGATATTAGCATGTGCATAAAACTAAACTCTATGCTGCTACTGAAGAATTTTTTTATTTATTTTGGCCAAAAGATTGCAATTCTTTAAAAACTGTAAAAATACTTGCGCTCCTTTCTGCCGCGCTTTAAGGATTTCGGTTTCGTTACCTGGCTGGCTGGCATGGTCGAAGAATGTATCATTGGCGAAATGTGGGCCTCACCTTTTACAGTAATGTATTAACAAGAGGGGTGCCGAATGTTTTGTCTGTTCTAGTTTTATGTTAGAGTCAATAGCTCATTGGAAGTGAGGGTGACATTCAATTATTTTGATGTAGTCAGATAATCGGTCTTGGTCCTCGTGGAGAAATATTGAAAGGGGCCTCAGAAATTGGTGAAGATATATTATCTATCATGAAATAGATCTTGACTTGCAAACTAAAACAAGAAGACAAGCTTTCTGATAGAAAACCAGTTTGTAACACAAACATAGTGCAATCTATCAGCAATCACTAGTGAGTCAGGATATCCAGTTAATCGTCACACAAGTCAATGACAGATTTTATCAAATTTCTCGTAAGTCATTGATTTATAACAGCCAACATAACTCAATTTTTTTTAAAAACTTACTTTCCTCACACTTGCTTAAAAAATAAAACGAATACTTGGCAAATCAGTAGTTTAGTTGTAGTTCATTTTGTCTCAGAATGAAGGCCAACCAACACCTAGGCTCAGTTGGTAAATACATCACTCCAATGAGGTACTGGGCTCGACTTCTGAAATTTCCTAAAAATGTGTTATTGATGGAATTAATCCCGCCTTCACAACGATAAATTGACAGCTTGGGGACTGGCTATCATCTCTATTCCAAACCCAAATTAGTTTGTAATAAATATTCTAAAATTATTAGTTGATTGAAAAAGTACACGTTTAAAATTCATAATAATAATAATACAAATGAATTCTGAATCCTCCAATTCCTTTTTTTTTTTTCCTAAGTTGACCCAGTCCAGTTTCACGTAACCTTGAAAAACAACTTAGAACACTGAAAATAGCCATACAATTGACTATTGCTTAGGGATTTTTCATTATTTATTTAAAAAAACAAGTAATTTGAATTAATAGCTCACTCTTCTGATTGTGTGTTTTTTATTTGTTACCCACCTCAGTGGCGTAATTAGCTAACGCGCTATCTTTGTGCTGAGTTAGACTGCCGAGGACGAGGATATGGAAGTTTTAATTTCACTCGGGTAAACTGGGGGTAGTTTTTCCTAAATGGTTTTCCACTCTTTTCACTCAAATGCGGGTTCACTTCCTCTATATTCAACCTTCATAGTTACTAACCATTAGCGCAATTAGTACCTAAGCGTATAACCCGAACGTTTATTAAAACGTGGTGTTAAGTAATCTTATTTTATTGTTTCCTGTACGTATTATGTACCTACTTACTTTAGTTAGTGCAAGCCTGAAATTCAGGAAGAGTAATAATACAACCAACAAACAAGTTATTTAATTATGAAAGAGTGGCCTTTCTCACTGCCAGACTAAACGATACATGCATTGGGTGTTAAAGAGATTGGGGTGATGATGTTGGGGAAAGGCTTAGGGGGAGAATATTACCCTAATTTCCTGTGGGTATCGTAAACTTTGCGAATGAAATCCCCCGTGTCATTGTTTCTAGAATTTGAGTGCCGTAATAAAACCCTTGGTTAAACCCTGTTCTCCTTGCTACATTCTCTGATAGTTATTAAGATAATTGCTTTCTTAACTTGTGTGGGAGTATCGGCCACGGGCACAGAG
Organism: Timema douglasi; assembly: GCA_901482245.1. Lineage (NCBI taxonomy): Eukaryota > Metazoa > Arthropoda > Insecta > Phasmatodea > Timematidae > Timema > Timema douglasi. The sequence goes on from CABEEJ010000780.1 coordinate 46,906, forward strand.
AAGGAAAGAACAGAACCACAGCCCCTAGGTCACAAACAAATAAATAACAGATACACAGCCTTACGGGAGATTTGTTGCGCTCCTCGAGTCAGGTAGAACTTAAAATATCCACTGATAACAGCGCATCCAAGTGGGAATTCTTTAAAACAACTCCCTTGCAAAATGTTCCTCGTGAGAAAGACAAGCTAGGAATTGCTGTCTCTCTGAGTACAATAGTCCAAGTAGCGGTAGTCCCTTAGCCCCGCCTCACCCCCTTTCATTGACCAAAACTTTTCAAACAATTGAGAGAGTTGGACTCAAATATACAATGCCAGTGCTTCTACAGTTTAAACGTAAGTGACACGAGTCTTGGAAATGCACTTTTAAATGGATTATTAAATATTTTGTGACCAGCTTCTACGGTCACCATTCTTTAGGATTCACTTTTTCGTTATACTGGACTGCAAATAACTGGCGTATCAGTGTTCGAATCCCGATCGAGTGCACTGAGAGTGTTTTTTTCCTACTATGCTTATAATTCTCCTTCAACGCAAATACGGACACATTTCCTAAACATTTTACCTTCCTCATTCCTTATTCTAGGAGTAAATACGCGGATAGCTGTAGTGACAATACATAGCGTACAAAATATATCAGTAATTAAAATTAAATACTTAAGTTGTAAGGGTTGCATTTATTTTTATATTTTGTTGTCAAATTGATATGAACAAAATACACAAGTGATATGCTACTTTATTAACTAAAAAATGTTAAAAGCATTAATAATACAATGGCAAGAGTTTCCTAAGTATATATTTGGTATCGGTAACACCCCCTTATTTTAAACACTGGAATGATTATATTCAACATTATCTTATACAAATAACCGCCTAGGTGGCATAGTTATCTAACGCACTAGTTTCGTGTTGAGCTAGACTGCCGAGGACGGGGAGACGGAGGTTAAAATCTCGCTCAGTGGAACTGGGGTGGTTTTCCCTAAATGGTTTTCCACTCTCCCTCCACGCAAATGTGGGTTCACTTCCTCTATATCTAACCTTCTCAAATCCTAACCCATAAGCGTATTTAGTACTTAAGCGTATAACTCGAAAAGGGTACTAAGTTTTAGTATTATTATTTTATATTAAAGTGCAATGAATGTTAACAAATCGGTTTTAAATCAGTTTATAATAAAATAAAGTTTGAAAGTGAAGCTTATCTCTCTAAACGCGCGTTTGGATTACACAACATAAAGCTCATAATGTTTTGTCCAACAACTTCTCGTGTCTGTATGGAAAATTAAATATCTCTTATTATTTTAGTAAAGGGAAATAGAAATAAATATTAAAAAAAAATTACACTGACTATTTCAGTATAAGATTATTTTACTATAATATAACAATATTTTCATAAATTAATAATTGCAGATTTTATTAATAAATAAATATTTATATCACAATAAAAGAGTTTAGTAAAGTGAACCCTTTCATTGACCAAAACTTTTCAAACAATTGAGAGAGTTGGACTCAAATATACAATGCCAGTGCTTCTACAGTTTAAACGTAAGTGACACGAGTCTTGGAAATGCACTTTTAAATGGATTATTAAATATTTTGTGACCAGCTTCTACGGTCACCATTCTTTAGGATTCACTTTTTCGTTATACTGGACTGCAAATAACTGGCGTATCAGTGTTCGAATCCCGATCGAGTGCACTGAGAGTGTTTTTTTCCTACTATGCTTATAATTCTCCTTCAACGCAAATACGGACACATTTCCTAAACATTTTACCTTCCTCATTCCTTATTCTAGGAGTAAATACGCGGATAGCTGTAGTGACAATACATAGCGTACAAAATATATCAGTAATTAAAATTAAATACTTAAGTTGTAAGGGTTGCATTTATTTTTATATTTTGTTGTCAAATTGATATGAACAAAATACACAAGTGATATGCTACTTTATTAACTAAAAAATGTTAAAAGCATTAATAATACAATGGCAAGAGTTTCCTAAGTATATATTTGGTATCGGTAACACCCCCTTATTTTAAACACTGGAATGATTATATTCAACATTATCTTATACAAATAACCGCCTAGGTGGCATAGTTATCTAACGCACTAGTTTCGTGTTGAGCTAGACTGCCGAGGACGGGGAGACGGAGGTTAAAATCTCGCTCAGTGGAACTGGGGTGGTTTTCCCTAAATGGTTTTCCACTCTCCCTCCACGCAAATGTGGGTTCACTTCCTCTATATCTAACCTTCTCAAATCCTAACCCATAAGCGTATTTAGTACTTAAGCGTATAACTCGAAAAGGGTACTAAGTTTTAGTATTATTATTTTATATTAAAGTGCAATGAATGTTAACAAATCGGTTTTAAATCAGTTTATAATAAAATAAAGTTTGAAAGTGAAGCTTATCTCTCTAAACGCGCGTTTGGATTACACAACATAAAGCTCATAATGTTTTGTCCAACAACTTCTCGTGTCTGTATGGAAAATTAAATATCTCTTATTATTTTAGTAAAGGGAAATAGAAATAAATATTAAAAAAAAATTACACTGACTATTTCAGTATAAGATTATTTTACTATAATATAACAATATTTTCATAAATTAATAATTGCAGATTTTATTAATAAATAAATATTTATATCACAATAAAAGAGTTTAGTAAAGTGATTAAAATTGTTGACAATACAAAGTATATGAAAAAAATACTCTTAACTTTACACAATCACAGCTATAGTTATTAAGTGTTTGGTGTAAAAATTATCTACTAAAGTAAAGAAAAAAAATCTGATCATGGAGTTTGTATGGGTTTGAAACTAAAATAATAATCAATATCATTAAAATATCAATACAATAATAGTAAAGAAATAAGATTTAACAGAAATTTGATTAAAATATGTGTCAAACTAATTTGGAAATTAATATATTTCATAATATTCTGGTCTCTTTGATTTCGTAACATCCTTACTTTATTGGTCCACCTGTCATAATTTTGAAAGTACCTTCGTATACAATCCTAAGCTAACCATGGCAATCACAACTCAGTTATTGCAATAAATAAATAAAAAATCTTAGAAGGAAAATATTACCTAGTCTACAATCTGAGTGCACAAACGAGCGCAATCGCAGGGCGGCTGTCACACTCCAATGACAATACAAACTTTACCTAAGCATGATCTTAAAAACATGTTTAAAAAAAGAGCATCACATTTCACCAACGAGCATAAATTAAATAATAGACTCTTTTACAGAAACATATTAATTATGAAGCATCATTATTATCTAATTAGAATCATGGTCATCAAGTTGTCACTTGAATTGGTTTATTTTAATTTTTATGTCGATCCTAGATGTGCGATAACAGCTATGAATTTGTAAATCTAATGTATCCACTTTAAGATAGTCTTTAGTTTGTGTGTTGATTTACTTTTAGTGTAAACTTTTTCCCTCTGCCTTTACAAATCTAATGTTCCAAATGTATTACTACAGTCCAATTTTTATAAAAAGAGCCTTTTAGAAAGTAGATTTTTTGTGTGTTCAACATCAATGACATTTTATATTTTGTTATTTTTGTTAGCATTGTATTCGTTCGAGTTATACGCTTATGTACTACTAATTACGCTATGGTGTTAGGGATGAGGGAGGTTTAATTAGTATATAGTGTACCCGCATTTGGAACCTATCGAGTTTTTATAGCTTAGGAAATTTTAGGGGCCCCTCCAATTTCCCAGCAGTAAATTTTCGAATTCCAAACTTTCTAACTTTTATGGTTATGTGTTTTATCAAATTGGCAAATTTAAATATTCTTTCATTAATAAAAGTATATTTTCTTTGGAAAGATGGCAATTTACTCTCATTTACAAACCCCTCTGTCCCCCTCACCCTCCTTAGGTTCCACAATTCTAATTTGAAATTTTAAGACCTATTTGGTTATGTTATATGATATTTTCCGTTCTACCAAATGTCAACCTAACACCATCGTAAAGAATTTTATATTTTGGTTGTATAAATTGTAAGTGCTACCATTTCCTGGGCTTCAATTTAGAAATTCCACTTGTTCAAGAATGTAGGAAACGCGAGAAAATGATAAGGTTTTTGCAGTTTTTTTTATAAAAAATTACCCCCACCCCCACCCCAAAAAATATATATCGCTCCAGTAGAAATATATTGTAGGTTCTGTGGCTCTGTTCTTTCCTTCTCTGTGCCCTAGGTTAAAAATGTTGCACTCCTTTTCAAGGCTTTACTCCCTCAACGTTGGGATCGCTAGGTGCGATCCCCAGTGACTACAGCGCAAGCACGTGAGCAATTTTTAAACGACTCACTTTAAACTCAAATGTACTAAAAGGTAGATAAAAAATATGAGCTCCTGTCGGCTGGCGGTCACCGAGAAAGCTTCAGTTAGCACCCTCCTCCATCTCTAACCCCCACCCACTCGTCATAAGTACCCTAAACCTGCCACACAAATAAGTTTACTCTGACTGCACATTACAAAGAAAACTTGAAACACAATGGACCTTTTTTTTAACTAAGCGACTAGATGTCAAATGCTATTATTTATTAAGGAGCACTGAGAAGAATTGCAGACGTTTATAAATACCAATATATTTAAGAAGTGGTTAGATATTTTTAAATATTGTTTTCATCAAAATGAGGGTAAAAGCTCTGACCAGTTAAATAGTTTAAATTTTAATTATAAAGTGTGTTTTAAATGTGTGATACATTATATAGAACCGTAAAAAACAACCCCACAAATTGTGACGCTATCAAAACATGACTATTTGATAGAGGAAATCTAGATACCATACCGTGTGGCCACCAATGCAGGTCTATAATATCTATTTGATGCTATATAATTAAAATCATTCATGTATACTTGAAATAATTTAAAAACTGGTAAATTCCCGGTGTAAATTAAAATTCCCACACTTAAGTAATTAAAATTAAAACAAAGGTATGTGATAGTTTTAAATAGTTTTAAGGGTCTCTGTTATTTAAAATTAGGTAGTAAACAATAAAGTTAAATTATTGTATTTTGTGTGAGTACATGGATGCAGGCCGGATAGTAATATAAATATATTGCAAACAAACGGGCCGGTCAGCTATGTCTCGCGGGCCGTTTGTTTGTGAATCTTGCCTTATCATTCGACCTTGAAAGGGAGTTTTCTCTGATAACAAAAGTTAAATCATACCCTACACTTTACTTATCTTAAAAGTTAGCAAGCTTTATTTTATTAATTACTAGCAATCCTGCATGGCGTTGTCCGTGACCCCTTGTGGCATAAGAATTATAAAGACATCCCCCCTCCCCCCCCCATGGTACTCGTATCTCTGAAACGTAATTATAAAACAGAAAATATTTTCTTCAAATTTTTGTTTAAAATATCATAATTTAAAGATAATTGAAAATCTAAAAATCCTGCTTCAAGGTGCAATCAGACCACCTTCCGTCCACCTATGTTAAAAATTGCAGATCTATGCGTGCTGTATATTTGGCTATCATCGCACACAAACACACAGAGACAAACACTTCCTTTTATTATCATAAACTATGATGTAACATTGTGGCTTATAGAATACGGCTGTAGGCTATTCTAGTCCATTAAATTATTGATGTCACCTTTCAGGGTAAACCGATTGTTTGCTACATAGATATTATTTTTATACGTGAGATACAAAATAAATGGGTATCTCAAAATGATTTACTATGTAAGATATTTTGTTATTAAATGAATTGGTTTTAAATAGGAGCTAACGAGTAATAAACCATACACATACAATTTTAACGATTTTTATCATCACACATTAAGATTATATACCTATTGGTTTTACCGTTCGATCTTTTAAATTTGCTTGCTATCTTGCACACAAGATAGGACGGAAATTTCACATGTAAACTCTGCATGAAAACATTAACAAAGTGTGATGCCAACATGGAGTCATGGCATGATTATTAAATTTTTCATAGAGCATATCTAAATAAAGGGCATGATGACTTAAGGAATCTTAAATCCCCTACAGATATGTTCACACACATATCCTAGAAACAATTATTGAGCAATTACCTTATGTGCAACACAAAGAAGGTATTGTACATATAATGTTAGGAAAGTCATTGAAGAAAAGATGATTAATATAGCCTAATTGGATTAAACCATGCAAAAATCACAAACTACATTGCACAAAGCCACCTCTTTAAAGTTAGAATCCACAATCACTTGCTATGGACTGCAAAGGAAAATATTTAGTGTTTAGGGAAACCGACGCAGAAAATATGGAACATATTACACCAAGAGTCTCATCTCGTTGAGTGAACTTTGGAGAGTTGAGTACTTGTGACTTAAGCTGATTTTCATCCCAATTAAATGTAATAAATTAACTGTGTTTTGACATATTTATATGAATCTAGACTCTGGTCTCAAAATTAATATTTGTAGCGTGTTCCATTTTGAAACGTTGAAAATAATGTAAGGATATATAAGTAATAATATTGAATGATTGTGATTGTTTTACAAACAAAACCAGCTGTTTGGCTTAAGCTTTAGGTTAAAAACTTTTGTTTTTAAATAGTAGGCTTGGATAGTAGGTATGTTTCGATAAAATACTTTAGTTGTTAAAGTGTGTAAAAGTTCAAATATGCATCGGTTTCTAACTAAACACTCTTCATATAACTATAGAACTATAGTTGATAAGTTAAAAATAAATAAAATATTCAAATAATGGAGCATTATGGCTGTATTGACTCAAAAACTTACATAAGTTGCCAATCTAATATTTACTACTTTTTTCATCTTAAATTGTGATTATTTTACTCCATAGTGTCATTGAGCCGTAAGTTGAAAGTAGTTTTAAGAATGTCTAGAAATGTGTTTGAACCATTGAAGCATATAAGACTATGATTGATGCTCATCCTTACGTAAATATACACTTTTTACTTTCTCTCGACACCTTGAAAAGAAATGTACTTTGCTCGTAAGAAAGATCCAATTGTTGATAATTGTCAACCACCCCACTCCCCTCCGAAACCGAAAAGGCGTTAGTTTGCGATGCCGTCTGCCTGTGTGTCTACATCCAGAAATAAAGCAGACATCATCTTACTGATCAGGCGAAAACTTAGTATATATGGTTTTATAAGGTTCCCTCGAGGAATTTTAGGAATTGGATATATTATCATAAAATTGATGGTATTTTACTAAAGGTAAAAAAGAGAGAAAAGAAGATACCTCGAAATCCACTGTAACGATTTTTATTAAATTTCGTATCTGGGCAATGTTTATCATTATAAACTATGAACATAACTTTAAGAGTAACTTTAAGAGTAACTTACATAAGCAGATATTGCCCATTTTAATCATATATTTGCAAGTATTTGAGACACGAAATTCCTCAATATTGTAAGGTTGGAACAAAATTAAAATTTAAAAAAACCTTTACTTGAAATATATTTTTATAAATCCAATAGGGGGCTGTTCATAAGTTACGTAAGGATTTATTTCATTATTTTGACCCCTGTTACTCCCCAAATCTCCCTGCTTAAGGGATTGTAAGATTTCTCATCACCTCCTCTCCCCTGACTGATCTTACTTAATTTTCTTACAATTTGGTAAATTATATTATTCGATTCGTGATGTGAAATTATAAAATATTCATCACAGTAAAATTAGGTTTAAAACAACATAAATAAATGGCATTTTATAGTTATGTATAGCTGTGTACAATTATAAGCTACGACCTGCCTCGGTGGCGTAGTTGGCTAACGCGCTAGTCGTGTTGAGCTGCTCGACTGCTGAGGACGGGGAGATTGAGGTTCGAATCTCGGTCTGGTGAACTGGGGGTGGTTTCTCCTAAATGGTTCTCCACTCTCCCTCCACGCAAATGTGGGTTCATTTCCTCTAATCCAACATTACCAATTCCTAATCCATTAGAGTAATTAGTACTTAAAGCGTATAACCCAAACGGTTAGTAAGACGCGGTGCTAAATAAAATAATTTTAAAAAATTTTAGGCTATGCTTCAGCGCCATCTGTCGTCGCTATGTGCAACCTTTTTGACTGCGCGTCTGTAAAAGTGGATTTTTATTGTATTTTTAGATTTGTCTGACCATAAACATTTATAAAATCCTAAGTTAAGATGAAATCTGCCCACCCCCACGAAAACGTAAGAAATATCTGGTCACACCCACCCAAAAAATCCTTGAGTAGTTCTTGAAAGGTCCCCAGCTCCCGAGCCATTAAAAAATATTTGTTTGCTTTTTTAATTTAGGTCTCGGAAAACGGAAGTTTATTATCATGCTTTTTGATGAAAATATGTAAAATCTGTAAAATATGAATAATGAACAATACGTTTCTTTCATTTATGCCTCTTGGTGGAATATGATGCTCATTTTTTTCATCATGTTTCTGTAAAAATGAATATTATCTGGTTTCACAAATATTACAAATTTGAAGTAAATGTTTCCATTGTTAGACAAAGTAGAGAGAAAGTCTGTATGGTGCACCATACCATTTATGTATTGAGGCTATTTATTAACCTTAATAATATGGACACAGGTTAATATTATACAATTTATAAACTTGTTTGTAGTTTCGTCTTTATTAAAACATTATCTCTCACTTATTGTATACCAAAACTGATATCATAGAAGAATCATTACCGAAAAATTTATCTACAGTTAATTTCGACCAAATAGTCCGTTTCAACTACAATTTAAAAATACTTTATCTAATATTATAAGTATAAAGCACAAATATAAGGATTTATTATATTTTATCTCTTATATTGAACTAAATATTGATTTAATAATATGAATACGAGTGTGGATATACGGTAATGAGACTTATTGCTTAAAATCCCAAATACAGGGCCAATTATGCCTGTAGAGACAATACATTTGGTGGGGGAGTTTGTGGTTTTGTTAGAAGAGCTTACTGGTTTCAAACATGGACTTTTGAAATTTTTAGTAAAGGTTCCTTATTGGCTATAGACCAGAAATAAGACCGAATTTTGTGAAATTCATCACCCTTTAAGAGATGAATAAGGGGGTTCAAAAGTATTCAAAATTCACTGAGCATGTATTTTTTGAACTAGTGGGCATATAGCCTTGACATTTAAAATGAATGTTTCTGTATTGAAATGGGGTTGATATTTTTAGGTTTTTCAAATTTAATCATCTAAAGGGGTGTAAAAGAGGGTAAAGGGGGCAGTAAATTCAATCTCCTCCAATCAAGATGAAATTTTATATATGAAGGATTATCGGGTCGCAGAATACTAATATGAAATTAATTTATGTACAGCAACCACACGATGATTTCCGAGGTGCGTTGGTAAAAATGCAAGTTCAAGACTATCAAAACTAATATAAATAAATACGTTACAGGATGATAGAAGATTGAAATTGTGCAGACAACAAATGGGACCACTACAAACAATTATATAAATATGAACAGTTTTGTTTAACAAGTGCGGCCCTGAAACATATGGAAGGGGATGAAAACAAAATAAAAACCTTTTATGTGTGTTAGAAAACTTAAATTTGATAGTCGTTTAGGACAACTCCAAATAACCAAATAAGTCTTAAATATGGAAATTTCTAAATGATAGTTAGAAAAATGAGCTGAAATATTTACAAAACTAATAGAAACAACTAATTCCCAGTGGGGCAGAAAATTGAAATATATAAGTATATTAAAGGGACATGTCAAATTATTATAATTCTGTACAGTTTTAATTTTAAATGGGACCCCGGTAAATAGGTAGGGGGGGATAAGGGGTTATAAAAATAAAAACAACTTATAGCTGTGATAGAATATTTAAATTTGACAAGTAGGTAGAGTAAACTTTCAAAATAACCAAATAAATCTTAATATTTGAAATTTATAAGTGGAAGTTGAAGAAATGGTAGGGGAAGGGGGCAGGCTCAACATTTACAAAAACAAATATATTCAACTACGTCTCTGTGTGGTAGAAAACTTAAATTCATAGGTATACGGACCACTCTAAGTAAACAAAAAAATGTGAAATTTTTTAACTTTAGCTATGGGAAATGGGGGAGGGGGAAGCTAAAGCTAGAAATAACTTTTGAGATGAGGTTGGAAATTAAAATTTGAAAGACAGGTGGAAATAAAACTCCAGATATCCAAATGAATGTTATAATTTATTATTTTTCAAAGGGTTTGGAAAAGAGGGTTGAGTGGCTAAAAACTTACAAAACCATTAGAAACAACCTCTTCTCAGTGTGGTCTAAAATTTGTCACATAGTCAAAGATACCACTCCAAATAACTATAAAAGTCCAATTTTTTTAACGTTTATAATAGTAGTTCATAAAAAAGGGAGGAGTTTATGAAAGATTAAGTATGGTAGAGAGTCTAAATTTTGCATGCTGGTAGAGGTACGGCTTCAGATAACCAAATAAGTCTTAAATGAATAAACTACTTTTAAAACTGGAATTCGTCAAGCAGAGATAGGGACCACCCAAATTAACTATAAAGTCTGAACATTTTAAATTTCAAAATTAGAATACAGGAAATAGGGAGGGATGGGGTGGCGGGATAGGGGTGTACTAGTAAGAGTTAGATAATTTAAATTTGTCAGGAATATAGAGGGATAACTTCAAATAACCACAAATACATTTTAAATATTAGTTATTTCTAAGGAGGCAGGTGATATAGGGAGTCTCAATTTTTTTTAAACATAAAAGACTAAACTACTTCTCTAAGTGTTAGATGACTGACATAAGTCAGATGGGTTTAAAGACCAACTCAAACAGTAACAAGGCCTGAATTATTACATTTCAAAATGAAGGCTTGGAAAATAGGGAGTGAAGGTCCCCTAAATCATTTACAAAGATATATAAATACAATTTTTGTAGAGAAATAACCTTGAAATTTCGCAATGTAATTTAATAATAAAACAGGTTTGAGTAGCTAGACAGGGATACATAGTTCACGTGAATTCATTTAAAAAAGTCTTATCTAATGTCGCTATTCGGATGACAAATATTCTAACAACTGTTTATATCACCAAGTGAAGAAAATTAAACAATATATTTCTACTGGAGCGATATATATTTTGGGGGGTGGGGTGGGGGTGTATTTTTTTTTTAAAAACACTGCAAAAACATTGGCATTTTATCACGATTCTTACATTCTTGAACAATGGAATTTCAAAATTGAAGCTCAGAAAATGGTACAGCTTAAAATGTATACAACCAAAATATAAAATTCTTTACGATGTAGTTAGATTAACATTTGGTAGCCGCGGAAAATATCATATAAAATAACCAAATAAGTCTTAAAATTCCAAATTAAAATTTTGGAAGCTAAGGAGGATGAGGGTAAGGAGGTTGAGGGTAGGGAGTGTTAGGGGGACAAAGGGGTTTGGAAATATGAGTACATTGCCATCTTTCCAAAGAAAATATACTTTTATGCATGAAATAATATTTAAATTTGTCAATTTGATAAAACACATAACCATAAAAGTTAGAAAGTTTAGAATTCGAAAATTTACTGCTGGGAAATTGGAGGTGCCTCTAAAATTTCCTAAGCTATAAAAACTCGATCTGTTCTAAATGCGGGTACACTGTATACTAATTAAACCTCCCTCATCCATAACACCATAGCGTAATTAGTAGTACATAAGCGTATAACTCGAACGAATATTAAGGCACAATGTTTAAAAAAAAAATGTTATTGATGTTGAACACACAAAAAATCTTCTTTCTAAAAGTCTCTTTTTATAAAAATTGGATTGTAGTAAGACATTTGGAACATTATGCGTGTTGGTGAAATGTGATGCTCTTTTTTCAAACATGTTCTTATGATCGTGCTTAGGTAAAGTTTGTATTGTCATTGGAGTACGACGGCCGCCCTGCGATTGTGCTCGTTTGTGCACTCAGATTGTAAACTAGGTAATATTTTCTATCTAAGATGTTTTATTAATCAATTGCAATAACTTAGTTGTGATTGCCATGGTTAGCTTAGGATTGTATACGAAGGTACTTTCAAAATTTTGACAACTGGACCAATAAAGTAAGGATAATATAGTTAAATACGTCAAAGATCAATCTAGTACATTACGAAATAAAAAAGACCAGAATATTAAGAAATATATCAATTTCCAGATTAGTTTGACACATATTTTAATCACATTTCTGTTAAATCTTATTTCTTTACTATTATTGTATTGATATTTTAATAATATTGATTATAATTTTAGTTTCAAACCTATACAAACTCCATGATCAGATTTTTTTTCTTTACTTTAGTAGATAATTTTTATACCAAACACTTAATAACTATAGCTGTGATTGTGTAAAGTTAAGAGTATTTTTTTCATATACTTTATATTGTCAACAGTTTTACTCACTTTACTAAACTCTTTTATTGTGATATAAATATTTATTTATTAATAAAATCTGCAATTATTAATTTATGAAAATATTGTTATATTATAGTAAAATAATCTTATACTGAAATAGTCAGTGTAATTTTTTTTTAATATTTATTTCTATTTCCCTTTACTAAAATAATAAGAGATATTTAATTTTCCATACAGACACGAGAAGTTGTTGGACAAAACATTATGAGCTTTATGTTGTGTAATCCAAACGCGCGTTTAGAGAGATAAGCTTCACTTTCAAACTTTATTTTATTATAAACTGATTTAAAACCGATTTGTTAACATTCATTGCACTTTAATATAAAATAATAATACTAAAACTTAGTACCCTTTTCGAGTTATACGCTTAAGTACTAAATACGCTTATGGGTTAGGATTTGAGAAGGTTAGATATAGAGGAAGTGAACCCACATTTGCGTGGAGGGAGAGTGGAAAACCATTTAGGGAAAACCACCCCAGTTCCACTGAGCGAGATTTTAACCTCCGTCTCCCCGTCCTCGGCAGTCTAGCTCAACACGAAACTAGTGCGTTAGATAACTATGCCACCTAGGCGGTTATTTGTATAAGATAATGTTGAATATAATCATTCCAGTGTTTAAAATAAGGGGGTGTTACCGATACCAAATATATACTTAGGAAACTCTTGCCATTGTATTATTAATGCTTTTAACATTTTTTAGTTAATAAAGTAGCATATCACTTGTGTATTTTGTTCATATCAATTTGACAACAAAATATAAAAATAAATGCAACCCTTACAACTTAAGTATTTAATTTTAATTACTGATATATTTTGTACGCTATGTATTGTCACTACAGCTATCCGCGTATTTACTCCTAGAATAAGGAATGAGGAAGGTAAAATGTTTAGGAAATGTGTCCGTATTTGCGTTGAAGGAGAATTATAAGCATAGTAGGAAAAAAACACTCTCAGTGCACTCGATCGGGATTCGAACACTGATACGCCAGTTATTTGCAGTCCAGTATAACGAAAAAGTGAATCCTAAAGAATGGTGACCGTAGAAGCTGGTCACAAAATATTTAATAATCCATTTAAAAGTGCATTTCCAAGACTCGTGTCACTTACGTTTAAACTGTAGAAGCACTGGCATTGTATATTTGAGTCCAACTCTCTCAATTGTTTGAAAAGTTTTGGTCAATGAAAGGGAAGTGAGGCGGGGCTAAAGGACTACCGCTACTTGGACTATTGTACTCAGAGAGACAGCAATTCTTAGCTTGTCTTTCTCACGAGGAACATTTTGCAAGGGAGTTGTTTTAAAGAATTCCCACTTGGAAGCGCTGTTATCAGTGGATATTTTAAGGTCTACCTGACTCGAGGAGCGCAACAAATCTCCCGTAAGGCTGTGTATCTGTTATTTCTTTGTCTGTGCCCCAGTATAATAGTCTAGTTCCTCCATGACACGCTTAATAAAAATAAAAAAAATTTCACCGCTGAAGTTTTTTCGAACTTCCAAGCGTTTACCAATTATTGAAAGTTACGTATTTTGCGAGGAACGCTTTCACAGACAAGGCAGAATGGGCTGGCGCATTGTCTTGGTGAAGGATCCGGACTTGGTCTACCACAAATTGGGTCTTCGACTTCTCACACGCTCACGTAGGACCGTCAGAACCTCGATGTAGAAATGTTGATTGACCGTCTGACCCTCGGGTACCCAGCGAACGTAGACAATGCCACGAATGTCGAAAAATACAATCATCATTGCTTTGAATTTGGATTTGCTCATCCTGGCCTTTTTTTGCCTTGGCGAGCTTGGGCTCTTCCAATGCATGGATTGCCTCTTTGTTTCGGGATCGTAAGTAAAAAACCACGATTCATCACAAGTAATCAGCTTGTCTAACAAATCTGGATCAGTGGCGATGTTGTTTAGGATTTCAGTACAAATGTTCTGTCTTGATTCCTTTTGCTCGGGAGTGAGGAGTTTAGGCACCATTTTTGTGCAAACCTTCCGCATGTTAAATGATTCATGCAAAATCTGTCGAATAACTTCTTTATCGATTCCTGTCATTTCAGCAAGCCCTCGGATGCTCAGACGACGATCAGCGCGGATTAATTTACCAATTTTTTCAATGTTTTCGTCCGTTATTGACGTTGAGGGCTGTCCTGGGCGACGATCGTCTTTGGTCGTTTCACGCCCTTCTTTAAACCGTTTAAACCACTCAAAAACGTGTATGCGGGATAAACATTCATTCCCGTAGACTTATTTCAACATTGCATAAGCTTCTGTGGCAGTCTTCCCTAGTTTAACAAGAAACTTGAGGTTAACCCGTTGCTCCGTCTGACCACTTGGCATTTTTTCCGACGCGCCACTGGTGCGTAGACTAATTCAATCAACTGCTACAGTCAAACTGAGCGACCTGCTGGCTTGTCTAGCGAGCTGAGGGTGGGGGAAGGACCATCAGGCACAGTCATGTTCAAACATGTCGCAGCACGCTCGCAGTTTGCCGGGAGCAGCATCAGTCCGGTTATTTAATAGCCACACCTCGTAGCTAGACAGCTATAAATAAAACAACACAAACATATGTTATCCCCTCCTCTTCCCTTTCTGACGGTGGTTCCCCTATTATCGCCATGCCTGATCATCTAAAAATAAAGTCGTCTATCTAATTAATTTTCTACAAATATAACGGAAATGTTCTAGGTTGGTTTTTTAACACTAGACCTATATCCCTCATTATGTTTGAACCATTTGGGTCTCATGGTTCAACTAGTGCATAAGCGAGTGAATAAAAGTGGAGGAACTTGGCTATGGAATTAACGGACCACCTGCTTCGATGGCTGCAAGGTTTAAGGTGTCACTCTTGCAATAGACTAGACTACCAATGATAGGGAGATTGGGGTTCGAATCCCGATCGGGTGTTCTGAGGGTGTTTTTTACTGAATAGTTTTCCACTCTCCTTCCACTGTATTCGTTAAGTTTCATAGAGAAAATTATAATTATATGTTTATATAATTAAGGATCCGTTTGTATTTTTGTAGATTACAAATAATCGTATGGAAGTTTACAAATTATTATTTTTTAATTATTTGAAAAATTTTGTTTAAAATGTACAATACATATATAAAGAGCGTTTACTGTAATTAACAAGATGTCTTTGTTTTTATGAAGAAAATTTACTAAAGGGTAGTTTGGTGGGAACTTATTTTCGAAAGTTTTCTTCGAAGCAATAATACACAATATGAGAAAGTAGGTGCGATTGTGTCTTACCATTATATACTGGTTGTTCATTTGAAAACATTCCACCAAAATATCTCGAGAACAGCGCATTGTGGACTTTAAATGAGATTTCTTATTTTTAATTAAACATTCTTGTAAATCACGTTGTGCCATTTTAAAAATATTGATTTTAGGTTTTATAAAGTAAATGCTAACATGAGAATTGAGCCTCACAAATTTCTGAGCCGCCGGCACCGGGCGCGCCGCATTAGAATGTTATATTGGCAGTGATTGGACTAAAAGTGTCCTATCCGTGGAGTGAAAAAATGTAGTCGACATATTTACCTACTCATCACCCCTTTCTACCCCTTTCTTCCCCTTGAAATTGTTTCAGCACGACCGGAGTGAATCTACAAACTCTCCAACCGCTCAGCCCTGAGTTATGGGGCTAAGAGTCGGGGGAGGGGGGGGGGAGTATTAGATGAAGGGAGGCCTATGATTAAAATGGTGAAAACTTCAAGGGGGAGGAACAAAGAACTGATAAAAGAAGGGAAGAATAACAGTTTAAAAATCTGCTCCCGCCTAGACGAATCGATACAAAACGCGGTATTTGGACCAATATTTAATCAAAAGGGAAAGTCAAAATGCAGGGTTTTAAAAAAAATAACATAAAGAAGAAAAAAATGTATTGATTTCTTTCACAAATGAAAGTAGAGTAGTAATTTTTCAGTTTTAAATAAATATTTATTTGAACACAATAACTTATATATTGCTTCGGACTTATCCTTTTGCGAATACTAGAGTTCCAATGTCGAATCTAGTCTGATTATTAGTGACCTATTAACTCGAAGTTTATAGAAAAAATTATTCGAACCTGAATAAACCTTTTTATAGTTAAAATATTTCGAATCGAATCCATAATGATTATTTTATAAAATAACTTTTTTTAGATGAAATACATATCGAATATTGAGCTATTATATATATTATATTTATATATAATAGCTCAATATTTGATATGTATTTCATATAAAAAAATATAATATATAATAGCTCAATATTCGATGTGTATTTCATCTAAAAAAAGTCATTTTATAAAATAATCATTATTAATATATATATATATTTGTCAAGTACAATACAAAAATAATGCCATAAAACTACGTTCAAACCCTGATTCCTTAAAATCACATGTTAATATTGGCTACATTTATTACAAACAAATATTTTGTTAAAATTGATTATTGAAGTTTAATAACGCATTGAGTTTGGTTTCTATAGAGAGTTAAATTATTCCAAAAGTTTGGCTTATAGATTTAAACTTAGAATATCACATTTCATCAGATACAAATCGGAATCAATTCGATTTTGAAATCCCTAATGTTCAAATATTAAGATTCGAAATTTCAAATTTATTCCGCATATTAGCTAAATTTGGATTTTGATTTGAAATCTCAAAGCTTTGCAAAGGCTTAGCTTCAATAGATACGTTTAGTTAAATTTTGAACTCATAGTTATCTCAAAATTATTTGAAACTGTGCTTTGAGCCATCTCAGGATTGGATGATAGCTTTTTCTCTTAATTAAAAAGGCTTCTCTTTTAATTATATTATGTTCACGACGAAAAGTAAAGAACTGTGAATACTACTATGTGCATTAAATAAAATTAAACTGGACATTTCCACTGAAAAAAAATTGGTTTTGGTTAAGAGTGTTTTTGTTGTAAAAGTTTAAAAAAAACTTACTGTGAATCAGGCTCTCTTCAACTCCGTAGCTAAAATAAAGTAAAAAAGCGTTCCAGGCATTAGCGTAGGAGGAGAAGCAGTGTTCCGTCAAGTTAAAAGCCGAACACAAACTTTTAAAAAGGCGTCTATGTCAACGGTTTCATAGTTGGGAGTCCTCGAAGTAATTATTATTATTATTATTATTATTATTATTATCACCGCGTCTTACTACCCATTCGGGGTGTACGCACTTACGCTAATGTATAATGGTAGGGTGATTGTGAGATGAAATGGAAGACCTACAGTCTAACGTGGAATCCGAACCACGGTGGAGGGCCTGGCATTCCCCACATTCACAAGTTGTGATTAATACACGTCTTGTCAGAGGTGAAGGAAGGGTTTGGTAATCAGATAAATCCGTGCCGGGACCGAGGATTGAACCCCGGACCCCGGCACAGAAGTCCGACACCTTACCCCTAGACCATGAGGTCACCCACGAAGTTATTGCCGAAGGAGGATACATGGGGGGGGGGGGGAAATTTAATTACTTATATTTTGGAAAAGTTTAATGTCATCTTGAGAAACACATTTGTTTGGAAAAACTATTTATGCATTTAGTATTATAATATTTTTTTTAATATATCACCTGGGTGTAAAAGTGAACGAAGTTGATGGTGATGAATATCTCACCTAATTTAACTCATCATCATCAACAACAACTATTTCCAACCTTTGGCTGGGTCAGTTTAGTAAAATGCCTCCATCTTCCTCTATCTTTCCACCAGTCTGAATCCTTTATTTGCTTCCATTCTTTTCTGACTTGCACAATTTTTTTATATGTTCCCTTTTTGGCGTTCCTTGTGGTTTTTCTCCCATATACTTCATTTCAAACATTTTCTTTGTCCTCCTCTCATTCTCTATCCTCATTACATACCATATCAGTCTTGCTTCCTCTACCATCTCACGTACTCCAACATCCTCATTACATGTCCATACCATCTCAGTCTTGCTTCCTCTATTATCTCATGTACTCCAACATCCTCATTACATGCCCATACCATCTCAGTCTTGCTTCCTCTATTATCTCATGTACTCCAACATCCTCATTACATGCCCATACCATCTCAGTCTTGCTTCCTCTACTACCTCATGTATTCCAACATCCTCATTACATGTCCATACCATCTCAGTCTTGCTTCCTCTACCATCTCACGTACTCTAACATCCTCGTGATATGCCCATACCATCTCAGTCTTGCTTCCTCTATTATCTCATGTACTCCAACATCCTCTTTACATGCCCATACCATCTCAGTCTTGCTTCCTCTACTATCTCATGTACTCCAACATCCTCGTTACATGCCCATACCATCTCAGTCTTGCTTCCTCTACTATCTCACGTACTCCAACATCCTCGTTACATGGCCATACCATCTCAGTCTTGCTTCCTCTACCATCTAATGTACTCCAACATCCTCGTTAAATGCCCATACCATCTCAGTCTTGCTTCCTCTACCATCTCACGTACTCCCTATAGCCTCTGCCTAGTATCTTAATTCACAATATATTTTACTGGATTATTAATATAACACCTGATTTGGTGGACGGATAGTCCAAACCGTCAGTCTCGCAATATACTAGCCTACCACCATGAGGAAATAAGTTTTCAAATCCAGATCGAATGTACTGAGTGTAATTATTTTTTGTATTCATCATATAACGATATATATATTTTTTAAGCATATCCTATACTTCGTTCACCAAAGTACAATTTTACAAACAAAGCTTTCACGGTATTAAATAAATAGTACGGTGTACCACACGGACTTTCTCTCTCTTTAATCTTAAAATAGAAACATTTACAAAAAATTGGTAAAATTTGTGAAACTAAATAACACATACCGTTGCAAAAATACTCCACCAAAGAGCATAACAATAAATTACATATTTCTAAGTATTCCATGAAACATATATATGTTTGCTTATAGCTCAGAAAATATTAGTTTTATAAAAATATCTTCTATATTAAAATGTTTAATTTAATACTGTCAAGATACCAAATTATTCAAAATCGTATGACTAAGATTTGAGAAAATAAATTTTTTTCTCATTTTGTCCTTCCGCGATCTAGTCTTAATTTTAGGGTTTGATGTATAATTCCCAAAAACCCCCCGGCGGAATCTTATGAAAATCCTAGACACCAATCCCTGGCCCAAGTAAAAGAAAGGAAAAGACAAAGAATATAAATATGGAAAACTTTAAACAACTTTTTCTGTTTCGGAAATGTATACGTCGACATTTATCAAAATCTCTATTTCGATTTTTTTGGAAATCACAATGCCTCTCTTTTCGAGGGGTGGAGGGAAAGTAAAAATTTAAGAACCATTACCTTATCTAAGCTCTGAATCAATTCTACATTATTGTATTTACCTGCCCCTAATCTAACTTAACCTAACCGAAAAAATAATTATAGAAAAAAACTTTCCGAGTAAAGAGATGGTTAAATTCAATAATCACAACTTATCAAGGTTTAGTATTGTCAAAGCCATTGTGTACAAGATTTTACCCGTAAAATAAATTTGTCAACATAAGAGCGGGAATACTTTTTTCAGTTTACTTACCTCTTTTCGACAACTGGATCTCGTCTTATTTAAATATTTGAAAACGTGGCCAAGTTAATTAACTTCACTTTGAAACATGTAGGATTCATGCGAATCTGCGAACTCTGTTATTTTAACTTTACATCCATTACTGTTTCCAGCCTATGCTCTGGGTCCCTTATTTATCCAAGCCATATATTTTCCACTGCCGGCTGGCTAGGCCTGTCGTAGCTTCATATGCCTTATAATATAACTTAGGTCCAGAACAGGCACAATATCCATTCCTCGTCCGTTAATTTATCAATGTGAAAGGGTAAATCGTGAATCAATATTTTCATCATTGATTAATTTTCGGCCAAGCTGGGGATCGTACTTGGAACCCTTAGTTCAGAAGGCAGATACGCTACCAACTGAACTAAGGTGTCGGACAAACTATGTTATCTATCTAGAGCAGCGTTTCCCAAATTGGCGGTTCACAAAATATTTCTGTAATGGCGGATTTTTTTTTCAGCACTTTGTGAGGAAATGGAAATCATTAACAACTGTTTATTGTCTCACACTAAGGTCAGGTAATTTTATCTCAAGGTAGAACTCTTACAAGATTGTTTGAACTTAAACATTAAGTTTTAGTTTTTATGACCAACTATCCATTTCACGAAGCAAAGTGCACGCAAGATCAAATGTGGCTCCAGGATTTGGTTTGTTTGGCAGACAGCTCAAACCTATCTCTCCAGGGGTCGAATATTAAGGCTCTACTGTGCAAGACCGTATCGAATGGGTCATAAAAAAAATTGGGAAACGTGTTTAATAAGCAATCAGACGGAGTGCTTTGATACCCTTCACGACTTCATGCTAGAAAATCAGTTTTCTCTGGACGAAAATGTTAAGAACGTGGTTATAGAACACTTGAAGGGACTTGGAAAAACCTTCAGAGAATATTTCCTAGTCATGTCCAATAATATCAACTGGATTCACAATCCCTTATAGGAGGAATCCTCCACATTAAGCGTAAGTGAAAAAGAGCAGCTCCTTGAAATTTCCACTGATTTTGAATTAAATAAAAGCTATAAATCTCTGTCATTAAATGGTTTCTGATTAAGTTTAAAGGAGGAGTTCCCAGTGTTATTGGATAAAGCTATTACTGGTTTGGTACCATTTTCTTCTACGTATTTGACCGAGAAATTTTGTCTTCAGATGCTTATTTAAAAAATGAATACAGGAACAGGCTCAATGCTGAAAGTTACTTAAGACTTTATTTATCGTCTGTGGTTCCTGACTTTAAAGCTATGTGCCATCCAAAGCAAGCACACCCTTCTCATTCAGGCACGTCAAGAGGTTTGTGGTTGTTAAAACTTTTAAACAATTTTGAAACTTAGATTGGCATGGAATTTTGTGATTAAAGAAGGGTATTTCAGTTATGCCAATGCACCAATCTCCAGTACCACTTTACTACAGTACTTTGCTTATTAAATTCCAGTTTTAATTTTTAAATAAACGTATAGTTATTTAAACTTGTACTTAATTAGTTTTAATATGATTCCATTATATTTGGTGGGGTATTCCAGAGTACCTACCGGAGATGTAGTGGGTTAATTTAACGATATTAAACAATTTGATTACATTTAATAACTAATGTTCAAACAAAATTTGTATAAAATCAAGTGCGTGGCTATGGATATCTATCAGGGGGTTCATGCAACTCAGATGTTTGTGAAAGGAGTTCGCGAGTCGAGAAAGTTTGAGAACCGCTGATCTAGAGCAAGCATCAATAAACAATGCAGTGTTTCCCAAACTGTGGCAGGTGTAGTATACCTTATTATTATCACCGCTTATAATTAACTGTTCAGACTATAAGCATTATGCATATGTACTAATTATGCAAGTGAGTTAGGGATGAGAAAGGATGAATTTCAATTAGGTGTACCCGATAATCTCCCTGCCATCAGCAGTATAATCAATCATGAGAGTGATGCCTTAGACCATGAGGCCACTGAAGTAGGTATTTGATTAGCTAAATTTTTATTACGACTAACTTTGATACTTTGCAAAATTGAATTTGTCATTATTATTATTATTATTATTATATTAGGTGTTCTATCTTTCGACAGGTCCATTCCTTTTGTCAGTGAACTTAGACCACCAATGCGCCCCGTTCTCTGCCTCCTCCTTGATTGCCAAGAATTTTCTTATTTCTTCCAAGTCATCTAATATTTGAATCCTCCTTTTTCTTAAGCCCCTCATTCCCTCAACCTTTCCTTCTGTGACGTCGTACAGAAGACAGTTCCTCTAAAGGCTGTGTCCGATCAAGTTTGCTTTGCAGAGAAGAATCACATCCAAAATTGTTCTCTTCTCACCCCACTATTCTCAGGACTTCATGTGTCACTCTGAATGTTCACATGATCTTCTCAAGTCTTTTCCAGTACCACATTTCAAATCTCTCCAAATATTTATTTTCCATCTTCCTGAGATCCAAGTTTCTTCTCCATGCAGAGCGATGTTCCTAATCTAGCATTTGATCATTTTGAAGGTGGCTGCGTTATCTGATAGCTCGTGATCTTCATAAAATCACACATTTGTAGCCGACGATTTCCGCATGCCCATCACAGACTCTGCCTTAAAATATGTATGAAGAATGACCCTGGGCATGGGACGATTCCTGGATAGCTCAGAAGTTATAAAATTAGCGTACTAATCCAAAGGTCCCGAAATCGATTCCCGTGTCCAGGTGTCATTTATCAATTTTCAGAATATGATATCTAGATGTAGTAAACCTCACTAAAAACATAAATAATAGATTTGGCTATTTGATTCCTGGTTTACAAATTTGATTTTCGGCAGCTCTTCATATTTTTAAATCACCACAAATTTTGACTTCTCAATGTTGATCTTCATGCCTCATCTTCTTCTTATCCCCACCAGCCGATTCATCATTACCTGCAAGTATTCTTTATTTTTTGGCCAGCAATGCTAGATCATCTTGGTATTTTATTGTGTTGGTGACGCGTCCTTCTGCCCTGAAATTGCCACGTCCCTCCCGGGCTTCCCTGACCAGCCATTCTCCATAAAATTTGAAGAGACTAGGTGAAAAACAGCCTCCCTGTCTCACTCCTCTTCCTATCTCTAAGCTGTTAGTCTATCCATCGATTAGCCTCACAGTCACTCGCTGTCCCAGGTACAGGTTTGCAATCAGCCTTCTGTCCTTCCAGTTGATGCTGATCTTCTTGAGAATTTCCATCCTTTTTTTTCCTCTTCACTCTATCTGACGCCTTTTGCTAGTCGATAAAATTAATGTGGACCTCTTACTTGACTTCCAGGAATCTCTCTGAAATTATCCTCAGTATCCCGATGGCATCTCTGGTTCCTTTTCTGAATCGAAATTGGTGTTCTTCCAGAATATATTTGTTTATTGTTGATTATATAATGGCCAGGAAGGGTTGCATTGGCTAGGCCATGGCGTTGAAAGGGATACATGACTGGAGAAAGTTTGGAAAACACTGAAGTATCAGTCGGAACCCTCAGAGTTGGTTACGCGGGTAAAGGTATAAGTATCGTCGTGTATGTTGTTCTGCTGACCAAGAATTGTATTTCAATTTCTGATCAGATGTACTGATCGGCTTTTTTTTCTTAAATAAATCCCCCAATCTCTTTCAACCTAAATGTGAAGTCATATTCTTTTAATTTTACTTTTTTCAAACCTAGTTCATCAATTTGTGATTGGGTTTGTGGGGGAAAAAAACACTTCTAAAGTTTAAATCCGAAAATACATCCATTCCAATACTGTAAAGAAAACTATCCATCCCGCGCCGATGGTCGCATGGTATAAGGCGTCCGGCTAGCAGGCTAATTGACTGGATCACTGGTTTCGGTGAAGTCATGGTTTGATTCTCCGCTGGGTGCACTAGTTTACTACATAGTTTTTCTCGCTGCGGTTTTATTAGTGCCTTTCCATGCCAATATTGGTGCATTTCTCTCTAACTACTATCATATCCCTTATCATTTAAATTTAACCGTTAAATAGCCCTTATGTTAAAGTGAATTTACTATGTGTAAACAATCCTGGGTTGGTTGTTTTCACACGTGCGCAATGATAAATACTTTCTTACTAAATGGTTTCCCACTTTATATATGTATATATATACGCAAATGTGGGTAAACTTCATATAAATTCAACCTTACTTAACTCTTCCCCATTAGCGTAATTAGTACATCGGCATATAATCCAAACGGGTGTTAAAAAAACTACTTTCCGAAAGAATGATTTAAAGCAGAGAGGTGGACAACATATTTTTCAAATTTAGCCACAGGAGTGACGAATGAGAAGTGAAATTTGCCACAATGTGTGAAAATTGAGAAATAAGTTTGTACAATCGAGCATTTATAACAACACACACACTTTTAAAAAAAGTTTATTAATACATGTACATGTTGACCACTCAGTTAAAATTGCCTGATACGCTGCGTCAATGACTCGTTAAGAAAGCGGATTACTTCAAATGATATGCAGGAAAGCACAAGCTACAATCATCAACCGCCATCAGGAAAAAGTTTATTTTACTGTGAGAGCTAACAGAATCAAATTCGTCCTAATTTTATGGCAAATTCGCCACTTGTTGCGATTGCTGACAAGGTTGCCTACCCCAGAAATCTAAAGCACAATGATGGTATGTTCAACTTCCTACATTTGCATCCAATGAATAAAATATTATCAGAAGATGTTGCTCAGCGTTAAAATGCTTAGCTCAGGAACTAGATGTCAAAATTATCCGCAAGGAAATATTATTTATTACACCCGCCTCGGTGACTGAAAGTGTTTTATTAAATGACTTTTCACTCTCCCTCCACGCTAATACGGGTACATTTCTTATAATTATAACATTCCTAATCCCTAAAACCCTCAGTTTAATTATTACAAAAGCGTATAACGCTAACGGGTAGTAAGACGCGGTGCTAATAAAAATAGGAGTACGTTTCCTTCAAACTTACCCTCATAATATATTTATATATATGTTACAGCTCATTCTACAAATATTAAAATAAAACTATAACCTGAGAATGAAATCAGTTATGTCGATCTTACATTGTGTAGTAATATCCACAGCACATATACGTCACAATACAAGGAGGAGGGGAATGGATCGCGGAATTTTAGAGTTTGGAGTCGAAAACAATACACTGTGGCTTACCCATTCCATATATTAATCATATATACACTAGTAAGATTAGTTCAATTTTAACATTGTTATGTAAATTGTTGAAGGTTGACGATTATCTTAAATGATGTACAAAGATAGATCCAACCTTACTCAAACAAATGTAGCCGTTTGTTATCAAAGTTCTGACAGATAATTACAATTTAGTTGAAGATTGCTTTTGTGATTTTAAAGCTTCATTGCTGATATTCTTTTAAGATTGAAGTATAGGAAACCTGAGTTTTTATAACAATCTTTTTTTTTTTGCCAAAATAAATCAAATATAGTTTCAGTAGAAACATAGAGTTTCATTTTCTTTATATGGTGATATTAACAGTTGTTTAAAAGTTTCATGATAATAGTGGCATTAGATGAGAAACTTTTTAAATTAAGAGAAAAAGTCGTCATTAAATTCAAGGACATCCTTGACAGATATTCAAGAGTTGTTGAGGTCACCATATGAAAAAAAAACTGAACTCTGCGTTTTTATTGAAGAATTATTTGATTTATTTTGACCAATTTTTTTTTTCTTCTTATACAAAAATACTACCCTTAAATCACGTTCCATACATCCTCCCTTAAGGTGGGGTGCTAGTGAGTGCGAGTTTAGTGCATTCGTTTTTCAGTTTTTATAGCATAAACATTTTTTGGCCAAAATAAATCAAATATTTCGTCTAGATAAACATAGAGTTTAGTTTTCTTCTTATGCTAATCTCAACAGTTGTTGAATATTTGTCATGATCGTAGTGGAATTTGGTGACAAACTTTTTAAATAAAGAGGAAAAGTTGTCATTAAATTCCGGGACACCTGTGACAGATATTCAAGAACTGTTAAGATTAGCATGTGCAGAAAACTAAATTCTATGTTTCTATAGAAGAAATATTTGATTTATTTTGCCCAAAAAAATGTTTATGTTATATAAACTTAAAAAAAATACTGCCCTAAACTCACGCTCATTAGCACCCCACCTTAAGAGCTATCGCAAATGTCAAGCATAAACCATTCGAGTGTCCGAGGTTCATAGACACTCTTATACCTAGCTACTTTATAGTCCGGAGCGTGATCTTTAAGTTTGTCTCCTTTTCCCTTGTATAGACGGTATTTACAAATTTACCACAGTTCTATTATTCTGACCTATTTTAGTATTTTTAAACAGGCGGCGCAGTTTCTGGAAAAGTAATCTTTAGGCCATATTTAAGAAACAAATACAAGAAGTGTTGATTAAATTCGTTTTATTATTATTAAAAAATAATGCGTTCATCATTAAAAATAATAATTTGCTTAACCCAAGTGGTAGGGATGATAAAAGTAGTTTATTTAGCACGTAGTTTTACTACCCAAGCGGGTAACACGCCTATGTATTAATTACGCTAATGGGTTAGGGATGAGGAAGGTTGAAATTAGAGAAAGTGTATTTGATTGGAAGAATAGTGTAAAATCATTTGGTAAAAACCAATCTCAGTACATGCGACCGGGAATCGAACCCCAATCTCTCAGTCGTCAGCATGCCAGTATAATACGAGAGTGACGCCTTAGACCATTCGACCACTGTAGCTGGTTTGGGTGAAATTAGTGCTAACACCATTGTTTCTCGACCTATATGAATAAGATATGTGCTACTATTTGAACCGAGTGGCTTTGTTTCGTGAACATCTCTCTTGTCGGTGACCTGGCGGTCTAGGGGTAAGGTGTCAGACTTCTGTGCTGGCGGCCGGGGTTCAATCCTCGGTCGCAGCAAAGATTTATCTGATTACCAAACCCTTCCTTCACCTCTGACAAGACATCTTGTGAATGTGGGGAATGCCAGGCCTCCACCGTGGTTCGGATTCCACGTTAAGCTGTAGGTCCTCCATTTCATCTCACAATCACCCTACCATTACACATTAGCGTAAGTGCGTATAACCCGAACGGGTAGTAAGACGCGGTGCTAATAATAATAACATCTCTCTTATCAGCGTGTGTGCAGACATTAAACAGCCACCAAACAAAAATTGTACACCCTCTTACCTCCTCTCTAAAATTTAGTAAACATATTTGAAGAAACTTTTGGGCAGAAAGGCTTAAAGTCAACCCATTTATTCTATAAAAGTTTGTCAATTTCATCGTAGCTTGGAGAAAAACTGTATTAAATAATTTTTTGTTGTAACAAAGGCGAGGGCAGGGCGGAAAATTTATTTCGTACAGAAATGGTCCAAAGTTCTTGTACTGAGCTCCAATTTCAAGGGAGCTACTTTGATATAATTCCAATAAGTTAACTGGATCCATAGACTTTGAATTTGTTATTCTGTCTCTAATGGTTGAAATGTTGTTGGGTTTCATATCACCGCGTGTTGCTACCTATTCGGGTAGTAATATAATACCATGGGTCTGGGTTACATCACTCGTGGCCCAGTTTGTGTAAAGATATCCAGTACTAATGTACCGTTGCCCAGGGGACGCCCGAATGTACTAATCGTACCTCCTTTCCATGGAGGCTCTTTCCACCAGTAACCAGTATTATTATTATTATTAGCACCGCGTCTTACTACCCGCTCGGGTTATACGCACTTACGCTAATGTGTAATGGTAGGGTGATTGTGAGATGAAATGAAGGACCTACAGTTTAACATGGAATCCGAACCACGGTGGAGACCTGGCATTCCTCACATTCACAAGATGTCTTGTCAGAGGTGAAGGAAGGGTTTGGTAATCAGATAAATTTGTGCAGGGACCGAGGATTGAACCCCGGCCGCCAGAACAGAAGTCTGACACCTTACCCCTAGACCACCAGGTCACCTAGTAACTAGTAACCAGTGGAAACACTTAAAACTAAGTTGAGCCTTACTAACCAAACCCTGTTGACTGTTGGTATATTTCCCCTTTCGGGAAAAGTACTCAAGATACTACTAGATGGAGATCGAACCCGGTACCTTTAGACTCGAAGCCAGGTGCACTGACCACTACAACATGGGTCCGGATACCTGTTCAGGTTATATGCATATATAATTAATTACTCTAATGGGATAGAGTTGATAAAGAAGATAAAGGAATTTTTGCTAAGGATTTTTATTGCTCTAAATAAATCCGTTGAGCCCACGATTTCATTCTTATCAAATAGTAGTATCATAAAAAGTTATATAAATCTATTCTCTTCCTGTAACAGCTGTTAGCAAATTACCTCTCTCTACGCTGACGTGGGTGCACTTTCTATACATTACCTACCTCGTTCCTTATCTACAAATTAAGCCGTTAAAAACTTTTGGGGTCATCCATAAACCATGAAACGCTGTTGAAATGGGGTAGCGTTGATTTTTAATATTTACAAGATGTTACATGGTAGAGGAGAGAGTCATAAAAGGTCAAAAAAAAAAAGTTACGTGGTTTATGAATACCATCTAGTGGAGCGTTAGAACGCGTTTCAGATGTTCAGAAATCCCGCATAGTTTAAGAAGTTTTCATATTTTTTATTTTAATATATAGTTCACGTCAAAAGAGAATTGAAAGATTTCAAATTATTCCCATGGAGACAAAAATCTTACATTTTAAGCTTCTTAGGTTTAAAAAAATTTAGCTTTTTTTTTAATCGTTCTACGCGAAATATCTCCGCTCAAAACTCCAGTCTTCTCGCAAACAAATTATGTTATTTTTCAACGAGACTATGAACGGAGGTTTTTAAGATAGTTGAGTATTATTTTAGGAATTTTTGAGATTAGAACCGCAATTATCTTTTTTTTTAATATCATGGTGTGAGGGATGTCTCTTCAAGAAGGCCTTTGGATATTTTTTTCTTATTATTAATGATTGGTTTAAAGGATTCTCCCGGTCTGAAAGTGTTGGGTGGTAGTTGAAGAGTCTAGTAGGGGGTAATCTCTTCAAGTTAATCTCTTGAAGCCTGCTCGCTGAATCTCCTGCCATTGTTCAGCTTACATAGCGGAAGAAAGGAATTGCAGGGAGAGCACTATTCAAGTACAATTCAAATATTTCTCAAAAAATAATTGAAGGCGTGAGAACGATAAAGGATTAAAGCACCATTTCACTGTTAAATAGACCTTACCCACTTACCATTTCTAAAAACCAAATAACCAGCTTCAGTGGCCGCTAGGTTTAAGGCGCTATTCCCGCAATAAACTAGACTGTCAATGACGGGGTGATCGGAACTCAATCCCAGTCGGGTGTACTGAGGTTGGTTTGTCTAAACGGTTTCCCACTTTCTTTCTCTCTCTTTACGCAAATGTGGGTACACATCCTCTAAATTCAACTCTCATCCTCCCTAACACATTAGCATAATTAGTACATAAGCATACAGCCCGAATGGGTAGTATGACGTGGAGCTATAAACACATAATTTCGACTCTTCCGCACCGGTGATCCTGAGGACAAAGATGTCCGTCTGGTGTAGTCAGGAACGTTGCCTCTTATCCCAGCCACGTGTACTGAGATGTTTTTTTTCCTTCATAAAATTACCTCTCACTTTCACGCAAATGGAGCTACATTTCCTCCAAAAGTAAAAGGTTAATCATCCCTACCCCATTAATATGAATATACAAATATCCTGGCCGAGGGGGGAGGGTTAGTAAAAATCACCCTCAATACACCCGACGAGGGATTCAAACACACACATTCATGTCATCGGCAATCCAGTCTATTGCGAGAGGGACATCTTGGATAATTTACGATTAGTTCTTTTCAAATATGTTTTACGCTAATAAGGCAAACGTAGAAAAACATGGATCCAACGTTTCTCAAACGAGTAAAACATTATTTATTAGGGGTCACAGCAGTAAATACTAAGTATTAGTGGTTTTTATCCGAATCGGTGAGCACGCTGACTAAACGTCATGTTAGCATATCCTAGTTTGCTGCTGATAAGAAGTTCGGGGCTTTGAATTAATCTGATTAAACTGGGGGCGTGTATTTCTAAATGGGCTCCCCCCTCGCCCCCTCCCGGCCCATAATTAATCGCCGTGTGAAAGGAAACCCCTACTACGGCGTTGATAAATGATGTGTTTGGCCGGGTCAGGAATTGAACCCAAGATCTTAAGTAGATTTCATCCCACGTCTTAGTATACATTCAGGCTGTATGCATACATTAATTACGGTAGTGGAATATAAATGAGGAAGGTGGAATTGTATAGGAAATGTAATTCCATTAACGTGGATGGATAGTTTGATTTCTTTATTACCGCGTCTTACTACCTGTTGAGGTTAGATGCATAGATGATAATTACTCTAATGGAGTAGGAATGAGGAAGGAAGTATTTTAGAGGTACTCTAGCCTCGTTTTCGTGGAAGGAAAGTGGGAAACCATTTAGAAAAAAATGCACCCTCGGTAGATCCAACCGGGAATCAAATCGAACCCTGATCTCCCCATTATCAACAAGCCAGTCTAACAAGAGAGTGATGCCTCAGACCATTTTGCCACCGAAGCGGGTTAGTACACCTAACCAGAATTCGAACCTTGATCTTCCCGTCACTAGCAATCCAGTGCAACATGAAAGTGACGCGATAGACCATGCGACCATCGATAATGACAATGGTTAGTTCAGTAATCAGGAGCGGTACCGACTAAGCTAAACGGGTGGTCCTTTAAATGGAGTGCGTGTCTTGTTTGCAGGAAGTGAGGTGTTCCAGGCCGAGGAGCGCTACCGACTAAGCTAAACGGGCGGTCCTTTAAATGGGGTGCATGTCTTGTTTGCAGGAAGTGAGGTGTTCCAGGCCGAGGAGCGCTACCAACCAAGCTGAACGGGCGGTCCTTTAAATGGAGTGCGTGTCTTGTTTGCAGGAAGTGAGAAGCTGTTCCGGGCCGAGGAGCGCTACCAACCAAGCTAAACGGGCGGTCCTTTAAATGGAGTGCGTGTCTTGTTTGCAGGAAGTGAGAAGGTGTTCCAGGCCGAGGAGCGCTACCAACCAAGCTAAACGGACGGTCCTTTAAATGGAGTGCGTGTCTTGTTTGCAGGAAGTGAGAAGGTGTTCCGGGCCGAGGTGGCGACCGGGGGGAAGGCTGTGGCCTCTGAGGTGAACCGGAGGCGTCTCATCCACCGAGCCAAGATGAAGTCCTTCAGGATCTCCGTGGTGATTGTGGTGACCTTCATCGTGTGGTGGACCCCGTACTACACCATGATGGTCATCTTCATGTTCCTCAATCCGGACAAGCACGTGAGTCATGCGTGGGGCATTGGGCTTTGGGCGATAGGAGGGGCGGGAAGAGGAAGAGGGACTTCAGGGGGAGACGTGCAGTACATTTGCGCGGGTATTGAAAGAAAACCAATAGGTACTTTATATGTGTGTACATATATATATATATCGGATTTTTTTAAGCCCCCAGTCGGTGACCTGGTGGTCTAGGGGTAAGGTGTCAGACTTATATGCTGGCGGCCGGGGTTCAATCCCAGGTCCCGGCAAAGATTTATCTGATTACCAAACCCTTCCTTCACCTCTGACAAGACATCTTGTGAATGTGAGGAATGCCAGGCCTCCACCGTGGTTCGGATTCCACGTTAAACTGTAGGTCCTTCATTTCATCTCACAATCACCCTACCATTACACATTAGCGTAAGTGCGTATAACCCGAACGGGTAGTAAGACGCGGTGCTAATAATAATAATAATAATAATTTAAGCCCCCAGCTGTCTATCTATAAAAGTATGCAAGATATGAAAGAAAATTGCTAACAAAAGTTGTGTGGTTTCAAAGAGTAAATAAGACAGATTTATTCATTTTTTATTTGGTGGACAGTTTCAAGACTATTTTAAGGTAAATTCTGTTTATTTTAATGGAAACCTCTATATTTTTAACAGCATCTTATTCTATGAAAAAAAAAATCAAATTACTTTTGTATGAAACTTTTTTTATTCGACTATTTTCAAAGATGAACAGGTATTTAGGGAGACATAATTATAGGTCCATCATTTTTTGAGCGAAACCTAAGTGGTGAGCTGTGATTTGGTGAGAAGGTGTTATTAAGCTTCTTACATCACACGAAACAGACAATCAAATGAATGAGAATGGTATAATTATTTTAGATGAAGACATGTTTATTTCCAACCAGATGGAGCACCACTCTCTTACACAGTCGCTGTTTGACAATGTTTTATAATACATTTCCGAACCAGTGTATGGGTGTAAGAGGGTTTATCAAATGGCATTATTATTATTATTATCATCATCACCGCATCTTACTACCCGTTAGGGTTATACGCACTTACGTTAATGTGTAATGGTAGGGTGATTGTGAGATGAAATGGAGGACCTACAGCTTAACGTGGAATCCGAACCATGGTGGAGGCCTGGCATTCCCCACATTCACAAGATGTCTTGTCAGAGGTGAAGGAAGGGTTTGGTAATCAGATAAATCTGTTCCGGGACTGGGGATTGAACCCCGGCCGCCAGCACAGAAGTCCGACACCTTACCCCTGGACCGCCAGGTCACCTAAATGGCCTTATTGATCTTCAGATCCAACCCCTTTAGATTTTTCACCAGAGCTACCTAAGGTATATTGTATATCATAAAAAGCCTAACACGGTGGAAGAACTCCGCTAAAGGGTTACCACAACCTGCAGAAATACTCTTAGGGACTTTTTCAATATGTCACGCGTGCATGCGAAGATTATCTATTACTAGGTGTTCTTTCCTACTACAGGTCGTTTATTTTGTCAGGTGGACCTAGACCATCAATGCGTCCTGTACTCTGCCTCCTCCTTGAGATCTCAGACTTTTCTTCGCTCCTTTAAGTCATCTGATACTTATTGAATCCTCTTTCTTCCTAAGCTCCTATTTTCCTCAACCTTGAAGATAGATGGTATTATTACATAGAAAATAGGGGAGGGCCGCGAGTGGACCGAGGTAAATGTCGCGTCCGAAAGAGATTTCTTTTTGTCGCCCTCCTATACAAACGGGGTAATAGGAAATTATTAAAATAGTCCCCAACCCTAACGTAACCTGGGCGAGATAGGGAAATAATCCGAAGGAAAAATTTACAAATGGTAATCGTATTGCAAACGTTTAACTGCGATATTGTAAGAAAAGGTTTAGGATTATAATGAAAACTATAGAACATGTTGTGAAGACAATATTATTATCTTTATTTTTTACTATAAACTCACTTTTATATAATGAATAATTTACGAGATAGTTGCAAAAAACAGTTTTAGCTTGCCACTTTCATTTTTGTTTTTCAAAATGTCAGATGCAAAATAACTTTTAGGTGAGGCATTATATCCTATTTTATTAATCACCAAAAAAAACTAAATAAATACGTAAACTTCATGTCAGTAGACATATTAGGAAGTGAATGATTGTTATGTTTATTAGGTTACATAAGGTTTGGAGAATTTTTCATATCACGCCCAGGTACGTTAGGTTTGGAGTAGTCTGGTTTTGAGGGGAAAATTGCTGTTATTCTTTATGATAATACTTTGTGTTGATGAAAAATTAATACCTTAAATTAGTACCGTTTTATTGTAAATCAAACATAGTAATGAGGTTTTGATATTTTGTTCAATGTTTTTGAAAATAAAGGTAGAATAAAAATGTATCGCACAAAATTGTTTGATTTTTTGCGTGGAACCATATACTACTTAAGATAATACAGGCTTCCTTTCGGTATGAATAAAGTAGCTTGAAATAATCTTTAAAACTTCCAACAAATCAAAACTAAATATTGCTGTCCTCTTAACCTCTTGAAAGCACACAACTTTTCTTTTGTTCGAAAATACTTTTCGTGTCTTGAATACTTTATAAGTTGAAAAGTTTGTTTTTTTTCTAAGAAAACCCTGTATTTATTTGCCATACGTTTATTTACATTAAATGCACACTCCATTGAAATATTGCAATCTTACTTGACCGAGCATACTATTTGAGCCAGTTTCATAGTCAGACTTTGTAATGTCAGATTCATAGTCAAACTTAGTGCACCTCAAATGCGACTCAATACCAAATACAAGATGACACCTACCTAGACCAGAATTGAATGAGTCAGCTTCATATGCATAACTGCCTCATTTGAGTCGAGCCTACGTAGGTTTCGTCTTGTATGAATCTGGTCCTAAGTCTGACTATAAATCTAACCCTAAGTCTGAAAATGAATCTGGTCTTAAGTCTGACTATGACTCTAACCCTAAGTCTGAATATGAATCTGGTCCTAAGTCTGACTATGAATCTAACCCTAAGTCTGACTATAAATCTAACCCTAAGTCTGACTATGAATCTGGTCCTAAGTCTGACTATGAATCTAACCCTAAGTCTGACTTTTAATCTTACACTAAGTCTGACTATGAATCTAACCCTAAGACTGACTATGAATCTGACACTAAGTCTGACTATGAATCTGGCCCTAAGTCTGACTATGAATCTGGTCCTAAGTCTGACTATGAATCTAACCCTAAGTTTGACTATGAATCCGACACTGTCCGAGTATGAATCTAGCCATAGGTCTGACTATGAATCTAGCCATAGGTCTGACTATGAATCTGGCCCTAAGTCTGACTATGAATCTAACCCTAAGTCTGACTTTTAATCTGACACTAAGTCTGACTATGAATCTAACCCTAAGACTGACTATGAATCTGACACTAAGTCTGTCTATGAATCTGACACTAAGTCTGACTATAAATCTGACTCTTTCATACTCTTACTTAGAAGCTACACAATAGTGGAATTATCCAAGGTAAGCGTGCTACCCTAAGGCTTAACGAAAGTTAATCTGTATTATATATAGTGTATATAGCCTATGTTTAT
The DNA here is from genome assembly GCA_901482245.1 of Timema douglasi. Classification (NCBI taxonomy): domain Eukaryota; kingdom Metazoa; phylum Arthropoda; class Insecta; order Phasmatodea; family Timematidae; genus Timema; species Timema douglasi. Next base: position 81,694 of record CABEEJ010000780.1, read on the forward strand.
CAATGTATGTGTGTATAGTGTATATATATATTTGTAGGGGAATCTAGAATCTAACCCTAAGACTGACTATGAATCTGACACTAAGTCTGTCTATGAATCTGACACTAAGTCTGACTATAAATCTGACTCTTTCATACTCTTACTTAGAAGCTACACAATAGTGGAATTATCCAAGGTAAGCGTGCTACCCTAAGGCTTAACGAAAGTTAATCTGTATTATATATAGTGTATATAGCCTATGTTTATCAATGTATGTGTGTATAGTGTATATATATATTTGTAGGGGAATCTGTGGCTTAACGGGGTAGTATTTAACGTTTGAAGGCTGGTATTAGACATTACAAATACTGTTACCAAAACATTGCCATAGTATGTAAAAGGTGTATTAGTCTATTTAGTATAATTTTACATAAGGTTAGAAATTTAAAAATAAACCCATTGATAAAAAAAAAATATTTAAAAATGCATTTTCACCATTTTTCTGCAAGTGTGGGGCAAAATGAGGTGTGAGTAAAATACAATTTAAAATATATTTAAGCATAAAGCATATAATTTAAATAAATGTATCCAACACAGTCCTCCATACTTAATTACAAATGGGGCAAAATGGGGGAGTACCCATTATGTCCTATGATTTTCAAACCTGTTTTGCCTCATGAGGAAACTATGCGATTATTACATCTTAGTGAAAATAAATCGAGTGTAAAATTTAGAATAACACCAATAGAATGGTTATAAGGAACCACACTTCTAATATAAATACAGATATAATGTTCATTTAAATAACAAATACAGCTTACCTTTACTGAAATATTAAAACCATATTGAAAAAAAAACACTCAAACATAACACAATGCCAGTTGTAACGAACTGTAAAGAACAATATGGCTCTGGGTGGTTTCCTGCGATGCTTTTTAATGTGGAGTTGAAATTACACTCATGCCCAGTAGGTTGCAGCACTTTGTTTACAAACAAAACCTGGTATCCTGTTACACCCCACTACTCCGTAATGCCCCAGGTTCCCCTATATGTTTATATATGCATGTACTATGAATGCGTGAATATATTTATGTATGGTAGAATTATATTTGGGAAACATTCTAGGAAAAACAAATATAATTGTTTGGGGTCAATATTAATGGCATTTTACTTAATTATTAATGTTATTTTATAGGTATTGATAATATCTATCAAAAGTTAAATATGTAATTCACATTAGTACTTGAAGTATGAATATATGAAAGTAGTTTTATTAACGTTTGTGACTATCATTTACTGTTCTTCCTACCATAATCTTACTTTACATAATATGAATGTGTGTATTATTTATGTATAGTATATATATATATATATGTGTGTGTGTGTGTGTGTGTGTGTGTGTGTGTGT
>CABEEJ010000780.1:85460-106169 GCA_901482245.1 Timema douglasi
GGGGGGAGTTATTTTGTCTTAATTTTATTTTTGTGATAGCAGACTTTTTTAAATAAAGTTGTTTTTAACTTAAAAGTTGATAATACTGATTTTTCTGAAATGCAACCCCCACAGAGTATTAAATTTTCAAACTGACCTTTTCAAGTAAACGAGTTTGACACACCCACCTTACACTATTCTACAACTTAGATTTGGAAAACTACGATAAAATATAGATACTCTTTTTTTACAATGATGCGATGTAATTTAAGAACATTCCGCGTAACCGCCGAGCTTGTCAAGGTGGGAATGTACGGAACTCAAGGAAGGTCAGTGTTTTTGAAAAGCTTGCATCAAAATATTTTTTGGATCAAAAGAAAATCAAATATTGCTCCAGTAGAAACATAAAGTTTAATTTTCTTCACATGGTGATATCAACATTTGTTGACTATCTGCCAAGGGTGACCTGTAATTTTATGACTTCTTCTCTTCATTTAAAACGTTTCTCTAACAATGCCACTATACTCGTGAAAGATATTCAACAACTCTTGACATCACCATGTGAAGAATATTAAACTCTAACTTTCTAAAGGAGCAATATTTTATTTATTTTGGACCAAAAGAAGTTTTTGCTATAAAATGCAAAAGCAATTACCTTTTCTTGCGTCCTCTATAGTTTCACCTTAAGATTGTATTGGTTTCTATCTTGCGCACTGCGTTTTATTACATGTTCGGGCTATCCGCAAATCTATCCTTTTGAGTTAGGGATGAAGAAGCTTGAACGTAGGAGAGGGAGCGTTCAGGGGGAGGAAAAACCACCCTCAAAACACTTGACCGGGATTCGAATCCCAATCTCATCACTGGCATTCCAATATGTCGCGAGCTTGACGCCTTAGAGTAGGCACACACTTTGGCTTATCGCATCGGCTCGAAAAATATTCCAGATTTGAGTTTTTCCCTATTTTCGCAGAAAATAATGTATAAATACCGATACGATGTGGTACGTCCATGAGTGCGCCAACCTTTAGACCATGCTACCATTTAAGTGGATAAAGTAGTTACGTTCTCTAAAGCCGTGTCCAGACTAGAACAGAATAACCAACACGAACATTTTCACGGACATGTTGGTTGTTCTGTTCACTGTGGCTGAATTGTCAAGACTTGAAAATAACATGTTCATTGTTCTGTTCGCTGTGGCCGAGTGTCCAGGCTGGAACAGAACATTTTTGCGAATATGCTAGTCTGGACGAGGCTTTAGACGCGTTTTCACAGGAGTATAAGTTTTATTAGAACAGTGAAAGCACTCGCATCGATTCTCGAATGGTTTGCGGCTTCATTCTTGCGTTGGATTGGCTTGCTGATGACGGGTTTGATTATCAGTCGGGTTTACTGAAGGTAGTTTTTCCTGGGGGTTTTCCCAGTCTCCTTCCACGCAAAGGCGGGAAAATTACCTCCAAACTATTTTCTTCCTCATCCCTACACCATTAGAGTAATTATCATACATGCGTATAATCTGAACAGGCAGTAAAACGCGATGATAAAAAAAATAGTAAATTTTTTTTAAAAGAAAACTCACAATAACAGTTCATTCTATGAATACCAAGCGATTTTGATTTGAAAACGATAATTATGTTGATAATTTAAAAATCAGCCACGTTCACTTTTATAAGTGAAAAAAGAAATCCCCACGTCTGAGAAAATATATACTAACTTCCTTTATAACTCAATAATAATAATAATAATACAGTCAAACGTCGACTATTCGAATTGACAACGAACCTAATTACCGCAACCAAGACGTGACCCCCTTTCCACCAAACCTCCCTTCCACTCACTGGGTCGGTTAACGTGGTCGTTATTCCTATTCATTTGTTCCCATTTATAATTTCATTAATTCATTTTTCATCTTTCATTTTTTGTAAAAATGTTATTGCTAGGATTATTATTATTATTATTATTATTAATAATACTACTTTTATTATAGTGGGGTTGCGTTGGGTTTTCCCATGCAGCAGGGAGTGATATTATTATTCTTAATCCAACCATCCGATTTTTAGATTATATGAACAAACTTTGTCTCAAATCAATTCGGATAGTTGATGTTCTACAGTATTTTTCTACAGAGTTTTTATTTAGATTTAAATCCTCGGTCCCGGCACAGATTTACCTGATTACCAAACCCTTCCTTCAGCTCTGACAAGACGTGTATTAATCACAACTTGTGAATTATTGGAATGCCAGGCCTCCACCGTGGTTCGGATTCCACCGTAAACTGTAGGTCCTCCATTTCATCTCACAATCACCCTACCATTACACATTAGCGTAAGTGCGTATAGCCCGAACGGGTAGTAAAATGCGGTGCTAATAATAATAATTTAGATTTCAAGCGGTTTATTTATTTTTTGTTAACCTTACTTTTAAGTTTGGAATATATATTTACCTTGGTGGCCACGTGGTCTAACACGCTACTCTCATGTTAAGCCAGACTGCCGATGACGGGGAAATCAAATTTCGAATCTCGGTCGGGTGTAATGAAGGTGGTTTTCCCGAAGTGATTTTCCACTCTCCCTCCGCGCAAATGTTTTTTTACATTTCCTATAATATAACCTTCCTCATTCCTAAATTAATCAGCGTAATTAGTACGTACGTGCATAATAACCCAATCGGATATTAAGATGTTGTGCTAAAAAAGAAAGTTAGGGCTACCCAAAAATCTTGTCAATCTAATTGCATGGCAGGGAACGGGTTGGATGTCATTTTTCATAATGGGTCGAGACAAGGAGATTCACTGTACCCATAATACTACTAAAAAGTCACTTGGCTTACTCACTCACTCACTGACATTATTATTATTATTATTATTATTATTATTATTAGCACCGCGTGTTACTACCCGTTCGGCTTATACGCACTTACGCTAATGTGTAATGGTAGGGTGATTGTGAGATGAACTGGAGGACCTACAGTTTAACGTGGAATCCGAACCACACCGAACCACGGTGGAGGGCCTGGCATTCCCCACATTCACAAGATGTCTTGTCAGAGGTGAAGGAAGAGTTTGGTAATCAGATAAATCTGTACCGGGACCAAGGATTGAACCCCGGCCGCCAGCACAGAAGTCTGACACCTTACCCCTGGACCGCCAAGTCACCCCTCACTGATATTAATGTTTACCCACTTCCAGATGAGCTAGCAACTTGAAATTTGGCAAACTTATAGCTTCTAGCCTGTAGCTGACGGTAAAATTAGAAAAAGTTTTTTTTTTTTATTTTAACCTCCGAAAACAATTCAAAATAGTGGACCAACTTTAAAGTTGGTGCGGACCTATATTTGGAGGTATCTTGTTGCTAAATGGTAAGACCTATCAAAAAAACGGCTCTGGAATTACATATAAAACTCTCTGAGGGTTTGGGGGTGGAGCCCCCAACGAGCAAATCGGGCTACTTCTTACATAGCCTTAGGGTACGTTATTAAGTTTAGAGACCCGCCTCGGTGGCGTAGTTGGCTAACGCGCTAGTCGTGTTGAGCTCGACTGCTGAGGACGGGGAGATTGAGGTTCGAATCTCGGTCGGGTGAACTGAGGGTGATTTTTCCAAAATGGTTTTCCACTCTCCCTCCACGCAAATGCGGGTTCACTTCCTCTAATTCAACCTTCCCAATTCCTAATTCATTAGCATAATTAGTACTTAAAAGCGTATAATCCGAATAGGTAGTAAGATGCGGTGCTATTATTATTATTATTATTATTATTATGGTTAGACAACTGATTAGAGGAGGGTTCACATTTAACAGTACAGTGCAGCTGTTATGATACGCAGAGGATTTAGCTTTGTTGTAAAATAGTATGGAAGCTGTTGCAAGAAATTCAGAAATTTTATGAGAGGGCTAGTAAGTAAATAGGTTTAGAAGTAAACGCTTAGAGGGATAATTATATGGTTGCAGAGAAAACACAGATTGGGGATGATAATTTAGGGATTACTTCGAGCAACATATCATTTGACAGTGTTAATGAGTTTAAATTATTTAAGAACAATTTTAACTAGCAATAACAATATCAAAGTGAAAATTATGAAAATAATATATTTGGTAAATGCATGATATTTTCGGTCAGTAGGTTGTCTACATCCCGCCTGATTTCAAGGAATGTTAACTCAGAATATACAAAACCATAATTTTACCAGAAACGTGGTATCTTACCTTACATGACAAAAAAAAAAGTGTAGGGTTTTCGAAAACAGGGTGCTTAGGAAGATATATTTGGTCCAAAAAGGAATGAGGCTACTCTGGAGGGGAGGAGATTACATAATAATGAGTCCCATAACTTGTACTCATCAAAAGATATTGTTAGGATAATTAAGTCTCGTAGATTACTAAGGGATGGACATGCAGCGTTGATGGTATAATCTAGAAACATGTTTAGTGTACTGACTGGCAAACCCATAATAAGGAGAGACCAACAGGAAGGCCTCTAGTGTAGATGGGAAGATATAATTAGAATGAACCTGAAAGATATAGGGTGTAATAAGTTGGACTGCATAGAGCTGCTCAAGATAGGGATATGGGGTAATGGCTGGATGGTTGACTGGATAGAACTTTCTCAAGATAGGAATAGGGTGTAATGAGGTGGACTTTATATAACGAGCACAAGATATGGATAGGGTGTAATGAGGTGGACTTTATATAACGAGCATAAGATAGGGATAGGGTGTAATAAGGTGGATTGGATAAAACTAGCTCAAGATCAGGATAAGATGTAATAGGGTGGACTGGGGGGAGCTAGCTCAAGATAGGGATAAGACGTAATATGGTGGACTGGGTAGAACTATCTCAAGATAGGGATGGGTGGCGTACTTTTGTAATTGCGGAAAGAAACCTTATTCTTATAAGAAACGTAAAACACCAAACATGTATCATATTTGTGATTATTTTCCAGTGCCTCGACTTTCTATCAGGTACTTAACTATTTTCTTCTTCCACGTCCAGTTGTACTAATCTGTTAAGGATGAGGAAGGGTGGCCTGGGCTTGCGTGAAGGGGGGAATGAAAAATCATTTAGGGAAATGCACGCTAATATATGTTTGCTTTCTCTAAAACTACCTTAGTCGTCCCTAGCTCATAGACTATACCATTGTGTCAAAATAAAAATGTTTACAAAAGAATACAAAAACCTGCACCGTCCACTGACTGTTTGATTGTTTCGTTCCAGTCGGGAGGGCTCGGTGGTCCATCAGCGCAGCATGATGACCAACATGTCAAACGCCAGTTCACGCAGTGGTAGTTCCAAGATGCTGTTAGCCCGCCCCAGCGTGGAGAGCCACCTGGCGATGCCTGTCCACGAGGAAGAGAAACTGCTGGTGCAACCCCTTCACAAAGCCACGACGGGGTCCTGATACGTACGAGAGAGACTGATAGTCGAGTGTAAGGTCCTCGGCGAATCCTACGTCAGAAACGCCACCAGTACAAACTCGCGCTGCTCCGTCCGTCAGCCCCACGCGAGGAGGATGGGGAACATACAAGAGTCTTCACTTGGTTGAGCTTAGAAGAGTATGAAACCTTTACTTGTAGTTTTATCGGCGGGAAATCTGCATTATTATGTTTTATACAACATGAGACGATTAATAGGCTTATTATTTTATTTAATGGACCTATTAGGTGGTACCCATCCAATGATTTCAACACATATTAAAAAAATTAGAGGTGTATTAGCAGAATATTTTGAAAAAAAAAAAAGTAGAAGAAGAAGAAAGGGAACTTTCTCTAAATAGCTTTTAAAAATGTTGAATTCTCCAAATAATTGTTAGGGAAGAGCCACATTGTCTCCCTTACGTCCTAAGCATCCCCGAGGGGTGGAGGTTTGGGCTCTTTCAGAGCAATAGCTGTTGTTGTTTTTTAATTTGGGCATCACTGGACTAAACAAAGGAATGAAGAATCACACTGGATTAGTTGTTGCTATCTCTTGGGACAATGTAGTAAATTATTAGGCCTGGACAGAATAAGATGGATTCGTGTCTTCAATTTTGTCGTGGTTTTCGTGAGAAAAAGATAACTCACTAGTAGTCATCTGTAAGCCACGTAACGATGTTGAAAGAGGGGAAGCTCTAATGTCTACATGGTGTTACATGTGGGTGTATCACAGTGTTATGTAACACAAATCTTATAATTTAATGTTGAATAAATTACATGTATTGTGTAATTTAAAATTTATTCTGAAGTGGTGTTAAATCTGAGTCTCTCTTTTGGTGTCGCCTATGAAATAATGACATTCACTCTTGATGTGAAAAGTTACGTAACACAGCTTGGAGGTGGGAGTTTAATGGTGCACTCTGTGTTACTTGCAAGGATGGGAAGAGTCAAAAAATATAAGGGAAAAAAACCCCACTGTGAGGCTTATGGATGATTCCCTAACTTGATGAGGCGAGTGAGAGGTGTAAATACTCTTACCAGGAGTGGTTGGAGGTTTTGGAACAACAAAACGAATCCAACTCTCTCTCCCCTCTCCCCTCTCCCCCCCCCCCAAAACCCCAAGNCCCCCCCAAAACCCCAAGTGATAAGTGATAAGTTATGACTGGCTCAGCTGGTCCTATTTAAATCGACATGTTCTGTTACCCACTCTACCACAAATAGCACTATATGCTACAAGCTGACAAAATCCTATCCTATTCAAAAATAATCACCGAGATTTGGTTGGTAAATGAAGAGAGGGATTTAAAATGTATTTATTACTGACGAGTAATATTATTTTAAAATTTGGTTTTTTAACTAACTCTCGTCATAGTCTATTTATTCTATTCCCTGATTCAAGGTGAAGTAGCAAGATGAAATTCACTCAGATAGATTTAAACAAATCAATATATTGTTCTCTGAAATTAGATTATTATAAATACAATTTGAAAAGTAAAAGCTGAGTATTATACAAAATCAATATTACATTAAAACAATTATTGTGGTAACCAAATTAGTTTAAAGGCATAGCAATGGAACATATTATATTTTACTAATAAGATTAATTGTTATTGTTAGTATTTATTAACCTGCTTCCATATGTAAAAAGAAAAATTATAGTGTGTGTGTGTGTGTGTGTGTGTGTGTGTTATAAGTTATCAATTTGATTAAAACAAATATGGGTAAATAATAATATATGTCCCAAACACAATAAATTTAAGTTTGTATGATTGCTATCTTCTTCAAAGTCAAAGTAAGCATCCAAACCTTTATTTTTTATAAGTTAGCTTCAGTCGTATTTTTCTGTCGAAACGTCACACATCAAGTTAAAAACATGAGAACAACCGCGAGTTTATTTTAGCTACAGTGCCGGATTTAGACTAGGCGAGGCCCTACGCTATATAAAGCTGGAGGCCCCTTGTTAACAAAATTATACCAAAAGGTCTCACAAAACTAGAAAAAATCATACTGGTATGTCTTTTATTTATTTAATAGTGAAACATATCATTTATTTTCAAAGGAATATATTTATTGACTAAATGTTTATCATTTGATCGCCTTTATCTCTTTAATGGTTGACCTAGTTGGTATTGAGGTAAAATGCTCACCTCAGGACCTGATGGTCATGGGTTGACAACCATCCAGGTTTGACGAATTTTTATTGAGCGATAAAAATCCGTAGCACAACTTCCTTCGGGGTGGAAGTAAAGCCGTCGGTCCCTTTTCGATTGTGGCCTGTTTAAGAATCCTGTAAGGTTTGTGAAAATACCTTTCCCGACAAAATTGGTAAACTCTATCGTCCTCGCTCATAGAAATTCTCGTGTACTGATATAATCGGTAGGTTCAGAAAGTGCACGTTAAATACCTCAAACAAATAAAAATAAAAAATTGCTTTAATAGATTATATTATAGTATTCCAATTGAAAACAATAATTAAATGTAAGTTGTTTTTAGACCCCTGCGAATTGTGAGGTCCTAAGCTGTAACTTATTTTGCCTAGAGCACTGTTTAGTTTTGTTATTGATTATCACTATTCTAGGGACAATTGATAACTCTCCACCCCCACCCACAGAAACACACCTCCCCACTCCTTTCCAAAGTCAAACTTAGCCTATACCCTACCCTCATTTTGGTTTAACGAACATTTTAGAAAATTCAAACATATTTCTTTGCGGCCAACATTGATAACATTTTACCAAATCACACTAGAAACTTGCTAATCCAAAATAATTTTCATCGAAGCTTGCTTGCCCGGATTAGTGAAAATTCTGACTAAGTGGGAGAATATAGGGATATAGTATTTTATCTAATTTTAAATTACTGTTCAATTAGGTTAACCAAATCTTCGTTTATTTAACTTACGCATAACACAGATATGTGCTGTAATTATTTTTAGCTATAGTAAAACACATTCTGTTGACTACAACATGTAAATATTAAGCCTTTATTATCAGATATCACCGTTTATTACAATTCTCTTTTAACTTTGAGCTTGTTAACCAATAAAATGTGTTTCATTTGACTTTTTTTTATCCTCCAGTTTTCCAAAAATTGTGTTCGGATTATCCAGAATTTCGAACTACTGGAATCCAGTCTACAATTTCATTGTGTCTGTGTTATTTTATAAATATTGATAATATCTATCCAAAATCACAGTTGCAGATAACATGGCTTGATGTATGAACATATTAAAATTGTTTTAGTAACATTATTAAATACCAGATTCTATTCTTCCTGCCAAAATCAGGGTATAGTTCAGAACTATTGATAAAGAACTATTACACATCTTTTAATTAGACCAACTTGGGCTTGCCCGAATTGTGTCTATCCTCCTAGCTTGGACCAGAATCACGCCAACTGTGAACATAAACAAATATTAATGATATGGCGGGAGGTAAGAAGGACACAAGTCAAAAAATATGATCTAATTAACTATATAAAACAAAATTAAACATTATAACATCACAGTAAAATTTTCATTTAAAAAACATTGTCAATAATAGCTAAATGTAAGCTAAATTATAATATAATACTAACAAATATAAAATAAAATTCAAGTCAAACATAAAAAATAAGTCATACAAAGGATTTTTGGAGGGGCACACACTTCACAGAACTTAATCTATATATTAACAAAATATTTTGATTTTTTGAAAACTAGTCATCAGTAAACTATCCTTAAAAGGACTTTGCCCCAAAAACCAAGTATACATTATTAATTGTAATCTTAAATACACCCAAGATGTATGTATTAATTAAAATTGTTAAAGATATTTTTGAGAAATTTCGAATTCTTTTAAAACTAGGCATTAGTAAACTGACTATAGCTCAATTTTTTTTTTCTGAAGACCAATTATATAGTCCTATTCATAATTTTAAAAACTCCCCGGATATACACTTTGAACAAAATTACCTAAGCCGATGATTGGGAAGTTGGGGTTCAAATCATGGTCGAGTGAACTGAAGGGTTTTTTCCTAAATGGTTTTACAGTCTCCCTCCAGGCAAATTCTGATTTACTTTCTCTACATTCAACCTATCTCATCCCAAAGCCCACTATTATAATCATCATATAAAAGTATAACTCTAACAGATAGTAAAACGCAGTGAAAAAAAAATCAACAGTGAAAAGTATAATAATCAACTATCAAGTCAAAAATGATAACAGTATTTATGTAAAGTTGTAAAATAAAATTGTTTCGCTTACCATGCTTGTACCAAATGAGATTGACAGCCTACCATCTTGGTGTGTGGAAATGTTGACACGATGCACTCATGGAGCGCTTGCTAGAAATCAATCACAATGTATAAAGAAAAGTGAAGGTGAAGTTGTCTCTTCTCGCACTCCTCCTTTAGGATTCTCATAGTATCAATGTAGCTCTAACTTTTCTTGTCTTTAAGTAGGCCGAAGACCAGAGGTATGTATGACCCTTTGAAATATCCGTTTACAGTAAAAAGCCGAAGAAAATGTTTCGGTGCGTATTCAAATGTTCCATCAATTAACATAATTTCATTCTGACACAAATATTCAAGAATTGAGTCACAAGATAATATCACAAACCCCGTCTCTTTTTCGTTTTTTTAACAAAAAGTGTTGGTCTAAAGTAGTATTTAGTTAAATTTAATCTAAGGCAAATTGAATTTCATCGGAAGATTTAGTCAAATTGGGCAGTTAATCTTGTTCCGGAAACATTTAATGTCCTTGCGGGTCAATGTTTTTATAGTTTCTCCTCTGTATGTATATTCCGTTCACGACAAGTTTGTACCTGGATGACATTTCGAAAATCATATGTTTAGGTTTTGGGTTGCCAACACTTGTAAAAGATCACAGTTTTGTTATAAATGTAAAGATCTTTAATTACCTGGTATATATTACATTTAAAATAACGTAAACTTAAGTTATCTCATACTATTTCATTTTTTTAATAATTTCTTTTTATCCAACTCGAAACAATATTTTAAACATAATTAAAAGTACTTATTTTTTGTTTTTGAACGTTATTGATTATCTTTAATATAGTGCACACATCAATACCTTTTAATACAGGCATCGTATTTACTTGGGAAAGAGAAAATTGTTGTCATTTTTTTACATACAATAAATGATTTTATGATTATTTTATCGTATTTTGAAATATTTAACTTAATCAAATATTTTCATCAACTGCGTGTCTGCATCATTGTAAAAAACTTGTTTACCGTTATGTTCAATCATATGGTTTAGATTCGTCAGTCGCCATTTTGAAGCTATGTCCGTTAGAAGTTTTTGTGAAAGTGGTGTGAATATTTTTTAAGTGGAATTAAACGATAAAAAAACTTTGTGTCCGACCTCAAATAAATATATAAATAATATTGGCCTAAATTACTGTGGTTAACTATCACATTAATATATTACCATCTGTTTTCATTACAGTCATCCAAAGTGATAGATGTCAGCTGTTGGCATAGTGATATATTAGGGATTACTTCTAGTAACATTTCGAGCTGTCATCCGCGTAAACTTAGCTCGTGAATGACTTATAGGCGCAATTCGGGCTTGCCCGACAAACTGTTTTTAATAAGTTTTATTATTAATATAAATTTTATGTATGAATATTTTTAAACTTTTTTTTTCTAATACTTATTCCGTAATTTATATTCTTAACCTTAGGATTTGAAATACATATTTAGTCTATTGCATCTAACTGAATTTCTTTCTTTCCTTTATTAAAATAACCAACCCTTCTTCCTCTTTCGTTATATTTGAATAGGTTTGTTATTAAATTGTCTGTGACTTTGCATATATTGTTTCAAAATAAGCATTGCTAGTTTGCGCAAAGTCCTAAAGCTAAACAGCTCTTCACGTTTTAAAATATTATTTTATCCTCAATATGTGGTTTAATGTATTCCATTCGGTTTTCGAAAGCACCCACTGTTGTCAAATTGCGAACAAAAACAAATGTGCAAGTAGAATAAACAAGTTAAATATATGAACTAATTCTATACTCAATTTGAAATGTTTGTTTTACATTAAAAGTTACCTTGGTAAACAAAAATATAATTTAACAAATTGGAAGGTATTGTGATAGTATAATTAATGTTATTTGATTTTTATTTAGATTGGAATTAAAGAAAACAACGTTTAAATTAAATTGTCCTACTATGAAAGGCAAAACATTAAATCAACTAGGGCCTATGATGTCCAACACCTCAGCCCAGTCGGTAGCGTGTTTGTCTACTGAAGGTCCCGGGTTCGATTCCTGGCATGGCTGAAAACTGTATTATTGGTGAAATGAGGATTTACCCTTTCACGGTAATAAATTAACGGCTGGGGGCTGGGTTTTGTGTCTGTTCTAGAATTAAATTAATTTATAGCTTGTGTATTGATAGAAACAATCGGTTCAAAAAGTGCACGCCTAATATCTTAAATAAATTAAAAACTAGGGCCTGTAAGTTTTTAAAAAATGTTAACATAAAAGAAGTTTTTTAAATAATTGTTTAAAACACAACTCTGCTATAAAAATGTATCTTGTTCAAGAGTATTAATGGATAAGTAATGTAGTTTAGCGAAAGCACCTACATTGGCTTGGAGGGAGATTTGGAGTCGGTTTGGTATAAAACCGCCCTCATATCACCAGCAGGGATTCGAACCTTATCCTCCCCTTCATCGGGAAACCAGACAATACCAGCTGATGCCTTTTTTTATGTACCAATGGTGATATTTGAAATAGTCTAAAGAGAATCCTCCATTTGTTTGAATCGGATCTAGTCGGATTGGAACAACACGATTGAAAATAATAATAATTGAAAGTCGTGAAAATGAATGTAGTCAGTCCAAACAAACCTGCAGAGCTGCACAGTATTCAAGGGATCTGGGAAAGTGGGTTTTTTTAACACCCCCTTTCACACAAAATAACTGCCCTAAGGTGAGAGTGCGGGGGAAGCAATAAAAGTCCAGTGTTTTTATAATTTTTATACCAAAACATGTGTTTATTTCTCCAGTAGAAACATATAGGGCCAGTTTCCTATGCGAGAACGGGCCATTCCATTCGAGTTTAGGTAGGTGCGTCATGAACTTAGTGTAGCACCGCACTTGAGGCGTACTAAACTTGACTATGAAACTGGCCCTTAGACACTAATTGTCTTCACATGGTGATATCAACAGTTGTTGAATATATGTCATGAGCGTAGCGGCATTAGGTGAGAAATTTTTGGACGGTGAGAAAAAGTTGTTATTTAATTCAAGGACACTCTTGACAGATATTCAACAACTGTTGATATCGCCATGTGAAGAAAACTAAACTCTGTTTCTACTGGAAGGTCATTGAATTTTATTTGACCCCCAAAAAAAAGAGTGTTGCTATAAAAACTGAGAAAAGATGTACTTTAACACGCATTCCTTACACTCCCACATTGATATGTGCTTTATTTATTTTTATTAACATGATATTACCATTATTAAACTATATTGTTCTTACCTTTAAAGCAACCTTTAAAATAATCTGAATTTGAAATTATTTTTTTTAAACACATTGGTTTTTAGGCTAGGCTTACATTCATGCATAACGCATCACTATTGACAAATAGTGGATCGTGTACAGAGCGCATAACGAAAGTAAAACTGTTCACAAAGTGACTAAAGATTTAAAATTATATCTTCTTTATTTTTAGTTGTATTCCCTTCTCTTAATTTTATAGTATATTCTTCTATGACAACATGTTTCGGCGTTATATATAGATGTTACACCATCTTCAGGTCTTATTTATGATAAAGATAATATTCTTTTAAATACATATCAGAAAATTTGAGAACATTTTAAGATATTAAAAAGTTTTTACATTTAACAGCTCAAAATTTTCACAAACTTTCTGATAATTTGTATTTAAAAGAATATCATCTTTATCATAAACTAGAAATCCCGCACGGCGTTGCCCGTCACCCATTGTGGTATAAGAATTATATAAGCACACACATACACACACACCCGAAAAAATTGTTTAGAATTACGGTCAATTTCGTACACATTTTTTTTTTTCTGAGGAGAATGCAGCATATTTTTATCACAGCTATCTCTGAAACGTAATTCTAAACCAGATTAACAGTATTTTCTCCAAAGATTTGTTAAAAATAGCTTAATTAAAAAGCTCATTAAAATTTAAAAATCCGGCCTCGAGGTGCATTCGGACCCCTTTCCGTCCAACTATGTTAAAAATTTCAGATCTCTGCTTGCCGTAGATTTGGCTGGGCATCGCAAACAAACAAACAAACACTCCCTTTTATTATTAGAGATAAGATTTGAAGATGGTGTAACATCTATAGCAGCGAAACGTGTCGTCATAGAAGATTAAGGCTAATATCAACTTAGGAGAAGGGGGAAATCAATAAAGAAGCCTTTATTATTCCTTACTAAATCAAATATGAACGTTATTAAAAAAAAGTTATTAGAGTTTTACTTTAATCTCTAGTTTTTTATATCCAGTAGTTGGTCTAACTTCTGTGATTTATTTTATAATATCTCTAATGTAATTAATTTAGTAACAACGTTCATTAAATGGTTTATTTTGAAAAATAAGATTAACCTAATTTAAGTATCCGTTCTATTATTAAATATAACTAGATACTTTCTTTGATCATGATTTTATTATTATCATGAATATTATAGTTGACCTAATTTTCAATTTTCTTAGTAGAGTGCTTTTTTTTAAAAAAATGCGTTTCATGTTGTTTCAACCAAATTCTCCGGTGACACATTGCCAAAAAATTTGAAAAATCAATCACAATGGGTTAAATTTCCCTTTGTCCGGTTTAGTTACACCCGCAAAAAAATTATGTATCCATATCTTAGCTCTAGAGATGAGTTATAAAATTACTGGTAGCTTGCACAGTTTCCAAATATTTAATTTGAATACATTACATTCCAAAGATAGCCCGTTAACCCCCGTGGCTTAGTGGTTAGAATGGTTGAACATAGGCTTAGGAGACCTATGTTTGAATCGTGGGGGTGTCATCAAAGACATATAATACATACGTATTTATTTTATATATTATGTTATAATTTTAATATATTATATTTAAATATATTAATGTTATATGTACATGTACAGTAGCCCCATGGCTTCTTTGGTGCTGACTGACAGCTTTGAAAAGTTAACAGACCAAATTACGTATTCCTGCGCCGAACTATATGATCTGCAAAAATGTGTGTTTAACAGCTGTCACTTCTTACGGTCAAAATTTAGGTATATACCTAAATGTTGACTGTCAGAAATAAGCTGTGAGCTGTCAGTCAGCACCAAAGAAACCACGGGGCCACTCTATGTATTTGTACTGTTATCCAATTAGTAAACATCTAAGCACCCTTGCAGTGTGTGTAGTATAAGACATAATTCCCTCTATAAATGCGGCTGCCTCAGCGAGTAAGTATCAATCGCTGTCAGTCCACAGCTTAAAATACAAAGGTATGTGTCGTTGTCTTGAACTACTTCTCTATTCTGTCTAAGCTTATACTCTCTTTCACCCTTCACCTTGTCATGTCACTAATAAAGAGAGGAAAGTAAACTACGAAACTTCTTATCTAGCTGCTAGTTTTTAAATATCTTAACATTTTATGTTGTGAGCATATCAAGAAATTACTGTATTTGTTATGCAAAGGCTAAATCTATCTAGAGCCCATTTTCATTAAGACTAATCTCATAGCTTCATAAATATGATTTAAAAGTAATTGAAAATGAGCTAATGTTACATTTTCATACATTTTTTTAAAATATTAATAAATCCAATAATATAGGGTGTTAAGGAAAAAGATCCCGGTTGAAATCTTTTTTTGTCGTGAACCATATATTTGAATAACGTACCGTAGAATTAAATATTGCGTTAGAGAGATGAACGCCTTCGCGACCATTTCTTGCTTACCGACTCCCCAACCCTTAAGTCAGTTTGTAAATATTCTGTTGATATAAACTGTAATTTGTAAAACGCAACTTTAAATACGTTTATAATCACAAACAAGTATGATAAAACTTAAGGCCTCTTTACTATTAAATTTAAAGAAATAGTTCTTGTTTAGATATACCATTTGAGGTTAAGGTGGTTTATCTATTTGTTGTTGGTAGGTTTGTCATCGTCTATTCCCCCTCCTTCCCCTCTCTTTCTTGGCGTGTAAGTGCAGTCAGTTTCCACTCGATGTTTAGACGTTTTGGGTTGTCATGACTGTCCCACGTGGAGAGGGGTTGAGTTTAACGAGTCTATGTTGGAAGCGGGCGGTCGGTTATATGTAATATTAAATGCAAATTTTTCTCGCGTTGTGTATCGTGTATCGTCTCTATTTATTATATTAATATCATATTTATTCTCATCGCGTGCATTCTCGTCCAAGGTTTTTATTTATTAAGTTGGGGATGATAGAAAATGGCAGTGGTTTTTGCAGTTCCTTAGCAAACAATTTCTTTGGTCAAAATTAATCAAATAATGCTCCAGTATAAACCATAGAGTTTAGTTTTCTTCACATGTTGATATCAACAGTTGTTGAATATCTGTCATGAGCATAGTGACATTAGATGAGAAACTTTTTAAATGAAGATAAAAAGTTGTCATTAAATTACAGGATACCCTTGACAGATATTCAACAACTGTTGATATCATAACGTAGAGAAAATTAAACCAAATTATGCTACTGGAGAGCACTGCTATACTGAACCTTAACAGGAAGCAGATGAGACTAATGGTGAGTCTAATGACTGGCCATGGGAATTTCAGGAAGCACCTATACAACATGGGGGTAGAGAGAGAGACCATGAAATGTAGAAAGTGCAATGAGGAAGATGAAACAGCATCACACCTCATATTCCAATGTAAAGCATTGGAACTACTAAGATACAACCAATTTGGGACTCTGGACCCAAATGGAATTGAATCTAGTGAGCATCTAGTTGAGGGACTCCTTGGGCTTTTCAGGAACACAGGATGGCTTGACTAGGATAACAGGGAGAGATACCTCACAATAAGCTGAGGCTTCGGTGTGGGCAGGCAGGGGGAATGGACCCTCCTGTTTTGTCTCCCTGTAACAATCTAATCTAATCTAATGCTACTGGAGAAGTATTTTATTTATTTTGGACAAATAAATGTTTTGCTATAAAAACTGCGAGATCGTTTACATTTTCCCACGTCCCTCCCCGCCCCCCCCCAACCAACCTTAAATTATACTTAAAGAAAAACGTGTCAGCCGCTGAATGAGTCAACCTCACGAGTTCCCTTGTGGCTTTCTCGCGAGTGGTATAGTAACTCCGGTGGTGGTTAGAGCTATACCTGTTTCTGTTTCTGTTCCACGTCCTTTCCGAAAATCCTTCTCCACCACCTTTATTTCTGTTTTAGCACTGTTAGTAGTTTCGAGGTAAGAGAAGCAGAACGCCAAGGTGAATTAAATCATCAGTATTATTACTTATTACAGTTTTCCCCATTTCCCTTGTTTATTTCAAAGCTGGTTCTACAATTGGATTGGATTGTTGTTGTTTTTTTAATATCTGCAAACGTACCCTCATAATTGTATTATAAAAATATTTAAAATATTGTAGTATTGAATATGTTACTTGTTAAGTTTTATTGTAATATAAAAACTTGTATTATGTGTATAATTATTAAAGATAATATTGTTGTGGTGCTATTTACGAATTGTTTGAAACTTTTAATATCCTGATAACATGAATATTTTTTTTAATAAATATATATTTTAGAAAAGTAAATAAATCTGTGGTAAACACAATAATTAAATTTGTCAATCCCATCACCTTATTTTTTTAATTAGGAGTATACAAACTCAACCCAAGACGGCAACCTTAATTCATTCAAAGTACCTAAACCGTATATACAAGAATGTGTTAAATAAATGGGACAGTAAAATGGGGCTACACCAAAAAAAAAAGAAATTTTAATATGATTGGCCCAAGGATTAAATGAAGATGAAGAGATGTATTTTGTCTCCACTGTCCACTCAGCCACAGAGAATATCTGTGTTCTGGTTATACGCATATATGATCATTACTCTAATGAGTTATGCATGAGGAAGGACGCCGCTTAGAGGTCATCTACCCCTATTGCCATGGAAAGAGAATGGAAAACAATATAGGAAAAACCACCCTCAGTAAACCCGACCGAGATTTGAACCCTGATATCCCTGTCATCAGCAGACCAGTCTAACACGGGTGTGACACCTTAGACCATTCGTCCACGGAAGCGGGTCATAAAGTAGTTGCTTAACCTAATGTAATTGATTTTTTTTTTCCCTCTTGGCTAATAATGTTTTTTTGTATAAATATTCCAAAGATGAGTTTTTTTTTTAAACTAATTTACACCCCCAAACTACGTGGGTTCCTGATGACATCTGTGAATATTGATAACGCAATTGCTTTGACAAGTCGAATTAATTTAACTGAATTGTTTGGAAAAAAAAAGTCATGTAAGGCAATTCTCTCTGTATCGTTATAATATTACTTAGCACAACGTCTTACTACCCGTTCGGATTATACGCTTAAGTATTAAATTACGCTAATGGATCGGGAATTGGGCAGGTTGAATATAAAGGAAGTGAACCAACATTTGCGTGGATGTATAGTGGAAAAACCAACCCCAGTTCACCCTAGAGAGTTTCGAACTTTGATCTCCCCATTCTCTAGCTCAACACGAAACTACCACGCCACCAAGGTGGGTTTTATCATTATAATTAGATTACAAATCAAAAAGGTATGTTAAATAAAATTAGCTATTGTTGAACGCATTAAATCAACGATTTCCTCGAAAATACCGCTAGAATATAAAATATTTTAATTCAGTCACAAACGATGTCTGCCAAAAAACAAAACAAAAAAATGAAACCACATATCACAATATTTTAAAATGTAAATATTTTTTATATAAAACACGAACAGTTAAGATTCGGTTGGTCACCTACTATAAAAAATCGATAAAATTGTACAGCCTTTTTCTCAAAAACTTTACATAGTAACACCCGCCTCAATGGCGTAGTTGGCTAACGCGCTTGTCGTGTTGAGCTCTACTGCTGAGGACGGGGAGATCGAGGTTCGAATCTCGGTCGGGTGAACTGGGGGTGGTTTTTCATAAATGGTTTTCCACTCTCCTTCCACGCAAATGTGACTTCACTTACTCTAAATTCAACCTTCCCAATCCCTAACCCACTAGCGTATTTAGTATTTAAGATTACTACCCGAACGTGTAATAAGACGCGGTTCTAAATCAGTTTTTAAAGCTTTTTCTAAATAGCTTTATTCGTGTTTTATAGACAAACAAGACCTTTTCGTACTTACAGCAGTATTAATTTTGAAGATATTAAAATTCAGGGGTGCATCCAGGAATTTAATATAGGGGAGCAGTCCTTGTGTGTTAAAGCTATTATTTCTGCCCCTTGAAAATTGTCATCAAATTATTTTGATTTAAGACTTCTTTATTTTAAAAGAAATTACACTCACATACACACACGTATATACAGGTTGTTACAAAAAGGGTTTAGAAATTATGGATATTGTTGTGCATATTAAAATGAGTAAGGGAATCTTAATGATTATACTTATGTCAATACGTCGGTAAACTCCAATAATAATAATAATAATAATAACAATGAAAGTGTCTTAGAAATTATAGGTCCACAAACAATAGAGGTAAAGGCAATTTTGTATTTTTGTAATAAAAAATGAATGGTACGGTGCACCACACAGACTCTCTCTCACTTTTATCTTGAAATAGATATTTACTAAAAACTCGTAAGATTTGTGAAACGAAACAATAGGTATACACATTGTTGTAGAAACACTACACCAAAGATCATAAATTACTTACTCTATGGCATTAAGAACTAGGAGCACTGTTCCCAAAAATTTAGAAAAGAGAAACATCTTTATTAACCAAAGAGCATAAGAAACAAATTAATTTTCAAAGGCCTGTATTAAAAAGTATATATATTTGTTTATATCTCAGAAACCATTGGTTTTATAAAAATATATTTCAAATAAAAGATTTTCATCTTTAATAATATTAAAACTTTACAATGATAAGTGATTACATATCTCAAATAGTTGCGAAAAAATTATGAAAATTTGGTAATCTACCCTATGTAAAGTACCCTCAAAGTCATTTTCATGAGAAAATTAAAATTTCCATCGTGTGTATAAGGATAAACAGTGTTTAGATATAAAAATTTAATCAAAATCGTTAGAGCAAATTTCGATAAAATAGATTCACACTCTTTTTATCTTTCAATAAACTAGCCTTAAATCTAGGGTTAGATATGTAATTCCAAAAATCCCTTGGGGGGACCTTATGAAAACCCCAGATACAAAGTTTCAGCCCAATCGGTAAAATGGTTTGTGTTCCAGCCCAAGCTAAGGTACAAACATTCAGAGACGGCATTGCGAAAACCACTTTTTTAGAGGGTCATGAAACGTCGATATTTATCAAAATCTCGATTTCACCTTTTTGACGAACACAATAATCTCGCTCCGAGGTGTCGAGAGATAACAAATATTTGTTTACAAAGCTTAGTTACCCACAGCAGTGTTCTAGCCTTTGCTTGCCATTGGTTTGATCGGCTTTGATGGGGAGGTCGAGGTTCTAATCTCATATGCGTGAACTGAAGATGGTTTTCCCGTTAAGTGTGTATATATATATACACACTGTTACACCGCCCTTATTCACCAAGAAATAATGGCTGGTGCACAACAATAATATTAAC
Organism: Timema douglasi; assembly: GCA_901482245.1. Classification (NCBI taxonomy): domain Eukaryota; kingdom Metazoa; phylum Arthropoda; class Insecta; order Phasmatodea; family Timematidae; genus Timema; species Timema douglasi. Next base: position 105,596 of record CABEEJ010000780.1, read on the forward strand.
TAAGAATAAAAAAAAAAGAAATAAATAATTTATTGCAGAGGAACTGATAGGACGATCACAAAGTAAATAGACCACATTTAGGCCTAATTGTTTTTTGCTTCCCCGAATCCCCTCTGTAACTATTTAATAATTTAAATATTTATACCTTACGGCTATTAGTGAAGGATATAACAGATAAATACGAAACGTAGGAAATATCATTTGTAAATATCAGATGGTTTATTGATATAAGAAAAAGAGAGCTTAAATATTGAACAATACAAAATATATATAAATATAACTATTATAACAAAATAATAGTTACGGGTCATATCAATCACCCTGAACTTGGTTAACAATCAGTTATTCGAGTCATCAATGACTCCCTCAAAGATTGAATTTAACGAACGTGTAATACTCTCCAAGTATTAACACTTGTAAATAAATAAATACAACAGCGGACCAAGCGTCCTTAATATGACAAAACCTAAATCTCGCCACATCGGTTTCAGAAAGGATCCCAAACGATAACTCCAACCCGATCATGGGTTGTCAATATTACATAAATTTTATACTAAGATTGCAACCCCCCCCC
>CABEEJ010000780.1:111148-127596 GCA_901482245.1 Timema douglasi
TTCCTGCCCCCCCCCCCCTGCCCTAGATATATTTCAAATCCTTTGATATTATTGAATATGAAGCTGAAAGTTGGCCTTAAACCAAACTCCAAATGATTTCTATACCTCCCACACCACTTCTTTGGTGCTGACTGACAACTGACAGCTCTGAAAAGTTACTAGACCAAATTATGTATCTCACCGCCGAACCATATGATCTGTAAAAACATGTGTTTAGCAGCTGTCACTTATGACAGTTAAATTTTAGTTCTATACAAGAAACCTATATGACTGTTTTATTTATTTTCTATGTATTGTTGAGCTTGATATGTTGATGTCCTGTTATTAATTATTCATTTTTTCAAGAATATAATATTTTAATGTAACATTTAATCCCATATTAGTTTTTATTGTAATGAATAAATTAATTTTTAATAAAAAAATCATTTTTTTTAATAATAGTATTATCAACAACATTATAAATGGGAAAAATCTGCATGTCTATTACTACACATAGAAGAATGAAACCATCAGAAACCTTTTTAACAGTATTAAAACATATTGGTGAACTGGCGGTCTAGGGTTAAGGTGTCAGACTTCTGTGCTGGGGTCCGGGGTTCATTCCTTGTTCCCGGCACAAATGTATCTGATTGCCAAATCCTTCCTTCACCCCTGACAAGACGTGTACTAATCACAACTTGTAAATGTGTGGAATGCCAGGCCTTCACCATGGTTTGGATCCCATGTTAAACTGTAGGTTCTCCATTTCATCTCACAGTCACCCTACCATTACACATTAGCGTAAGTGCGTACAACCCGAACGTGTAGTAAGACGCGGTGCTAATAATTATAGTAATAGTAATAATATTACGTATCAGAAAACATTCTAAAGTAGTTTAAAGTAAGAAGTGGTAATAAACTTAGAACTTAGATAGAAAACTCTTTAATATCTATGAAAAATATATATATCTTTCCAGTTGAATGAATTAGATAGTTTTAAAATTGGTATATGAATTAAGTGACTTTTAATATTCAAAAGATTGATTTTATTTTGCTACAAAATGGCATATATAAAAATTTTCAATAAAGTGATATAATATAAACTGAATTAAAACATGGGTTGACGACAATAAGGCTAAAATACACATATAAAATGTCAAAATTTATTTACAAAACTTGGATACAGCAAATTAAGGACAAAAACAAAGTTTAAAGCTCAACAGTGTTGTAAATTAGGTAATAAAATTGAATTAATGGGTTAGCATCTCCCAATAAGGTTTAATAAAGTAATGAAAATGTTTTAGTTACAACGTTTATGAAAAATATAATTATTTTTATTTTAAGGTTATTTATAAAATCCAAGCATTATCTTGGTTCAATCTCATTACTCCTCGTGATAATCAGCCATTAGAATGATACTGATTTATATTCCTCCTACATGTTTCTGTATAAAAATACCTAATCATGGACAACGTAAAATGAAATTAAAGAACTATGAAGAAAACTTGAGACTTAAGTTGTACTTAAATCTATGATAAATTACTGTTATATTCATGATTTTGTAAAAGACAATTAATGAACAAATAAACTTACCAACGTCGCTGTACGGGACACAATATGCAATTAACAAAAATCTATTTTAGATTCACTCCTCTTAAACAGTTGTAACAAAGTCTCTAATAAAAATACAATAACTTATAACTTAAAGTCTTAGCCTGTTATGTATTTAATCAGCACTGGTGAAAGACTCGCAAGTAATTTTTATTACACTTCACAGATTTTTTTGGAATAGGCCTACTATAAAATTTCTAAAACCCGAGGCTTAGCCTAGAGGGCAACACAACATAATCTTGGTGTTAAAAGATTTATTTTATAGTCTTGATACTATTTAATATTCACAAAAGAACACACACATTACTAACTAGCCGAATTAATATTAAAAAAAAGACACTGTACTATTCAAATTTGTAATAAAATTACTAACGGGTAGCATAGACACGCCTAAATACAAATCAATAGTACTCAACTATAAAATATTTTGTTCTTCAACTTGTTGATTCACGTACGTGGTTTTATTAACTTTTGTATACGATGATTCAATGTTATACTGTATTTAAAAATTGTTTGATTTTGGTTATGAGAATAACCGTTTCGTTAGTTGCTTAATATTGAAGTTTTCTTTTGCTGTTTAATTCAAATTAATTATTAAAAGCAAGAGAACGGTAAAAGTGACCTTATATGCTGAAAACAAATATGACCACTGGATATAAGCTGCCGGTTGATGACGTAGAAAAAAGAGGACCTTTTCCGGTTAGGTGGGTAAAGGTATTAATCCTCGTGTTTACAACATTTAAACTTTAGATTATTTCCCAAACATTTTGAATGTTTTTTCCTCTTAATTATCACAAACCATTTATTTATGTTAAAGATATGCGAGGGCAGCTATAAAAATATTAATAATTGAATATAATACCATTAAATGTAAACCTTCACGCTCTATTTAACCTTTAATTGCCACAAGAGTTAAAATAAAAACTAAAAGGAAATTACTAGACTTTTTTTTTTATTAAATTTGATTATGGAAAGTAAAATTATACTGTAATCTTTGGGGAAGTATCGTTAAAAGTTATTGGTAATATTTTTGGTGATACTAATAGTAGTAATTAATAAATAGTTATTATTTCCAAATATGTTGACAAAAGCTACTTTCATACAATGTTGGAATTACTGATACCATCTGCTAGATTCTGCTAGCTGTCATGTAAAACCAAAGAAGTGGTAAGTCGGGTATAGATGCATTTTATTGTTTAAAAAAATATCCGGAGAAGACCGCTTCAAATAACTACAAGACTAGAGGCATCTAACTGGCGGAAAAAATTGGGGGAGGAAAGCTATAAATAGCTTCCAAGCTCATCCAAATTTCAAAAATTTCTAGGGGAGGTCAACTCCAAATAACTTCTAGATGCGTGTCATTTTGATGAATTTTCAAGCAAGGACTGCCCACAAATAGCCTAGTTTCTGAAATAACTCCATTTTAAAAAATTTGCTGGTGGAAGACCACTTCAAAAATTATCTTCTAGAGATATCTAATCATCTTAAGACATTAAGATGAGACTAACTATAAATATTCTTAAAAAACATGATGAAATGGTAATAAGGAAGCAAATAAACAATTTTTGTAGAATTCAATGTGAATTATTATTTAGAATAAAGATAATACGAAGGATATGTATTGTGATAATAAACTTTAATGGACGATCAAAGAAGATTAATTGAAATGGGAATTGTCAATTTAACATTAACTTAACAGTTGTATTAAAATTAACTATAAATAGCTTCGAGGGCCATCTAAATTTCAAAAATTACTAGGTGAGGAACACTTTAAATGGCTTATAAAATAATATAATAAAAAAACAATGAGGAGACTACTCATAACTTCTAATGTGAACCTTTTTCAAAAAATTTTTGAAGGAGGGCCACTTTAAATAGTTTTTAGAAACTAACTGATTTTAAAAAATTGGAGAGGGTGACCACGGTTTAAAACATACAAAAGATCAAATATGAATGAGAAACTATTAAATGGCTTTAAACAGAAATCTAACATTGTAAGTAACTATGTTATTTATAATATTGACCTCCCCTATGAAAATAATTTGGATCCGTCCCTGGTTCGGATACCACGTTAAACTGTAGGTCCTCCATTTCATCTCACAATCACCCTACCATTACACATTAGCGTAAGCGCGTATAACATGAACGGGTAGTAAGACGTGATGCTAATAATAATACAGTTAAGGTCATTCGACAATAATAATTACTATGGGTGACCTGGCGGTCTAGGGGTAAGGTGTCAGACTTCTATGCTGGCGGCCGGGGTTCAATCCTCGGTCCCGGTACAGATTTATCTGATTACCAAACCCTTCCTTCACCTCTGACAAGACATCTTGTGAATGTGAGGAATGCCAGGCCTCCACCGTGGTTCGGATCCCACGTTAAACTGTAGGTCCTCCATTTCATCTCACAATCACCCTACTATTACACATTAGCGTAAGTGCGTATAACCCGAATGGGTAGTAAGACGCGGTGCTAATAATAATAATAATAATAATAATAATTACTATGGTGACCTGAAGCTATAACTTCTTGGCAGTGAATTTAACCTCACAGTGGGTAGAGGGCCTAAAAGATAGCACGTAGCAATGTCTCGGCCCATTCCAGCAACACCGACCCGCCAAGGAAGCCAGCGTTCGCTTTACAAAACAAGGCATTTTATTAAATATACATATTAAATGTAGGTTGTTTTTTTTAAATGATCAATTTGGACACATTAATAAAATTAACAAATAGAGTTAAGTTAAAAAAAAAATTCTAAACAACACTATATATTACAAAATGAGATAAAATCAAATTATTGAGGCATAAAAATAACCGTATTTATACATAATTAAATATTATGTAATTTTTCCACCTTTAAACTTTGTATATTGAAGATAATTTTCTTTGACGGTCTAGAAAACTGAGACTAACGGCTGAAGGGCCCATTGTTATGACCCCGTGACACCCTCTATCATCAAATGTTAGCAGTATTATAGCTAACGGTGGCGGCCGCTCGGTCGGTATAGCTTAATCATAGGCTTTAAATAATTCATTGTGTACACTTTATATTAATTTCTAGTTACACTAAATTTCAGCTCCATACCCACGAGCTCAACGGATTTTTGTTGAGCAATAAAAATTCGTAGCACAACCTCCTTCGGAGGGGAAGTAAAACCATTGGTCTCATGTAGATTATGGTATGTAAAAGAACCCTGGAAGGTATGAAAAAAATACCTTTCCGTCAAAAATGGTAGCCCTTTTTCTTTCTCTCTCTCTCTCTTTCTCTCTCTTTCTCGCTCTCTCTTTCTCGCTCTCTTTATCTCTTTCTCTTTCTCTCTCTTTCTCTCTCCCTCTTTCTATCTCCCTCTCTCTTTCTATCTCTCTATCTCTCTCTCTCTATCTCTCCCTCTCTATCTCTCTCCCTCTATCTCTCCCTCTATCTCTCTCTATCTCTCTCTCTATCTCTATATCTCTCTCTCTATCTCTATATCTCTCTCTATCTCTCTCTATCTCTCTCTTTATCTCTCTCTTTATCTCTATCTCTCTCTATCTCTCTCTCTATCCCTCTCTCTATCTCTCTCTATCTCTCTCTATCTCTCTCTATCTCTCTCTATCTCTCTCTCTATCTCTCCCTCTCTATCTCTCCCTCTCTATCTCTCTCTATCTCTCTCTCTATCTCTCCCTCTCTATCTCTCTCCCTCTATCTCTCCCTCTATCTCTATCTCTCTCTATCTCTATCTCTCTCTTTCTTTCTCTCTCTCTCTCATAGAAAGTTCCGTGTGCTGAAAAATCATTCGGTCCAGAAAGTACCTTAAATAAATAAAATTTAACAATAAGAGCGTACATGAAAAGCATACAATAGCAAGTTTGACCCCTTACAACCCGTCAACCATTATGATTTGAGACTATTTATAGCTTAGTTATAAATTATACACTTATTTATATTGTGCAGTGACATTTCTTTATCGAATGAAATAAGGGAAACTTTTTTTTTGGCACGTTTGTTACCGGATGCTTGTTAATTAAAGGAAAGTGTTAACACAAGTATTATCTCAAATAACTTGATGGACAGTGAATAGTTTAATATTAACGAGCAAAGTTATGTTCTCATTTAAATAACATTTCTAATTAACACAGTTGGGAAACCAAGCCCTTGAGACAGCCTGTATAATCAGTCGTACATACCTTGTTTTAGAATCAAGTCAAGACTAATAAATATAGAACCGAACCAATACTAGATCCATCCAAGACGATTCTTTATAAGTCTCAATTACTTACCCACATCCAGGACTTAGCCATTTTTTTTTAAATGGCTTACATGCATATTTAAAATAAATTTATTAGAATATAATTTTTTCTTTTTTTAGCACCGCATCTTACTACCCGTTCGAATTATAGACTTATGTACTAACTACACTAATAGCTCAGGAGAGATAATTGAGAAGAAGTGCACCCAAAATTGCGTGGAAGGAGATTGGAAGACCATCTATGAAAACCGCCCTGAGTGCACCCGACCAGAATCGAACCTTGATCTCCCCGTCTTTGGCAGTATAGTCCAACACGAGAGTAGCGCGTCAGACCATGCGGCCACCGAAGTGGGTATCGACTTTCTTATTTATTTTTTTGTGGGGGGAGAGTGTGAAGTGGGATGCATCACGTATTAGCACCCACCCGGTTTAGCCAGGATAAGGAAGGAATAATTCAAAGGAAATGTACACGAATTGTAGTAGAGAAAGCGTTAGGAACCATTCAAAATAAAAACACCGTCGGTACACTTGGCTGGGATTCGAACCCTGACTTCTCCGTCAACAACAAACCAGACAAAAATGAAACTTTTATTCGCTGCCTACAGATACGGTTTCTCTAATATTACTTAGATCCAATTTTCTGATTACACTCAACAATAATCTCCTGACTGTACTAATTTTTTTTAAATAAAAGTCCTCATTAAATATTGGTTAATGTTATCCTATTCCTACTATGGATTTCTAATCATTAAAATAATTCCCGGCCACAATAAAAAAAACATATATAAGGATTTATAATTAGGAAAACTTAAACCAACTTAAAATACCTTGCGAATATAGATTTAGCGAAGACTTTTATTTTAAAATGTAGTTCCAGTTGAGGATTATTGCATATATATATATATATATATCCTTACAATCTATTCATAAAATCTTTGTAATTCAATATCCCTCAATCAGTCGGCGAATCCCATTTCATTGGTTCTAAAACCACGGCGAGAAAGATTGCGTTCCTCGCAACCTTATTGTATTACGTTGGTAATCTAAATTAATCTTAAGAGAAGGGGTTTTTTTAGCACCACGTTTTAATACCCTTTCGGCGTATACGTTTATTAAATGACGTTCTTCGCAGTTTTATAATGTAATGTAATTCAATTAAGTCACTTCCTACTGTCAATGATTAAAATCGAGCACCGGGACATCGAGGAACGCTTTGTTTACCTTGTAAGGACGCAGTCCTACCTTGACGTACCTAAACTTATGACCACCATAGTGCAAGGATCTACCTCGGTAACGTACTTAGCTAACGCCATAGTTTAGTGTTGAGATAGACTGCCAAGAACGAGAAGATCAAGGTTCGAATCTCACTCGGGTGAACTGGGAGTGGTTTCTCCAGAATACTTTTACACTCTGTCTCCACGCAAAAGCGGGTGCACTTAATCTAACTTTCCTAAGCACTAAAACCATTAGCATAATTAGTACATAGACATTTAACCCGAACGGGTAGTAAGACGCGGTGATAAGAATTATTATTTTTATTATTATTATCGTAGATAGTGTAAGGTTTGCTGCCATTCAGGATAAAGGAAGGATACATGTATTTATATTTATTAAACACTTACACACATGTCAAATCTAATATATCTTCTCAACAAATATTTATATGCATGTCACACACACAAATATATGTATGTATGTGACATATATAAGTAAGATTCTGGTAGGAATAACTATAAACTACAGTCACTAACGCAAGTAAAACTACTTTCATATAGTCATACTTCAATTAATGTGGTTTACATCTTCAACGTTTAATAGATATTCTCAATACATATAAAATAACATTAATAGTTAAGTAAAATATTATAGATGTTGACCCTAGATTTTTTATTTTTTTTAGACTGTTCTTCCTACGAGAATCTCATCTCATATATATATATGTGTGTGTGTGTGTGTGTGTGTGTGTGTGTGTGTGTGTGTGTCCTAGATGTTTGTTGAATAAGACATGAGTGGTATGATTTTATCGATGTACTGTGGAAGTTAACTGGATTGCACTATTTTTTTGGTCGGGAGGTATGATATATTTCATTCTCTCTATATTTTGTTGCATCTACCAAGGGGGGAGTAATTTTGAGTGTTTTTGAATTTCAACATACTAACTCGCTAGCCCCTACCCTCATCCATTCTCAAGAAAGTATGATCAATAATGTATTTCTGTGTCCCTCTTCAATAGTTATGTTGATAACTTATTGGATTCCTATGTTATTCATAAAATATATCTAATATCAAGAGAAATGTAATGTTAGAAAAAAGGTTACTTGCCACCGTCTGTCGAGAGACTCCCCCAATATCCATCCCAGAGAGAACTCTCTAACCCCCCCCCCCCCCCCCCCNCTCCCCCCGACCTTAGAATGCATTTATGATTACGACCCTGACTTTCAAATGTCAAAATTTACACCACCGGTCAAAAGGGACAGCTGTAGAAACACACCCCATGCCATGGAAAAGGATTTGATTAAATTTAGGGATTGTTCTTCTTTCTCTCGACCCCTAAAAGAAAGGTGTATTGTGATGATCCAAAAAAAATCTAACCCGAAATTTTGATATTGTCGACGTTTCACTACCCCATGAAATCGAAAATAGGGTTTTCGTGATGCTGTCTGTCTGTATCTTGGGCTAGAGCCAAAAAAACATTTTACCGATCAGGCTTAAACTTGCCAACCAGGGATTTCATTAGGTTACCACGAGGATTTTTTTGGAATTAGATGTCTAGCCCCAAGGGTGACCTGGCGGTCTAGGGGTAAGGTGTCAGACTTCTGTTCTGGCGGCCGGGGTTCGATCCTCGGTCCCGGAAAAAATGTATCTGACTACCAAACCCTTCCTTCACCTCTGACAAGACATCTTGTGAATGTGTGGAATGCCAGGCCTCCGCCGTGGTTCGGATCCCACGTTAAACTGTAGGTCCTCCATTTCATCTCACTGTCACCCTAACATTACACATTAGCGTAAGTGCGCATAACCCGAACGGGTAGTAAGACGCGGTGCTAATAATAATAATAATAATAATAATAATAGCCCCAAAAATTAGGTGTAGCTCGCATTGAAGGTCAAAAGGACAATAATAAAATATGATTTCAAAATATGCTCTACTTAGATAACATTTCTTATCTGGGTAGTGTTTAACATTACAAACAAAATTACAACTTTAATTTTCCTATGAAAATGACTTTGATGGTAGGCCTACTTTACATAAGAATAAATTTCCAATTTTGATCCTATTTCCTCAAATACGAAATAGAAATGGTCAAAATAAACATTTTTTGTTTGGAATGTATTTTGATTAGGCCTGTTGGGGAATTACATTTTTGTCTTATAGAAATGTCAATGCAAAAAATAACTATTCCCAGCGAAACGAGAAAAGAAATTTAATAAAATTCTAGTTCAGGCTTAGCTTTATTTATTTTTTCAGATTTATAATTTTATTCTTAAGCTTAACCTTCCCATTTGTTCCAATAAAAAAAATGATAAAATTAGAATCTTATGGCAAATTGATCAGAAAGGGATCGAATTTTCTAGTTTCAACAACCAAGTTAAATGTAGGGGTGGATGTCACAAAAATTGGGTCAGGAAAGGGTCAAAAGCTTCGATTCTGTTACAATTATAGAGCTGAACAATAAATATATACTCTATAATCTTTTTAAAAAAAGTTATACAGAAAATATGTACACTAAAAAAAATATTTTTTATTATTATTTGATAATAATTAATTACATGATCCAAAGATGATCCAATAAGACTATGGATTTTTAATAATTGAAATTTTACATGGGTTTAAATTTTAAAAGATTTAAAAGACATTATGAATATTTTAACATGAATTAAAGTAAAACAAAATAAAAATAGAAATAGCAAATTACACCAAACATAAAATATGTATGATAGTATTGATGAATACATTATATCAATAAACATTGGAAAAAATATTTAATCGTATGTTTTCCAAATTAAAAGTAAAATATTTTGTCTAGCAAGTTTTGAGTAAGGTTTTGATGTGAGGTATATTAACAACAAAACTCGCCCTTAGACAACTATTATGAGTGTGTATTTTTAATAAAACATTTTTGGTATAGCTATAAATGAAATTTTAAAAATTGATTTTAAAATAAACTAATAAAGTTCTTAAATAACAACTCAAGACATGTATTTTAATAACTACTTACACATAAAACATCAAGTTATTCACACTAATCTTACTTAATAAAAGTGAGCCACAGTCTTGTTAATAAGAATAAGAAAACATTTACCAACTGAACCAGCGTGGCTGGTCAACTCTCGCGCTTTGTAAGGTAGTTTAAATTTAAAAGAGACTTAATTTTTAGGCATCCCTATACTTAACGGTAGATAAGGTAAATTTAAATTTAATGAATTAATAAGATTATCCTTGAAAAATAAATACAAATGTGACATTGATACCGTCCTTTATTGTTGTTTTTGTTTTGTTTATTTCCCCCCCTGCTCAAGTGTCGGGAATACCCAATTTCCTGAATTTATTTCCGTTGTTCGGGAGGACCCGCATGGTACTAATTTTGATAAAACCTACAGTTTCTAAGCAATAAACATTATATATTTATATAGAGGTCTTTGAATGATTGTTATGCTCTTTTATGGGCAGATGATGCTCCGCTTTTCTCAATGTTTCTATAACAGTGAATATTACAGTTCATTTATGCTCTTGTTTGGAATGTTTCTGCAACGATGTATATTATTTGGTTTCACAAACCTAAAGCGTTTTGTCTCTGTAACAGCGAATATAACATTGCATTTATGCTTTTTTGTGGAGTGTTTCTTCAACAATATATGTATATTACTTCGTTTCACAAACCTAAAGAGTTTTATTTAGTAAATGTCGCTAGGTTACGATAAAATAAATAAAGTTTTTGCGATACACAGTACCATTTATTTTAATCCCCGCCACACACACATATTTAAATGAATGTTAACAAAAATTATGTTGATTCATAATTTAAATATAAATACTTTAAGAATACAATACTATTATTTTTTTAAAGTATTTAACGTGCTATTTCTTAACCTAACCTAATGCATGTATCAGCACATGACTAGCCAGTCCCGTGGCTTGGTACTCAGTGCACCTGGCTAGGAGCCTATGAGTCCCGGATTCGGTTCCAGGCTGATACCTTGGGTATTTTTTACTGAAAAGTAATTAACCCAACTGTCCCCAGGATTTGGTTGATTACGCTCAAGTTAGATTTAAGAGTATCTACTGGTTACACACCTTCATATTCACCTCATCTCATCGGGACATGGAAAGAGCCTCCACGGAAGGGATGTACGATTAGTACGTTCGGTCGTCCTCTGGGTAACGGTACATTAGTACTGGTAAATATTTCCACTACTGGGTTATGAATGATGTAGCCCAGACGTGCAATATATGACTTATAAACTAATTTAAAACTAAAACAGACACTACACCCAAATCCCTCCGTAAATTTATCACTGTGAAAGGGGAACCCCAATTTAGCTAATGACGAATTGTTTTGGTCATGCCTGGAGCTGAACCATGGACCCTTAGCTCAGTAGTTCGACACGCTTCAGGCTAAACTAATGTGACGGATCATACATAGTAGATTATTAATATACATGTATCAATACTTCACTTAAATTTATTTATAACTTTAATTTCTTGCCAGCGAGATATATTTCTTCCCAAAAGTCCATTCTGTCCTTGGCGAAATCTTTGAGTAATGTCAGCTCAGGTGAAATATTCAAGAAATCGAAACTATCGCGTGTCAACTGCGGCCATTTCACCTGAAAGTCACTGCTATTGGGATCACTGGAACAAAAATAAAAGATCACACTCTCTAAGCCTCGCCCTCACTCGTGATGGTTGAGGCATTAAACAGACATCAAACCAGGTTTAGTTATGTATACTTGTCTCCTCAAATAAAAAGTTCAACACAAAAGTTATTCCAATGAATATCAACACATTCGCTCCGGGGGCAGCATGGTCTAGGAGGGCACTACTCTCGCAATAGACAAGTCATCAAACTGCCGATGACGGGGATATAGGGGCTCGATCCCGTTTGGGTGAAATACAGTAGCCTCATGGCTTCTTTGGTGCTGACTTCTGTCAGTCAACATTTAGGTATATACTTAAATGTTGACTGTCAGAAGTTACTGCTGCTAGCACATATTTTTGCAGATCATATGGTTCGACTTAGGGATACATAATTGTGTCTGGTAACTTTCCAAGGCCGTCAGCTGTCAGTCAGCACCAAAGAAGCCATGGGGCTACTGTATGTACTGAGAGTGGTTTCTCCTGAATGGTTTCCCACTCTCTCGCCACGCAAGTACGGGTGCACTTCCTCTCAAACTCAAGGTTATTTATCCCTAACCCATTAGCATAATTATTGCATAAGTATATATCCCAAATGGGTAGTAAGACGTGATGCTAATATATATATATATATATATATATATATATATATCAACATACGGGTTGCAAATCGTTGTAATTACGGAACGTTCGTATGGAGGGGACCCCAATTATTACTATTCCACACGTCCACCACAGACTCAGCCTTGAACTATGGATGAAGAATTACCCTGAGCATGGGGTGAATCCTGGATAGCTCGGTGGTAGAGCATTGGCACGCTAAGCCAACGGTCCCGGGTTCGATTCCCGTGTATAGGTATCATTTTTCAACTAATTTAAACGTATTAATTAATGTAATTAACTGATACAAGAGTTATTGTTGACTTGATACTACGGGTTTGGAATGAGAAAAATTGTTTATCAGAAGTGCACCCGCATTAGTATGTGAGTATGGAGAGAAGATTGTAAAACTCCCAAGTAAGTGTACACAACCAATCTTCGAACCTAGAATTTCATGTCATCTGCAATACAGTTTATTGAGAGCATGATGCCTTGGACTGCATGACCACTGATGTGGGTGATAGTTATAGTAGTAATAGTAATAATATATCTCCTCACTGCTTATTCAGGTAATACACATTTTTATTTTATTTTAAGTTCACTCAGGCTATAAGCACATATTGCTTATATTAGTGGAACAGGTAGAATTTGAGATAAAATCTACCCATATTGGCGTGGAGAAAGAGTGGGAAACTTATTATTTTAAAAATCGGTCATTTTGGCTTCGAGCCCCAAACTTATTGTTATGAGCAGTCTAGTATATTTCGAGAATGACGCCTTAGATCATGCAACCATCCAAATGGGTATTGTCAATATTATATTTGGTACCATAAATGCTAACAAACAAACATATTCAGCTTAAAATTCTACTTCTAAAACAGTTTCACGAGTACAGCCTCATTGCGGGATATTACCATTCCGATAAATACAAACAAATAAATCCCCATTCTCGTAACACCCGCTCAACATTTGACAGAGAAGTAACTATGTACACTCGGAAATGATCTAACATCAACACTCCTAGCTATTCCTCAAAATAAGTTTAGTGACAAATTAGATTAAAGACTGGATACTTCAAGGAATGTTTTTAAAACATGCATGTAAATATATATTTTTTTAATTATTGTGTTTTTGTTAAAAAAAAAATGTTTAGTATCTTACTGCAAGATCTGAAGAATAAATATGTACCACTGGGTACTTTGAGATTCTAATATAAATCCTAAATGAAAATTAATTGAAATGGGAAAATTATATTATATCAAATACAGAAGTGCTAAGTGAAGCAACTAAAGAAAGGTAATTCTGGAAATGTTTGAAACATGTCAGTAAATAACAAATATAAATTATGGAAGGAGATGTTTAAGAGAGAAATTCAAGAGAGGGACCAAAAGACTGGAGTACATTAATCCGATAGCGAACGATGTTAGCAGAAGAAGGAACAAAAAATTAAAAATATCTGGTCCAGGAGAACTGCAGCAAAACACTCGCAAGATTTATGAACTAATGATTATATTATTAAAACTAATAGATTATTAGTATTATTATTACTATCCCTCAAATAATTATAGCGAAAAGTAATATTAAAAACTCGATACTTCAAGGCATACTTCAAACAATTATGTAAATATTTTTGAGAGGAAATGTAATAGTATGTTTAAAACTTTTTGTTTTATAATTGTTTTATAATTATTTTATTTATTTATTTTAATGTTTAACTGCAATACCTGAAGATATACCTTTAAATACTTCGGGATTGTATCATAAAATCAATTATATTAGTTTCATTTAAATCCTAAATAAACAATGATTGATTAAAAAATTATTAGTATTATACTATATATAGAACACCTACTCAACTTTACAGAAGTTTGTATTGCTCCTGAAGCAGAAACTAGTTTAATATATCAAAATTAATTTTTGGGTGAGAATTACGTTGAAGGTACTTAATAATAAAGGAGAAGCTTGAATTTACTTATTTCCATTTGAATGTATTTTTTTCACGGGTGCTAGATACAAAAATCGTGTTACCAAAAATCGGGATATCCTAGTTGATAGCGGGCAGGGTTGGGAGGGGTCTTCATACGCTTCCTTATTTACCGACCTTCGTGTAGAAACTGTGCTTACCCTGTTTTAGAGAAATTAGTCCACAGCTTGACCATATTAAATCTAACTTTTGCATTGGGTGACTCAACTCCAAAGTCAGGTTTGATGTATGAATTTAAAAAAAGAAATATCAATTCTTCGCCGTGGGCTGCACCTGTAAAATAAATTTAAGAAATCTATAGTAATACAAAGTTTGGGAATGTCAACATTGTCTTAAATCAATGCTTTCAAATACTGAATTTAAAGATGATCCACACAAACAATGGGTTTAAAGCATAACTGATGTTTTGCATCTTTAATGGTATGTAAAAAAATACATAAAATTCTACTCGTCACATTTGACGAATTTCATATCCGCCAAGGTACTATACCTAAATGTTAGATATCCATGCCAATTACCAGTCTTAGGGCGCTAGAATAATCAACCAGAAATTCATAAACACCATAAGAACCAATTAGGCTCATAAATCATAATGCTTCCGTATGAAGCTATTTTCTATTTATCAATTATATTGATGTAAAGGCGGGGGTTCAGCCACTGTCACAAGGGTTACTAGATATTGTCTACTCGTGACTAAAGTCTAAGGAAGTACCATTATTATTATTATTATTATTATTATTATTATTATTATTAGCACCGCGTCTTACTACCCGTTCGGGTTATACGCACTTACGCTAATGTGTAGTGGTAGGGTGATTGTGAGATGAAATGAAGGACCTACAGTTTAACGTGGAATCCGAACCACGGTGGAGGCCTGGCATTCCCCACATTCACAAGATGTCTTGTCAGAGGTGAAGGAGGGGTTTGGTAATCAGATAAATTTGTGCCGGGACCGAGGATTGAACCCCGGCCGCCAGCACAGAAGTCTGACACCTTTCCCTCTAGACCACCAGGTCACCAAAGGAGGTACCAGCTTGTGTCCCTGAGAACAGCAGTCTACTCCCCTACCTCCTGCGTCACGAGCAAGGGCGGTGCTACTGGACATACCTGGCACATTCTTGGTGAAATCAGGAATCAGCTTGTCCAACTGTGGTGGTCTTTTGTGGTCGTATTGGTAGGTATATACAGGAGAGTCTGTGTGCTTCAACTGCAGCTTCACTGTCAAGAACAGACTGTAGAGGAAGTATACGTCCGATAGCATCTAGTCAAATGGGACAAATAAATAATAGGGCACATTAATACATACGTTCTCATCTAAAGTCCATCAAGATCTGCGAGCAGTCTCGATCGTCGATGTGAGGATAAATGTAGGGATACAGTATGAATGTGTGTGTAAATTTAAATTATTATTACTATTAATATGTCACAAACCTGAGCTATATTGGGATGTTCATTTTAATTTGCATAGCTTTGTTTAACCTGCGTGACTGAAATAACTGGCCAAGGAAACTCGTTGTAATGAATCAATAAACACTAAGAAAGAATGCTGACCACCCATAACAGTCTTGTCCTAGTTGCGCAGTAACTAGGCCGGATTAGGCTATAAGAGCTTCTGTTTTATGGTTAACGGGGCTGACACATTAATATCTTTATCAGCGGCAGTTGCTCTGCCCATCTTCGGGCCATACGGATGTTAACATTGGGCCGTCAGTGATACTTGTATTAGAGGACAGCCGCCGCGCCCAGAGTACCGGAGTCGAGTCTGTAGGGGGTCGCGAGACGTGTCAGTCGAGCCAACAGTTTAAGTATTCTTGACTCTCACGAGCATGTAAGTCTAAGTTCCCATATCTCTTTATAACATCTTTCATTGTCGAATTTTGTATTACCTCTTAGTTTTACTAATAAACCCAAAAAACTTAACCTCCAGTATCATTTCGAACCCAAACATCTACCTTGCCATCGTCCCTACCCTTCCCCGCAAGCTATCCTGACAGATCCGGCCCACGGAAAGGGGGGTACGTGACAAATATAAATAAATATATATATATATATATATATTTAAATTCTACTAAATATTAACAGCATTGTTTTCTTTCTAAATTTGCCATCTCGGTCATATTTAGATAATATGTTATGGTATAATGATTTATATATGTGAATGTGAATGTGTGTGTGTGTGTGTGTG
>CABEEJ010000780.1:141290-152289 GCA_901482245.1 Timema douglasi
TTTTTTTTTTTTTATGTTGGCCAAAATAAATTAAATATCGCTCCATTAGAAACATAGAGATTAATTTTCTTCGCCTGGTGGTATCAATAATAATTGTTGAATATCTTTCATGAGTATCAAGGCATTAGATGAGAAACTTTTTAAATGAAAGAGAAAAAGTTGTCATTAAATTCCAGAACACTCTTGACAGATATTCAACAACTGTTGATATCACAATATGAAAAAACTTATACTCCATGTTTCTACTGGAGAATCATTTTATTTATTTTGACCCACAAAAAAAAGTTTGCTATAAAAATTAAAAAAAAAAAAATTGCCCTTAACTTGTGTTTCCTACACTTCCCCTTGAGTGTGTGTTTCAACAGATGCTTGTAATAGCAACGATACTAACTATAATAATAAAATGAGTAGCCTACCTTCCGAGGAGGGCGCTAACAACAAAGCGTGCACACTGGTGGCTCCTGCACTCTCGCCGAATATCGTGACATTGTGGGGGTCCCCTCCGAACTGGGAGATGTTGTCTCTGACCCACCTTAGGGCCATCACCTGGTCCCTCAGCCCGTTGTTAGCCACAACGTCCGAACCTTCTACATCCAAGAAACCTGCAGGGAAATAAATAATAATGGACAGAGATACAAGGCAAAACCAAAAGAGAACATCTCTTTATGTTGAATATGGTTCTTGTCACTGGAACAAGTATGTCCAAACCGGGGCACGCGGGCCACTTGCGGCCCTCGAGTATGTTATGTATGGCCCCACCAGTTCAAATTGAAATAATTCAAATTGTAGAAATAAGCAACAAATTAGGCTCTTGTGGCCTAGGTGCTCGCTTTTTTCCATGTAGTTTCCTGAATCGTAAGTATATAATCTTACTTGTATAATTTATTGGTGTGTGGTGATATATATATACTATATTTGGGCAATAGATATTATAAATCTCCTGTGTGGTCCCCGACCAATTACCCAAGAACTAATGCGGTCTTCAATCGGGGAAGGGTTAGACATGCCTGCTTAAGAACCCCATTTTTGAAGAAAATTCAAATAGGGATAAATTTCAATAAAATCTTATTCTAATATAAGGCGAAGGGCGTACCAAAGAGATTGCAATTTTTGACCTGTAGTGTGTTTATATATACCCCAACTTTCTTATGAATTGAAATATCTGACAGTTTAAAATGTTACTGGGTTTTATTTCATGTGTCAACTTACTTGATCTTCGGTTGTAATTTTAGATCCTATAAAATAACACCAATATCTCCATGACGTCAGCATGCAAGCGAGCTATACTGACCGAACGGCCACCGTGTTTTGCCGAAGATAGTGCCAACATTTACAGATAGAAGGTGTCATGTGGCCATTACAACGAATCCTCCAGCTGATAATATCGGTTTTCTAGACTGGTGCTGCTGTTTTTTTTATTCAAGTAGTTATTCATTTGTTCTCACTATGCTGAGATTTACTCCGTTCTAGAACCATTGTTTCACGTAAGAAGCGCCAGGAATCTAACCCAAGACCTCTGGATCTGTAGCCAGGAGTTCTGACCACTAAACCACAGAGGTGTTCAAAAAACACTAATAATATAGTAAAATGTTATCAATGTTGAATGCACAGTAAATAGTGTTTGTATTTTTTTAGAGGTTCTCTAAATGTCCATTCGTAATAAAATCAAGGTATTAATTGGCACTTATAGTCCAGTGTTCAGTGCAGCCGCCATTTTATAAAATTGTGGATTTGACAACTTTTTATTTAAAAATCGCTTGTGATGCTCATCTTTTTACCTAAATATACATTTCCAAGGTCAATAAATTGAAAATAAATAAAGTTTTTACTACAAAAGTAGCCATTGATGCCACATTCTGCCCTTTTTCCAACATGGCGGAACTTTTTCATACCCGCAAGTACAGTTTACACCTAAGAGTCAACATACATTATATTCTGCTAAATAAATGTAAACGTGTGTTCATTTGTGTCATGGATGTTAGGTATTGTTCCCACAGATGCAATGGAAACATGGTTTAACACTAAGTTTTTTTTGTTACAGGTGAATGAAAATGGATCCCGATGTTACATTCATTGCTGAAAGTCTCAGCAAGAAAATTCTGCTGAAGCCAAAAGTTACAGACGTTTGTACAAAAATCAATTGCATTATATTTTTAAGGGAAAACCAGAACTGAAAATATCATCGAGTGGTAGAGGGAAGAAAAGAGTTAGGAAAGCTGCAGAAGTGAGGTAGGATGAAGTGTTGAAGCACCTGTAGCTACTGAATGACAGTGACACATTTTATTACCATGTAGACAATGAATAAAATGAACTATAAATCGTATACATTGAATAAATCGTTGGATAACATTCAAGAAAGCAATTCCAAAATGATGTGTATAGAGGCAGGCTCCTCATAAGTACTGCAAGAAGAATCCAGTCAGTTCTCTAGGTCATCAAGGTCAAACGTCCATTCATGCATTGAAAATAGTCTAACACTATTCCCGAATGATCTGACCTGCATTGGGTGCAACTACATCCGCACAACCGAAGGAGAAGAAAAAGTGAAAAAAAAGGTTCATAATTTGTGAAGTTAAATGGGCAAATAAAATGTTGCTAGCATCTCATTTCTTCAGGGATGATGTGTTCAATCGCATAGCTGATATATACATTAAGGAACACATTTATGCTGCCAATCTGTGTGTTCATGGGAACTGTATGAAGAAATACCTTTTAAAATATCAGCGGTCAATGCAGCCTACTAAGGAATCCCATACCTTTGGTTGGCCAGATGCAGTTTCTCCGGTTGAACCCTGAAACAACACCATTGCAGTGTGTTGTGTACCAGATGCACGTGACAATTATGAAATGTACTCAAAATCAAAGATGTCAAGTTCCACCAGGGTGAACCCTGATGAATTGAAGTGAGTTGGAATAGTCGTGATTCCATTATTATATTTGCATGACTGAACAGTGTAAGTTGCCAGAAGATTTCGTGCACGAATTACTTCTGAGTAGTTGACAGATACACCTACTCTGTTCAAGGCGGTAATCAATTCGTTACTTTTGCAACTGTCGTATATGTTATGCACAGTCATCATGTGTGGTGATGTTTTCTTTGAACCATTGTGTAGTTTGTAACAATTAATCTGGAAAATACATTAAAGCTGCATCGCCTGTTTAATTTTGCCTGAAGAAGTTCCATCAAATATGTCATCGCGACCATCATTCTCATCGCAGTTATCGATGTATCCCCGTTTCAATGCTTTTATTTGCAACATTTGTGATTTTCTCGTGTTAAAAAGAGATGAAAAGAAATTGAGCATTATATCTGGTATTATAGTAATCTCCCAAGGTTGGTGCAGTTCTTTTGCATCGCCAAATTTATCATCAAGCGGAAATAAATACACAGAATCTCATTTCTCAACATATTGCCAGCATTTATAACTGCAAATTTGGATTTTATCTTGGCTGCGAGGTCTTCAGGACTTATAGAAACAGAAAGTTTCAAAAGAGGTTCATTGTTTTGTTTGGGTGGAAAAATTGGATTGTGTTTTGGTAGCTTCTTACCAGAAATATCTTTACCTCGTTGTTGTAAATATCAATGTGTGCGTCTACACTTTTCATTAAATCGCTAATATCACTAAGTGTGAGGCCACACCCTTCTTCCAAAAGTGGTTTCAGAACATCGTTGATGCTCTAAAACAGCTGTAACCTCTGAGATATATGGAGTTCCCTAGTAAGCTGCATTTACCACTGATAATTCAAAAGGTATTTCTTAATACAGTTCCCAAGAGAACACAGATCAGCGGCAGAAATGCGTTCTTTACTGTCTATATCAGCTATATGATTGAACACATCGTTCCTGAAGAAATTAGATGCTAGCGAAAATTTGTTTGCCCTTTGCTCTTCACAAATTCTGAACTTTTTCTTCCCCTTCGGTTGTGCGGATGTAGTTGCACCCAATGCAGGGTAGATCATTCGGGAATAGTGTGAGACTATTTTCAATGCATGAATGGAAGTTTGACCTTGATGACCTAGAGAACTGACTGGATTCTTCTTGCAGTACTTATGAGGAGCCTGCCTCTATACACATCATTTTGGAATTGCTTTCTTGAATGTTTTCGAAGGATTTCTTCAATATATAGGATTTATAGCATTCATTGTCTACATGGTAACAAAATGTGTCACTTTCATTCCGTAGCTACAGGTGTTTCAACACTTCATCCTACCTCACTTCTGCAGCTTTCCTAACTCTTTTCTTCCCTCTACTACTCGATGGTAATTTCACTTCTGGTTTTTCCCTTTGAAATATAATGCAGTTGATTTTTGTACAAACGTCTGTAACTTTTGGCTTCAGCAGAATTTTCTTGCTGAAACTTTCAGTAATGAATGTAGCATCGGGATCCATCTTCATTCACCTGTAGCCAAATAAAAATTAGTGTTAAATCATGTTTCCATTACATCTGTGTGAACAATACCTAACATCCATGACACAAATGAACAAAAGGTTGTAATTTATTTAGAAAAATATAAATGTATTTTGAATCCTAGCTGTACACTGCACTTGTGTGACGGTAAAAATGCCGCCGTATTGGTAAAAGGGCATAATGTAGCAACAATGGGTACTTTTATAGTAAAATATATATGTCTTTTCAATCACCTGATCTTGTAAATGTATATTTAGGCACAAAGATGAGCATCACAAGTGACTTTTAAATAAAAAAGTTTTCATGTCCACCATTTTGTAAAATGGTGGCAGCAGGGAAATTGTCCCAAAGTTGGAATATCTACCAAAGTAAAAAATAATCTAGACGAGTCATGTAACCCAGTCCAGCACATAAATTTTTTGCGGGGGTATAGGCTGAGTCCAGGATCATCAAGGTGGGATAGAAGAAAGCGTGAGTTAATTTCAATAGTTTTACCATTTTTATATCAAAAAACTTTTAGGCCCAAAATAAATCAAATATATCTTCAGTGGGTACCTTAATTTTAATTTCACGCACATTGTAACCTCAACATTTCTTGAATATTTGATATGAGCATTTCAAAATCTGAACAAGACTTTTTTTAATTTGGAATATATATATATGTATATATATATATATATATATGTATATATATATATATTTAGATAAGAAAGAAAAAATATATATATAGCTAAGAAAATATTCTAAAACTGTTTAGAATACCATGTGTAGTAAATTAAACAAAATGTATTCCATTGTATAAATAATTTATGTGATTTGGTCATCATAATAATTTTAAGGTAGTTTGAACTAGAAGTCTTATCATGGTGCTTTTTTTTTAGCATCGTGTTTTACTAACCGTTCGGATTGTACGCTTTATCATGGTGCTTTCTTTTAGCATCGTGTTTTACTAACCGTTCGGGTTGTACGCTTATGTACTAATTATGCTAATGTTTTTGGGGATTAAAGAGGTTATATTTATAGAAAGTGTACCCACATTTTCGCTGGGTAAGAATGAAAAAACCCTTTGAAAAAAACCACCCTCAGTACACCCGACCAAGATTCAAACCTCAAACTCCCAGTCATCGGCAGTCTAGTAGTCTACTGTGATGGTAGTACGTTAGACCATGAGGCCATCGAAGCGGGTTAGTGTGGTGTGGTGTGTTCTGTATTTTACTTTAGAAAATAGTGGAATTTAGACCAGCAAATGATTTTTACCATTTTTTTTTCTTTATATATATATATATTCGTAAAAATTGAAAAATAATTATTTTAAAACGAAAAATCAATTTAACCTCTCCTAATCTCGCTTTTGTAAAACTTAATAACCCAGAAAAACTCACCCTTATACGATTTCTGTTTGGAACGTAATCATGTATCTAATTTCCCTGTTAATTGTCCGTGATATGGGCTCTTAAAATCCTTAGCATCTACTTAACTTGCCTAAAACTCCCAGCCTGTAGTTAATGGTGACCAGTACAATGTCCTCTGCTACGATATAATCTGGTCCGTAAAACTTGGAACTGCCGGAGCCAGACTGAAATGATCCTCCATGAATCCAGAACATGACCGGCTTAAGTGTGGAGACAGAAACCTGAAAAATAATAAACATTTGGAAACGACTGTTTACCTAAACTTTTACATGATTCAAATAGCTTTTTTTGTAACAGTTAATTTATGAATATGTATAAATATACTAGTTGATCGCTGCAGTGATGGCTGCAGATTATCATACCAAAATGTATTCAAAACATTCTAATGAGTAAAGTACTACAGAATTAGGCCTCAATCGACTTTATAGTGTGTTTTTATTATTATTTAGGTGATCTGGCGGTCTAGGGGTAAGGTGTCAGACTTCTGTGCTGGCGGCCGGGGTTCAATCATCGGTCCCGGCAGAGATTTATCTGATTACCAAACCTTTCCTTCACCTCTGACAAGACATCTTGTGAATGTGAGGAATGCCAGGCCTCCACCATGGTTCGGATTCCACATTAAACTGTAGGTCCTCCATTTCATCTCACAATCACCCTACCATTACACATTAGCGTTAGTGCGTATAACCCGAACGGGTAGTAATACGCGGTAATAATAATAATAATAATAATAATAATAATAATTAAGGTTAATATAAACATAATCCGGAGAGAAGAAAGTTTACTCATCAAAGGCTATACAATTTCCACAGAATTTGAGCTTTTTGTGTTTTATTTAAAAGCATATATTTCTCTTCATACCACGATTAATTGGTTTACATAGTTTTAACATAATTATTTATATTTTTTGCACCCTACCAAATAAGTAAGAAATATATTATATATAAAAATTATGTATACGTTTTAACGGAATAAATATGTCAGCCAGTATAAAGTAAATTTAAATCTTAGGATATTCCATTTTTCACACATCAAAACTATATTACAGTCGTAACGAATGAATATAAATGAACTCATCACTAAACACAGGTTTCTGTCTCTGTTACACACCTTGTTTCAATTATCCGAGCTGCTCTGCGGTAAACACAGCTACTGGCTGGCGTTCTCCTAAGTATATTCTCTAGTTAGTTTCTCGAGTGCTTCCACCCTTCAAGTTTCCCATTTTGTATTCTCGAATTATTAGAAACCCAAACCATGTTAATTTAACTCGAGTGGCGGGTCTTGAGGAGGTCTACCTACTCAAAGGGCTCTTGATCAAGATGGCAAGTGGATAATATTAGCTTGACTCGCAATTCAAGAACTAAATAAAAGATTATTGTAGTAATAAGACGCTTACTTGGATCTACGGTGATTACTGAATTTGTTAGAAGCTATAAAGCATCAGTTAAACTTTTTAAACCAAATAAGTGTTGTTTTGACAACTAAGTTAAAATATGTTTTATCTTAGGTATTTAACTTGCACTTTTGAAACCAACTCATGTCAGCAAACAATAATTTCTATGAGCGAGAGCCAAAGTACCTATCAATTTTTCTGGTGAGGGTATTTTCAAATACCTTACAGGGTTATTTTAAATGACACAATCAACATGGGATCTACGGCTTTTCTTCTCCTCCGAAGGAAGCTATGTTACGGATTTTTATCACTCAAGAAAAATTTGTTGGACCCTGCTGGGTGTGAGCCTACGAACATCGGGTCCTGAGGTGAGCACTTTACCCCAAGACCACCTAGTTTGACCTTAATTCAAACACAAACTAGTAAAAGATGTTATTATCGGGACCATCTCGAACTTCTGCATTACTTTTCTGTAGTATGCACAGTTCATACAGTCTAAATATATGTATTAATTTTGTCAATCCTCCTAACCAGATATTTAAAATTATTATTATTAATAAATCACAATGAAGCTGCTATGCGATTGTGTACAGAAACATTCTAATGACTGTTAACGTAATGATCTAATTCTTTTGAATACCGATTGTCAAAATATTGTTTCAACCACTTTCCCTCATCCTGTTCCTGAACTATTAATTCTAGAAATTGCAGCCACATTTTTTTCTGTGGTATAGCCTGGGTTAATAACTCTAATATGTAATTCGTATTGGGAGTTCATCGGATTAAAGTCACGGGCAGTTGTCGAATATAATAATTAATACAAATTCAATCAGTTCATCTGATTCAAGTCTATAAACATCCAGATTTGTTTTAGTTTTGTCTAGCAAAGAGCTTGTTGGAATTATATAATATTCCATTTGTTCTTTTGTGTTAGCACACTCTGACCTATTTGACGTGTACGCCTCTATTTTGTTAGGTAACACCACTTCAAAATTTACAAGGTAATAAACACGTAAGTAGAACCAAAACACTAATAACCCTTTAAATATGATATATATTATATACATTTTCTTGTTTGCTAGCTACTATTTATGTATAAGTTTCAACAAGAACATAGTTGTGTGTTAAATTACTTGACATATTAAATTACTCGCGTCCCCATATACTCGTATATTAAATTATTACATCATTTTAAAATATCATCGAATGCATAACATAGTCAACTTTCCAACCTAGCTGTTTGAACTGTAGTGGGCTATCTTGAAGAACTTCCATGAAGGTATCTGTGAAACTCCATTGTGACTTCTAGTGTAGGTTTCTAGTAGAGGTCGGCCGGGGTTCAATCCCAGGTCCCGGCACAGATTTATCTGATTACCAAACCCTTCCTTCACCTCTGACAAGACATCTTGTGAATGTGAGGAATGCCAGGCCTCCGCCGTGGTTCGGATTCCACGTTAAACTGTAGGTTCTCCATTTCATCTCACAATCACCCTACCATTGCACATTAGCGTAAGTGCGTATAAACCGAACGGGTAGTAAGACGCGGTGCTAATAATAATAATAATAATAGTAGAGGTAAATTATGTCTGTTTGGGGTTGTTGAAGACAGGTATCCCCACTTAAGGTGAAGATTTCTGGTGGAGGTTAAGGACAGCTAGGACGGTTGGTTCGACATTTCGTTGTAGTGTTGAACACCAAAATTTCCGTGTAAGATGTTGCCCCAGTTGACGAAGATGTGTAGTCACAGAAAATAGGGCCTTTCTTCTTGAACATTTTGACAAGGACTCTACGTAGGGCCAGCACTTGAAGTGGTCTTGGGTTTACTAAAGTGCGGTCATGCACTTGCTTGAGCTGCTACCGTGAAACCCTTTTGTTGTTTGGTGATATTCATGGAAATTCTTTTAGCCATTTATTCACATGTAGTCTATAGTTTTCTTTTATGTTACAATCAGAGGTGATCTAAACCAAGAACAATGACTGATACCACTCATTCATACCAGGTGCAAACAAACACTAAGAATTAATTACTCAATATGTAAAGTTTACAGCAAATATGTTCTACAAGATTCAAAAGCAAGAATATATGACAGTGGCAAGACCAATAGTCGCATATGCCACAGAAACACGAAGTGAAGCTAAACGTAACCAACAACAGCTGTAGGTGGCAGTGACAAGAATATTGAGGAAAATCACTAATAAATCACTACTAGACAGGGAAATAAATTAGGACATAAAGAGAATCGTGTCAAATCAACCCCGTCAATGAATGGATAGCTTCACGCAGGAGAAAATGAAACCAACACATTGACAGGATGTAAGAAGACAGAGTTGTCAAAATAGCGAGAGTTGGAAGACCTCCGGGGAGGAGAAGACCTGGAGGAGAAGATGGAAGGACAGCCTTTAGAGCCTTTGTAGTGAAACAAGTCCGAGGCCTATAAAGAAGAGGAAGTAGAAAAACCAACTCGAAGACTCATTCCAAAAACGACTGTTTTTCATTCAGGAATACAAAAATGTTTCGTCGACGTTTCAGACCGTTCGAGTAAGATAAACTTGAGTACAAAACAAGAGCTATATAGAGTATGGGGCAAGTACCCGTGCTGCGTGTCAACTAATTCAAATATAATGACAAACGTTTTGTATTGATTTAATAGCAGAAATGTTCGAGTTGTAATTTTGTTTCATAAAACATTTGCGTTTATATGTTTTGGATAACTTCCTGTTATTACATCTAACCTCAAATTACTTATTAAATTATCTTTATTTTTGATGTTTTATTATCATTATTATTATTATTATTATTATTATTTAGCACCGCGTCTTACTACCCGTTCGGGTTATATGCTCTAAGTACTAATTACGCTAATGGATTAGGAATTGGGAAGGTTGAATTAGAGAAAGTGAACCCGCATTTGCGTGGAAGGAGAGTGGAAAACCATTTAGGAATAACCCCCCCCAACTCACCCGACCGAGATTCGAACCTCGATCTCCCCGTCCTCAGTGGTCGAGATTAACACGACAAGCGCGTTAGCCAACTACGCCACCGAGGCGGGTAAATATTTTTGATGTTCTGGTAAGTAAAAACTTGAAATAACTGATTAAAAAAACTATAGAGAGTATTTTAAGGAAATGTATTAGCATTTACCTGGAGAAAAGATTAGAAATCACTAATTGTAAAACGCAAATTAGCTTTCACATGGCCTTTGGTGTGTACAAGTAAAGTATTGTAAAGCATTCTTTTATTGAACTGTTTATCACCTTTACAATATTTTCTGTACAATTTTCTATCAAACCGTTCCGCCAGTTCAATAATTCCTCACATACACAGTCTACATCCTCACGTCAACTACCCTAACTACTTCTTCCAGCGGGAGGAAAACCTCCGCGACTCGTCTAGGTAAGCTCGCGGAGGTTTGTGGTAAACTTAGGGGTTCAAATTTCGATAGGTTGTATCAAAGGTTGTTTTTTTAGTTTTTTTTTTACAAAATTGTTTTCCACTCTCCCTAAAACAACCCCGTGTGTGTATTCTCTTAATTCTAACACTCTCATATATTTCCCATTAGTGTAAATATGTGGATATCCCGGACGGGTAGAAAGACGTGAAATACAAAAAGTATAAAAAAAATAGAAACATCTTGGATTTGGGTTCAAGTATCAAAGGAGGAATCCAAGGAAGGAAACTAACATCGAACTAAATCTGTCCATTTTGGCTCCTGAAAACAAGTCAAGTGAGTTTGTCCCACATGTGCACGAGTAGTTGTGTGTGTGTGTGTGTGTGTGTGTGTGTG
>CABEEJ010000780.1:152705-202250 GCA_901482245.1 Timema douglasi
GTGTGTGGGTGTGTGTGGGTGTGTGGGTGTGTGGGTGTGTGTGTGTGTGTGTGTGTGTGTCTCCTACCTGTGGCGTGTGGACGTTAAGGTAAAGGCAGTCCTCTTTTCCGGCATACTTGTTCAACAGATAGGTTATTTGGGGGGCCACAGCCCCCTCGGTGGTTGCATCTCTCTCCCCATCCCATGATTCAGGATCTTGAGGAGGCTGAAACAAAAGAAGACAGTTCATCTAATAAAATTTGTTTTTGTTTCCCCACATTCTTAACTGGGATTCTTTAAACGCCCTATGTACTTTAATATATCTAATATTTTCCAAGAGGATTAATAATCCGTACGTTCATTGTTTTAAATTCCTTGAATAGCATTATTCTATTAATTTTTTTAGAATTGCACCCGTTCGCGTTATACGCCTATGTACTAATTACGTTGATGGTTTTGTGGATTAAGAAGGTTATATTTAAAGGAAGTGTACCCACGTTTGCGTGGAAGGAAAGTGGGAAAACATTTTGTAAAAACCACATTCGATCGATATTTGAACCTGGATCTCCCCATCATTAACAGTCTAGTCTACTGCGAGAATAGCGCGTTAGACCACGTGGCCACCGAGGTGGGCAATAATAGATCTATTAAATTGAATGTACCTAGCTAACGAAAAGCATAAATGTAATTTATAAACTATGTTCGCACAACCGGTAATAATATATCACCATGTTAAGAAAAGGAGAGGAAACTATTTTAACTAGTATTTTTCTTAACAAGCGGATTATATGGGCACACAACTTACAAAACAGATTAGCAAAGCAGACCAACAGTCTAAGTATACAGCCAGACTAAGAATAGAGTGCGCGAGAGAATAAAAAAAAACATAATGTCCCGAAAATAAGCCGCACTTTTTTTCCCAGAAACAGCTTTGATATAACCTTAATGCGGGCTATAATCGCACTCTTAAATAATAAGTATCATATTTTGTATCTTTAAGATGTGCAAATAGTAATATCGATATATATCGAAACAGTTACTAATTGCCACAACGGATGGTGCTATTTTCCACTTAAAATATATAAACCTTGATTGTCTGTGTATCTTATTCGTGCCAACACAAAGATGGCTGCCAAAATCTTCAAGATTATTTTATTCACTGCATTCTACCGGCATATATTTTTACTACTATAGGGGACAAAGTGGATTTTATTTGCCTTATAAAAATTTAGCTGCATTATGTTGATCGAAGATTCTATTCTTTGGTGAGATAGTTTAGGCGTGTGTACTAAATTAGGGCGTGATAAGATGGCAGACCTTATTGAAAGCAATTTAACTGTAAATATTTATTATTCCGTGCAAATGATCTAATTTTAACTGTAAATTCCATTTTTGTTTTTCCTCTTCTCAATTTCAGTTTAAATATTGTTTTTCCTCTTCAAATGCTTTAGTAAACAATGATTTTAACTATAAATATTATTTTTCCTTTTTAAGAGATTTACATAAAGTGATTTTATTTTAACTGTATATTGTTTTTCCCATGAAAATTTTTGCAAATTTGGGGTGCGGCTTATATACGGGGGCGATCTATTTTCGGGCCAATACGGGTAGAACACACTAGTTGTAATGAGAGGTGGCCAGACATTAGCGCATGAGTGAGCGACCCAAGCCACGCGCTTGAAAGATAGAACTTTGGTTCTATATTTCGAGCGCGCACGCTCGAGCCGGGACAGTCTAGTTTACAGGCGCTGGGCAATATTTTTGTGTATTGGAAATTGACTGCTAAGAAAACTTTTCAATTTGACATGATATGTGACTTCTTTTTTATAGTTTTCGATAGGTTTAGCACACTTGTTACTAACTGCCTAATTTAATTGGTAAGGTCATAAACTATAATATAGATATAGATATAAAACTGATATGATAAAATACTTCAACATTTAAATAAAAGTAGACTTTTACAACTAATAATCACCATTAGTGGGGAGAGAGGGTGGGAAAACCACAACACTAAATCTCTTGTCAAAAACCACCCTGAGTTCACTGAACCAAGATTCGAACTTTTGCCTCCTCGTTAACAACTATCGAGAGCTATCTTCTAATCACTCGCTCGCTCGCTCGCTCGCCAGTTTGGCCACACAGTCGCTCAGTCAGTCGCTCAGTCGCTCGCTCACACGCTTGTCAGTCTGACCAAACCCTAAAGTGTGTGTGTATATTTATACACACACACACACACACACACAAACCTCAGTAAATAGCTTAGTCCCCACTTCACTTCATCTAACATTTAAGGTGCGGTAGAAGGGAGTGCAAGTATTTTTCAGTATTTATAGAATATAAATTTGTTGGCAAAAATTAATCAAATATTTCTCCAGTAGCAACATAGAGTTTAGTTTTCTGCACATGCTAATATCAACAGATCTTGAATATATGTCAAAGGTGTCCTGAAATGTTGTCAAAACTTCTTCTCTTTATTTAAAATGTTTTGACAACATTCCAGGACACCCTTGACAGATATTCAAGATCCGTTGATATTAGCACGTGCAGAAAACTAAACTCTACGTTGCTACTGGAGAAATATTTGATTTATTTTGGCCAAAAAAATGTAATGCTATAAAAACTGTAAAATTACTCGTGCTCCCTTCCACCGCACCTTAATACACACTAGTAGTTTTAACTTGTAAGATATAAATATGTGGTTCTTGACATTTTAGTTATCAGTAGCAAACTAAAGTCCATTTAAAACAATTGCGTGTTTATTTTAAAAACCACTTATCAGCACAATACTGGCTGATAAAGATACGACTTCAAGTTTTACGTTGAGATATTTTAAAATAATGAAACACATAAAATAATGAATGTTTGTAGTTAAAGATATACACACCATGTTTATTAGACTACTAATAATTTTGGAATGTATATACAAGAATCTCCTTTTAAATTAAATTATTTTACTCGAGTACTAAACACATCTAGCACGATGTAGCTGATCTCCCTAGATTAATTATTGCCTACGTGCCTTAATAAAATGAACTCAACCGCTTAAATTTATCTGGGTACCCACATAAAAATTATATATTTTATGAAAGGGCAGACAAAGCTAAAGTTTACTCCTTATTTTTTTATTATCATTATTTAAAGTAGGTTTACGCTAGGACAATTCCAGATAATATTTTATTCAGATAATAAATTACAATAGGCATCGAGAGGAATAGAACTAGTGTCCGCCCACAAAGTAGTAGTCATCATTGGTTTGATGGACAAAACATATTTAAGTAAAGTACTACAGTATTTTACCCCATTTTGAGACATTGGTCTATTTTAAAATGTATTTATATCGGGGTGAATATAACACAGTACATATTGTACATAACTAAATTATTGTATTTTAACAAACTGCATCGGTGTGACCGCGGAATAAATGTAAGGTTCATCCAGTATATTTTTCCAGTGGCAGAGGGTTTGGGGTTTGAATCCCAGCTGAAGGGAGTTTTCCTATTGGTTTCTCACTCTTCTTTCACTCAAATAAGGGTACATTTCCTAAAAGTTCTCTCTTCCTCGTCACTGCCCTATTAGTCTTGTTAAATTGCGTATATCCCGGACGGGTAGTAATACGTTGTGAGAAAAGCAAACTGTATTATTAAAAACATTTGACATCGCCAGTGAACCACGTGGGACTTAGATCCATATTTATATTCTCGGGAGTCAACCAAACTCTCGGTACACAAATAACAAGAAATTCAGGTCGAATGTAGGACTAGCTGACCTTCAAATATCGACTGTCTATATAAAGAAAGCACTTACCCACTTCGGTGGCCGCATGGTCTAAGGCGCTACTCTTGCAAGAGACTAAACTGTCAAGGACGGGGAGATCGAGGCTTGAATCTTAGTCGGATGTACTGAGGGTGATTTTCCCAAAATTGTTTTCCACTCTCCTCCATGCAAATGCGGGTAAACATCTTATGAATATAGCCTCCCTATTCCATAAAGCCACTATCGTAATTAGTGCATAAGCTTAAAGCCCAAACGGGTAGTAAGAAGTAGTGCTGAAAAATAAATAAACAATAAAGCACTTAAACCTAATTAATGGAATAGCCAAATCTATTATTTATGGTTTTAGTGAGGATTACTCCATCTCGATATCATAATCTAGAAATTGAAAATTGGCACCTGGACACGGGAATCATACCCAGGACCTTTGTCTTAGTATGCCAATGCTCTAACTACTGAGCTATCCAGGAATCGCCCCGTGCCCAGGGTCATTCTTCACTCATATTTTAAGGCAGAGTCTATGATGGACGCACGGAAATCGTCGGCTACCAATGTGATTTTTTATTAAGATCACGGTGACCTTGCGGTCTAGGGGTAAGGTGTCAGACTTCTGTGCTGGCGGCCGGGGCTCGATCCTCGGTCCCGGCACAGATTTATCTGATTACCAAACCCCTCCTTCACCTCTGACAAGACATCTTGTGAATGTGGGGAATGCACAGGCCTCCACCGTGGTTCGGATTCCACATTAAGCTGTAGGTCCTTCATTTCATTTCACAATCACCTTAACATTACACATTAGCGTAAGTGCGTATAACCCGAACGGGTAGTAAGACGCGGTGCTAATAATAATATTAAGATCACGAGCTAACAGGTAACGCAGCCACCCTCGACTCGGTAGTTGGTTTGGCTATTGGCAATTTGATTCTTAAATATGCAATCCCTTACAATTACAATAATTGTACAAGTGGCAGCAATAAGCCAACTACCGAGTTGAAGGTGGCTGCGTTATCTGATAGCTCGTGATCTCAATAAAATCACACATTTGTAGCCGACGATTTTCACACGTCTATCATAGACTCTGCCTTAAAATATGAGTGAAAAATGACCCTTGGCACCGGACGAATCCTGGGTAGCTCAGTGGCGAGAGCATTGGCGTACTAAGCCAAAGGTCCCGGGTTCGATTCCCGTGTCTAGGTGTCATTTTTCATTTTTCAGAATAGGAAAAGAGAACTTAAACCTAACCTTAATATAAGACACTCACCTTGAATCTAAGTGGCCCAACTGGTGGCTTAGCGTAGGGAATCCCTAAGAAACTGTAGAATGTCCCATTTTCCGAAGAAACCTTTTTTCCAGCGAGTTTCCCCTGATCTACCGTAACCGTAGCTAGCTCTGCCATGGCGCTTACAGAACTGAGTAATTAAACGTCTTATGCCGTGCTAACTTACTTGGCAAGTGGACATTGTTCGGGTATTAGACTTTAAACTCTCGTTAAATTAACGGTGATAAAAACAAATATACGTAAATGCATCAACCTCGAATAAGTAAAAAATTGTTATCTGTAAGTGTCTCATGACTGGAAGATTATATTATAATTCCTGATTAGACTGTTAGCTAGATAACGAACTGAATCGAGAGCTTTGGAACTGGGTCCATTGACATTGGACCCAAATGATAAATTAATGTTGCATTTTTTTTTTTACATGTTCTCATTTTGTGCTATATTGAAATCGTTTTGTTAGCCTCTGTGCCAATGTTTTGTGCTCGTTTTGTGCTGCAAGCAAGTAATATTGTGTCTTCTCACATTATAGCATGAACAGTGAAGCACCCGGAGGGGTTTGAGGGGGTTTCGAACACCCTACCCTCCACCCAACCTAAAAAAAAAGTAACAAGAAGAATTTTTTTTACTAAAACACTGACGTGTCTGTATCTTATTGTTTTGGAAAGCAGTTACCTAAAACAACTTTTTTTTTAAATAGGGTTGGATATGACTGGACTCTTTACAACATCCTTTTATATATTTTTCAAAAAAAGTTGGAACTTTTGAGAAAAGTCAAAATTTTGTTGCTCTCTTATTCGGAGCGCCCACGCTTATTGGCCAGTCATTGCGGCTCGTGCTTCTAAAACTCTTCCACACATGTGACCAATTATGTAGAGGTTTCCAGTGTTGGCGTCTAGATATTTCGAGAGAATTCTTGGTTTCCTTGTAAAAAAAAATTGCTGTTTTATAGATCCTAATTCCTCGGATTTCTTGAACTGTGACAGAATTAGTTGAAATCGTGAACTTTTTGTCGTGTTAGTTTGTTCTTTAATTAGAACAATTCTGGTGTCGCCCCAAACTCTCGTCTATTCAAACATAGTGTTCGTTAACATCTGTACTTTTGCATGCAACGCCTACATCAAGTACAGTTTAAAATAGTTTCACTTCCCAAACTATAATCCTGGCTGCTTCACTGAGCACGAGGCATGTTATCTCAAATTAATACGCAAAGCAGACATTCTAGATCATTTTTATCACAACTTGTGGATGTGAGATATGCAAGGCTTCCTCCATGTTTCGGATTCAACGTTAAACTGTAGGTTCTCCATTTCATCTCACAATCACCCTACCATTACACATTAGCGTAAGTGCGCATAACCATAACGGATAGTAAGACGCGGTGCTAAATATTATTATTATTATTATTATTATTATTATTATCAAGAACTGGAAAGTACTGGACGGGTTGACAATTAGTGACCATAACTTGATTACGTTTGAGATTGAAGGAGATCTAGGGCTGCAGGCTGAAGTGGGAATAAGACCTAAATTAAACATCCGCAAAGCCGATTTGGATAGATTAAAGAGAGAATTTGAGCTACCAACAGAGATAGAAAAAAGAGGAAACGTAAATGTGAAAGCGAAGGAGTTTACGAGAGCTGTAAAAGGGCGATGAGAGTGTCCATCCATATATTCAAGGGAAAATGAAGGATAAGTAATAAACCCTGGAATGAGAGACTCTGCACAAATCGGAAGGAAACAAGGGCAGCGAGGAGGAGATGCCAGAACTGTCATGATCCATGGAGTCGTGGTATGTTACTGGATATCTATAGAAGGAAGAAAGAAGAGTATGAATCTGTCCTGAGGTTGGCTAAGAGGGAAAGCTGGGAGCGATACGTTCAGGAGGAGCTGAGATATAATGCTTGAGGCATACCATTTCAGATAGTGACCGGGAAGGTAGGGGCCTCCAGCTGTGATCTCGACGCTGAAGACTCATGATGGGGACATGACTTCTTGCTGGGAAAAATCGGCAAGGTTGTTGCTTGAAACGCTGCTTCCAGATGATAATGTTGGAGATGATGAGGAACAAGAAACTGCAAGAATGGACATGACGAGAAACTACGACAACAAAACAGAGACAGACTCAATAACATGGGAAGAGATTACAAGGTTGATGGCCGAAATGAAGAGTAAGAAGGTACCTGTACCTGATGGAATCAGAGTTGAGGTCCTTCAGAAAATTAGCGAACTGGTAGCGCTCTACCTAACTAGTTTAATGAATGAATGCATGGACCAGGGCCTAATATCTAATTTATGGGAACAAAGTTAAGTAGTCATTCTTAGCAAGGGTGAGGACAAGGATCCGCAGCTCCCTATGTTGTACAGGCCAATCTGTTTATTGAATGTATGTTGAAAACTTGAAGAAAAGATCTTGTGTAACAGATTGAAGAAGCATCGTGAGATTGTTGGCATGCACCAGCAGCAGTACGGCTTTAGGAGAGGCAGATCTACGAAGGGCGCTATCTGTGAGGCCATGAACCTTGTTGATAGGGCAAGTGGAAAATATGTTATAGGTATATTCGTGGACATATATGGAGTATTCGATAATTTGTGGTGGCCATCATTATTTAAACGGTTAAGGAAAATGGAATGTCCTGGGAGTCTCTACAGAGTTTTTATGGATTACAGTAGGGACAGATATGTAACCATGAGATGTCCAGGAATATCAATAAGTAAGAAACTTACGAAAGGCTGTCCTCAGAAATCGTTCTGTGGACAAATCCTTTGGGACATAGGGCTCGAACCCGGTTTGTTGGAAATAGATACGCTACCAGGTACGGCGGGAGTGGTCGCCTTTGCAGATGACTTACTGATAATTGTTGAAGTCAAGTCAATATTGGAACTTGAGACCAAGATTAATGCGGTTCCCGCTGGGCTGAACTCTTGGGGCAAGAAAGGGAAGTTAAGTTTGGCACCTGCAAAGACGACGTATGTGCTGTTCAAGGAAGTGCTGAAGAGAGACCCTATGATAAGGATTGAAAGATAAGTGATTAGACGAAGTGTAAATACCAGGTATCTAGGAGTTACGTTGGATGAAAAGTGCAGTTTCATGATGCACGTGGAGAATATATGTGGAAGAGCTTTAAGACTAATGAACAAGATTATTAGCATAGGGTAGAGTCAGTTTAGACTGCCCCGGCTTTGTATACGGATTTACCATCAAGCCTTATTAGTCTTCGTCGTGGATTATGGGGCCAGCGCTTGGGCACACTGGCTCAGACTGGTATGGGTTAAATGTAAGATCCGAAGCCTACAGAGAAGTATTCTCTTAAGGCTATCCGGAGCCTATAGAACAGTTGTGACAAATGTATTGTGTGTGGCCCTAGGTAGCAGGCCACGATACCTAGATATAAGGAAGAGAGCGGCTATGTACTGGCTGCGGAAAAGGTAGGTAGACAAGGTTGCTAAACTGACAAGGGAAGGAGTAATAAATGGTATCCAGGTGAGGGAAGATTTGTTGGACAAGTGGCAGTCAGAATGGAAGCAAAGCACAACTGGAAGGAGAACTTACCAACTCTTTCCCGATGTCGGAGATCGCTTAAAACTAAAATGTTTACAGCCTTCCCCTGGGCTAGTTCACTTTATCATTGGCCATGGGCCATACAGGGCTGTTCTCTACCTAAGACGCTTGAAAGAAGATAGGATATACAGATGCGGAGGGGAGGCTACCCCCGAACACGTAGTACTGGAATGTCAACTAACGGTAAAATAGAGGGAAACAATGCAAGTTCCATTACTGGCCAGCGCAATTTATCATATATTGTGTGACGTGGATAAGTGTGGGTTCCTAGAACAATCGCGAACGATATGTCAAAAAGAAAAAGGATATATATATATATATATACATAGAGAGAGAGAGAGAGTAGATATGAAGACTAGGAGACAGGTTAGACAAGACGAACAAACGGGAGACAGACAAGGTAACGATACCAGTGAATACAGTGACACTACAGAAGGTGACGACTCGACATCAGAGAGACGTTTTTATTAATCTTTTTTTTATTTTTTATTTGTTTTGAGATATTTAGGCCTAAAGTGCAACTTCTGAACCGACTTATTATATCAACACAGGATAATTTCCATGAGCGAGAGTGAAAGGGCCCACAAATTTGGTCGGGAAAGGTATTTTCACATACCTTCCAGGGTTATTTTACATGCCACAATCGTCATGGAACCGACGGCTCAACTTACTCACCGAAGGAAGTTGTGCTACGGATTTTTATCGCTCAAGAGAAATCCTTTAACCCCAGCCGCGTATGAACCCACGAATATCGGGTCCTGAGGCCAGTACTTTACCCCCAAGACCACTGAGGTCAACTTTTATTAAGTACATAAATGTATAATAAAATACAATCAAGAACTTGTTAATACATATTTTTATTTGAATCATTAGCTATTACACATCTTACAACGTGTGTTTCCCTTTGATTTCACTTCAGAATATTGTGTAAGCCACATTTTCAGTGAGCTCGGGTCGCATTTGGCCTGCGGAATGTCGGTTTGATCACACTGCCTTAGACCATGTGGCCACCAAAGCTATTCCAAGAATATTAATTATTTTCAAATGTAAATTAAGGAAACCGCTATTCGGTACGTTTATTGGTTTGAGCGTAGTATTATATCTAGTTTTCCGGTTGATCGGACGTGAGGCGGGCAGTTAATTTTACAAAAGTGGGGGTTTATAGTACCAAGAACTTCAACTTTAGTAATAGGTCTTCCACTAATAGCTGGTGAAGTCACCAGGGGCGTGTTTGTATCCGCTTCGTTTATTTAAGTATATAGATGCAAGGGGGACTGGATTTAGAGCTGTTGATACCCCGGAGCGATAAGTAATTAGAAGCCTCAACACTAAACAACAACAAAAATTTCAATGTTCCGGCATTATCATTTTTTATTTTCTGACTCCTCGAATGGAGAAGTATTGTGATCGTAAAAAAAAAATTAACTCGAGATTTTGATAAATGTCGACGTTTCATGACCTCCTGAAACGAACAAATTTATTTTTGTGTTACCGTCTATATCTCTGACTTGAGCTGAAACTATTTTACCGATCGTGCTAAGTAAGTCTTGGTTTGGTATCTAGGGTTTTAATAAGGTCCGCTCGAGATATTTTTTGGAATTAGATATCTAGACCTAAAGTTAGAGATAGTTTACTGAAGAGCAAAAAGAGAAAAAATAGACTATCTCAAAATTCGCTCAAATGATACTAATTATATCTTGTATCTAGACACTGTTTATCATTAAAAACAAAAAGGGTACATTTCATTTTTCCATGAAAATGACTTTGAGGATACTTTACTTATGCAAAAAAAATTCTAGTACTCCATCATATCTCCGCAACTATCCGAGATAAGAAATAACTTATCATCATAAAGATGTGATATAAAACAGTTTTATTTTAAGTAAATTTTCATAACATCAATAGGTTTTGAGCTATAAGCTTTTATATATCTATGCAAGTCTTTTAAAATGAAATTGATGTTTATGTTCTTTGGTAGACTCAAATGTATCTCTTTTATTAACAGTGTAACAGTGTAAGTTATTTGATTGATACTCTTTAGTGGAGTGTTTCTGAAACAGTGGGTATTATTTAGTTTCACAATTTGTACGAGTTTTTAAGTAAATGTCTCTGCACAGTACCATTTATTTCATTACAAAATTGACTGTTAAAATGTCAATGGTAATGATATTATTTAAATAAGAAATTATTGTCAATACATTAAATTATATTTCTTTAAAACAAAAGTAAATATATTAAATATTTGGTTCTCTCCAAAACTTTAGGAAAATGCACTAAGAAAAAAAAAATATCAAAACGTCGTATTCTAGTGTTGTGTTTACACTGCGGTTGTAAACACAGGTCAGGATACTTTTGTGGTGGGGATTACTCAATTAATGAAGCAATGTTTATAATTTCATATAAAATTAATCAATAATATAATCACCCGTATGGGCTACATCATTTATATCCCAGTAGTTGAAATATTTACCAGTACTAATGTACCGTTGCCCAGGGGACGCCCAAGTGAACTAATCGTACCTCCTTTCTGTGGAGGCTCTTTCCATGTCTTTATGATGATGCTGATGATAGTGAATATGAGTTTTGGATCCAGTAGAAACACTTAAACCTAACCAACCAAACACTGGGGACCGTTGGGGTAACTAAACTTTCGAGAAAAATACCCTAGGTACCAGCCGTAAATCTAACCCGGGACTCCTAGGCTCGTAGCCCGGTGCATTGACTTATACTATGGGCCCGGTATAGTGCCATATTAACCCATTATATTCACTGCAATCCAGGTATGCTGTCTAAATCTTGAACGCCACAGACTGAATTAATTGTTTGCCTCGCGTAGCAAAAGTAAGTAATATTTTGTCAGAAATAAAATATAAAAATTGATAAAGTAAGTTATAACATTAATGTTTTTAATATCTCACTATGACTGCAATCTATAGAGCCAAAAGAGATTTACTTTTTATTATTACAACCATTTGTGAGTTTTCCTTATTTGTTGAGCCC
Source organism: Timema douglasi (assembly GCA_901482245.1). Lineage (NCBI taxonomy): Eukaryota > Metazoa > Arthropoda > Insecta > Phasmatodea > Timematidae > Timema > Timema douglasi. The sequence continues at coordinate 164,294 of CABEEJ010000780.1, forward strand.
CCCCCCTCTCCCCACCCTTTAATGCAGCCCTGGGAGAAACCATATTGTTTTATAGTTAGTTTAAGGTGGGGTGGAAGGGGAACGTTAGATGACATCAGTATTTTTGCAATCTTTGTACAACCTTTTATTGAGAGTGGGCACAGTAAATACATTTAGTTTTAACTTGCTACACATTATACTTGAATTATTTTCATGGAAATCTTTAAAATGCTGTATATGAGAAAATTGTATCTTCCCTTAAAAAGCTTCTCATCAAATTTTTTGTAATGTTATTTCGTGCCTACCCGTTGGAAGCCACTCTAGTAGTGCTATTGTCCACAGCTTATGCCCCGCGGAGGGCGACATATTTGTTGTGACATGGACTAATTACATGCGGGGATAGTTCATTGTGTAATTTGGTCCACACTACTACGTGTTGACATTATACTGGTTATGTTTATGTGAGCTATTATTAGGATATAATTGAAATCACTTAAGCAAATTTAATTAATTATTTATTCAGGATCACTGCTGTAATGAACCGGTTGAATATGCGATCCGATATCACACGTTCTGCTATTTCACTAATTAGGGAACTGGGATTATTGAAATATATTTGGATCAAGATTTATACAATCTAGTGACCGACGTGGAATAATTTCGGTGCATAATCAGATTTGGTGATTAATTATTTTTTTAAATCTCTTGACTACTCGGTGATTATAACGCGGGTGTCGTCACCCCTGCTTGCCAACAGGGTTATTTTCCGTGACTTGGCTTCTAGAATGTTCGAGAAACAGGATGCATTATTCCCTATTCTCTCCCCCCTACCCCTTCGAGAAGATTTTGCCTGGGTGGCTCATATAGAGAAACAGAAGGATGTTGCATCACGAAGATATTTACTTCGAAATATAATGTTAATGAAATTATGTTTTAATATTATTACGTTGGATTAAATCTGATAATCTCTACTAATTAGTCAAAAGAACTGTTGATATTAGTAAGTGTAGAAAATTAAAAGAGATGTATCTACTAAAATATTATTTTATTTTTCCCTGACTAAAATTGATTTAAAATTTGGAAAAATTATAAATATTGTCCTTAACTCGAGTACCCTTCCATCACAATTCTTTGATAATTTAATAAGATTTTATTGCCAGATCAATAAGAGTTAGATTTTATATAACTGACTATTGAAGTAATTTTGTTCCATATATACGTTACTAGATGTCATTAGAAGAGAGTGGATTTACTGATATGAGTGAAATCTTTATGCCATCTTTAAAATAGTAGAAAAATAAATACAAATACCAGTGTAAGTTCCCCATTTTGAAATTTTAACATTTTTAGATTTTTCTGATTATATGAGGAAATTCCTCCCTCTACTAACCCTCCAAGGTTCCTGACGAGTTTAGGTTTTATACCCACTTTAAAAGTTATTTTTCTATTAGTTTTGAAAATTTTTAACCCCTCCTTCCCTATTTCACCCACTACAAATTTTGAAATCACTAATTTTAAGACTTGTTAGATTATTTGGAGTGGTACCTCAATCTTCCTGCCAAATTCCAACTGTCAAGCTTTCCTAATAGGTTTTTTCTATATTGAAATCAATTAATACCCCCGAATACCCGGTGCGCTATTTTGAAATTTCTCATTTTTTTTATTTTTTTTATATGAGTCAATCCCTCTAACAGCCTGCCAAATTTCAGTTTTCTACCCCATTTCTTAGTAGATAATGTTTTTTCTAGACACACACACATATATATATATAATGGGGAAGGGGGTACGCATATTTCATAATACATTTTTGAGAAATTAATAAACTTATTTTGGGGAGTAAAATTTGAAAGGCTCTACTAATTAAAAATACTATTTATTATTATTAGTATTAAAAATAATTGTTTATCAAGTGTTGTTTGTAGGCTTCTATTAGGTTGATGATATTACTAAATATATCTTGGGCAAACTGATGATTATATTTGGGCCCTTGGGATGAAGAACGCTGGACCATCCTGGTTTGTAGGAAACTAACAGAAGTTTCTGTCAGGATATAATATTCTTCTGGACGCTTCGGCCGTTGAAAATTGGGGCTGTTAGAGAGAAAATGACTTTCAACCAAACTTAATTGACCCATATAAATGGAGAGACTGGAGAGTAGTTGCTTTAATCTCCGTCGGGTGCAATAGTGGTGTTATTTCATAAATGGTTTTCAACTTTCTCTACGATAAATTCCGGTACATTTCTTATCAACTCTACCTTACTCATCCCTCCACCAACAACGAAATTAAAAGGCAATCAGCCCAAAAGGTTAAACGTGGTTCGATAAAAACAAGACTATGATAATGTAATATGTTTATTATTTTAATTGTCTTTCTTTGGATTATGTGCACAATTGAGCACAGGGCTATATCATATACTTAGTTAAATAACCGACCCCGTGCTCTAGTTGTGAGTGCACCTGGTTACGAGCTAAAGGGTCCCAGGTTTGATTCCCGACTGATACCTTGGGTATTTTTCTCTTAAAGGGAATTACCCGAACAGTCACCAAGTTTTGGTTAGGTTTAAGAGTTTCAACTGGTTCCACACCCTCATCTCATTGGGACATGGAAAGAGCCTCCACGGAAAGGATGTACGATTAGTACATTTGGGCGTTACCTGAGAAACGGTACAGTACATTAGTACCGGTAAATAGTTCCACTAGTAGGTTACTGGTGATGTAGCTCAGACGCGGAATATTATATTAATTGATTAATTAATGTGTAAAAAGATATTATCATAGGGTACAAAACCACAACATAGAAAACCTAATGTACTTTTAATTAAGAGTTAAGTATTAACTTATTTAGTGTTTAATATCACCCTTAAAAAAAGAGATAGTATTTCATTTGTAAAATGATTAGTCATTATTATACTTGAAATTTACTCTTTTTTTTACCTGTCTGGGTTAAACTCATTTAATTGTAAACGATATTAGGATGGGAAAATTAGTCAGTATAATATAAAGAAGATGTAAATTTGTTTGTAAATAAAATGATAAAATATTTATTAAAAAAACTCAACTTACAATACAGGTATACTTAGCCGTAGATCAAGACCCAACCTCTACGTCACCGGAAAACTAGATCGAATGATAGTGAATTTTGGTGTATGTGCTGGATCTTTAATAAAATTACTACTAGCATGGCTATTTATGGGGAATTTAAGATATGGTTTTTTTAAGGTTAGTTAAATTAAGGATACAGGTAAACAATAAATTATTATTTATAGCGTTAGTTTACAGTTTTAAGTATATTTATTACTATACCTATCGCTAAGTTACAATCCAATAAATTATTTTGCCATAGATTTATGACTTAAATTTACTGATAAGTTGGTGTAAAAGATTTTGGTATTTATTTTGTATCAAACTTCTTTAATTTAAACCAGTTGTTTATTTTAATTAGATTTTAAGCCATAATTTTTATACATTGTTTATTAAAACCATTATAGTTGTATGCGTAAATTACATGGACTTATCATCGATGCCTTATTATTTATTTTTAAAACATTTAAAGTACAAATAGTAAATAGTGGCTAATTTAATGTATGATAAAATTATTTTTCCCATACTACCTTACATTTTATCACAATTCCATCTCAGCTGTCTAATCACAGCACAAAAGGTTTTGACATTAAATGCGGGTTTTTTTAATGCTGGGTAGCCAGTGCACCCAACCAGAATTTGTCGTCTTCCGAGTCAGTCAATAAACAATGAATTTACTTTGTTGGTTATATTCCAGTTTAACTCTTGAACATATTTAAAACTAACTTTAATACTCCTTCAATACATATATGCTCAGTAAATTCACTCTAAAATCCGATTAATGTTAAACTTAAAACTAATAAAAACAAAATACAGCCGTGGTACGTCCCTTTGAATGAGTAACATAAATAAACTTTATAGAAACGAACGAGAATAATTTCTCCATAAATCCGATTAAAACGTAACTAATACTCTTTGCTCATACAATCCTATAGTATCGGATATATTATTTTAACTTTCTACTCCCTTAGCCCCGGCAGAGATTTATATGATTATCAAACCCTTCCTTCACCTCTGACAAGAAGTGTATTAATCACAAATTGTGAATGTAGGGAATGCCAGGCCTACACCGTGGTTCGGATTCCATGTTAAACTGTAGGTCCTCCATTTCATCTCACAATCACCCTACCGTTACACATTAGCGTAAGTGCGTATAACCCGAACGGGTAGTAAGACGCGGTGCTAATAATAATAATAATAATAATAATAATAATAATAATAACTTTCTACTCCGTTCCAGGTAGGCAACTCTTTCATCAAAGGCACTGATGTTACTAATAGACCAACGCTATTAGTGTTTTTTTTTCGTTGACTATGCGGCAGTGATGGAGCTTAGCGTCTAGGGATGTCTGATTTGATATATGGCTGACAAGCTTCCCTAGTCCTCTGTAATTAGAAGCAGCACGGAACTAATAGCTACGCTAATTAATACGTGCTAAAACCCACCTTGGTGGACGCATGGTGTAAGGTGCTCTACTCTTGTAGTAGACTAGATTGCCGATGATGGAGAGATCGAGGTTCAAATCTCGGTCAAGTTTACTGAGGGTGGTTTTTCCAAAACGAATTTACACTCTCCCTCCACGCAGATAGGTGTACACTTCCTTTGAATATGACCTTCCTTATCTCTAAAATTGTTAGCATAATTAGTACATAAGCGTAGGGGCCTCCCAAACGGGCAGTAAGATACAGTGCTAATAAAAAAATTGCTGAAATTCCTTTCATTAATTAAAACATTAATATATTAATTTTGTCTACAGGATTTCTCAGTTCTTGCGTGCTCTACACATATTTTGTATCAATTTGCGTCCCGGATTTGTATTGGTTATTTTACAGCCACTAGAATTGGTGGACACGTGGAATAGACATAACACTCGCTTTGATATGGTTTCTTAGTTATGATGAGGTCAGGGTTCAAATCACGGCTGGTTATTGTGAGGTTGGTTTTACCTAAGTGGTTTCCTACTGTACCTCCACGAAGATGCTGTTACATTTACTCGATATTTCAACTTCCTCAACCCTGTACCATTTGTGTTAAATATGTTAATATTCTATATGGGTGGTAGGAGGTGGGGTTAGTGGGGGTACATGGTTAGGGGGGGTTACACGTATTTTACACCTAATGGCTCGGTAATCTTGAATAAAATTGTTAAATAAATATATAACTATAAATTAATTATTTTTATAAGCTATGTTAAAATGAAGAAAACATTTATTGATACCTTATAGTATTATTTTTTCTTTTTATATTGTTGTAAAAAAAGATAAATACAATTTTACATTAGAGAAAAACTTTCGAAAATAAACGTTACTAGGCTTAAATATTGTAACGGTCCCTAAAGTCCCAATATTTGATTTATTTTAAATAAACAAACTTTGTGTAAACAGTAATTTGATCAAGGACCCTACTATTTTGGTTTATTAACCCCTCTTACCCGTTTTGTTTGTCTTCCTTGGCTCTTGTTGAAGAAAATATCGATTATTTGGAGCTTCTTCTTATATTTAGTATTGTATTTTCAGTTTTATTACCGTGTTTTGATCCAGTATCTCCTTCGGTGGTCATATTCATCTTATATTTCGGGAATGTTTGATTATTATTTATGTTTGGTTGATACTTTACTAGTCAAGTTGGGGATATTTTTTAAAAATATAAATGTATACAAATTTTTATTTTTCCTTGTAAATTATTATAATATTTCGTAGCTTTTTTTTAAATAAGAAATATAATTATTTAATTATCTTAATCCCACCTATAAGCATGAATGTGAAATTTTGTTTAACTTTAATTTTCTTTGAATTTGACAAAATGGACAGGGACCAGCAAAATTGACATTCAGCAAAAATGAAGCCATCAATATCTAAGGAAGTGCTTAGCTATTTTTATTTTGTTTTAATTATGATATTTTAAATCCTTCCATTTCCACTGATAGAATGGAATGTGTTACAGTTTTTCCATGGTGTGATCCCGCAAGCGAGCTACACCGACCGAGCGGCCACCACCGTTAGCGATGATATTGCCAACATTAGTGAATAGAGGGTGTCACGTTGTCGGCATAACGAGCCCTCCAGCGATTAATCTCTCAGTTTTATAAATCAGAGCCATTACTTCTTCATTTTAGAAGCACCTCATTTGTCCTCATGAGGCTGATTTTGAACCCTTTCCAGACACACTGCTACATAGATAACTTCTGGAAGTGTCAAGGATCAAACACGGGACCTATGTATATGTAGCCAGGAACTCCAACCACTAGACCCCCATCGTGTTACACCTTCAGATGCTTAAAATATAAGGGATGTTTGCTGTTTAGTATCAGAGAAAAAACAATTTATCCACTTGGTTATTTTTTTTATTATTGGTGATCTTCTGGAACGATTCAGTAATATTTTCGGCTTAACTGAAAATGTAAATTTGTGTTCATAAACGAGCGTTTGGAAGGTACAGTAAATGGTGGAGTCAAGGTACGGACACTGGGGCGTGTGCCCCCTCCGGTCGTAAAATATTCAGCATTCGTTTAAATTCCATCTAGCTAAAAAAAAAATCGTTACTAACAGATAAAGAGTTTACTGACTGCGGCAAAAACACACGAATAATGTTTTTCCATCCCCCCCTCCCCCTCCCATCTAGAAGTACTCTATGGAGAGTTGAAGTATGAAGGTAATTCTTGATACAGAAATCTGAAAAAGTCGATATGCTAATGGAAGCTTACAGATTATTTCCAGACATTGAGGGCCGTTTGAAAACTCTTTGTTTGAAACCAGTTACTACTTCAACAGCAAAGCCATCTTTTAGTTCGTTGAATAGAATTAAAACCTAGGCTACTTGAGATCAACAATTTAGTCGTCAAAGTTCCTGACTACAGATCCAGAGGTCTGGGGGTTTGATCCCCGGAGCTTCCAGATTTTCTGTGCAGCAGTGGGCCTGGAACGGGGTCAACTCAGCCTCGTGAGGACAATTTACTTGAATCAAAAAGTAGCGACCCTGGTCTAGAAAACTGATAGTAACTACCGGAGGGTTCTTTGTGCTGATCAAATGACACCCTCTATCCACACATGTTGGCACTATTTTCGCCAACAGATGACGGTCGTTTGGTCGGTATAGCCTTATTGTGGGCTGACGTCATAGATTTTATTTTCCTTAGATCAAAAATGGGTCAGGAAAGAAAGATTCGATGATTTTTTCACTACCAATATAGTTACAAATATTGCGGTAATCCCTGAAGAGTCTATAAATATATTTTCCTACTCACAAACGTTTCTAACTTAGCTTTATACATATTTAAAAAAACGTAATGTCCTTAAAGAGTAATTAATTTTTTAGAAGAATGAACAGTAAAGTAAAAATATAATTATTTCTATTACGGTGCCCATCCTGTAGTTTTTTTCTGGATCCACCACTAGGTACAGTATATTCTCTAGACTAGAAATTGTTTGGAGTTTTAGTATTATAAATACAGGAAACTTATTTAGAAGAGAAAGTCAAATTAACTTTTTTTATACTTCATTTAATTTCATGTACAAGAACAAAACTTATTTTTCTCTACTATTCCTAATCTTGAAATTGTATGATGATATTTTATTAAAGTAGTGTCAACAATTTAATATAATCTTTTTTTTATTTCTCGAAATGTCCCAGTTAAAAACCAGAGGTTCCGAGATGATGTTGTGGCTAATATCTCTTTTTTTTTCTTTTTTTGCAACGCGTCTTACCCTCCATTCAGGTTGTATACCTATTTACTTATTACATTAAGGTGCTAGGAAATAGGAAGATTAAATTTTGAGGAATTGTGCCTTCATTTGCATGGAGGGAGAGTATAAAATACATTAGGGAAAAAACCTCATTACACACGACCAGGCTCTAGCTCTGGTCTCCCCGTCTTTGGCAGTCCAGTCTATTGCTAGAGTAGCACCTTAGACTATGCGTCCACCAAAGTGGGCGGGATTATTATCTAATGAGCTACAGTCTGTTATTTGAAAACTGGAAAATTATGTTGTGACAGTGGCAGAGTAAAACAAATTATAAACTATATTATTGGAACATTTTGGTAGCTTTTAGTTAAACTTAATATTTCTTATTTTATTTAATAATTATATCTAAAATACAAAATTTTAATGACTTTCAATCAATATCAATGGTTTAATTCAAGGTTCCTATATAAATTAGGATATGGGTGGACATCAAAGGCGTCCATTACTTACATATTTAGACCTGCGTCAGTGGTCGCATGGTCTAAGGCGTCACTCTCGTGTTGGACTAGACTGCCGATGACAAGGAGATTAGGGTTCGGTCGTGTGTACTGAGGTTGGTTTTTCCCTAAATGTTTTCCACTCTCACTTCACACAAATGCGGTTACACTTCCTTTAAATGCAACCTTTCTCGTCGTCAATTAGTTAGCGTAATTAGTAAATATGGGTATAGCCTGGACAGGTATTAGGACGTGGTGGTAAAAAAAACTACAAATTTAGTATACTTTTTATTTACTCAAGCGTGTGTATTTTGGAGAAAAGGAATTTATATTATTTGAAGAGTTTTATCTTGTTTTGTTAGTTTATTAGTTGATTTTATTTGCATCTACATAATATATTTGTGTGTGTGTGTATATATATATATATATATATATATAGAGAGAGAGAGAGAGAGAGAGAGAAAGAGAGAGAGAGAGAGATTAAGGGTCTGACACATTAGCTCATTTGGTAGCATGTCTGCCTGCTGAGCTAAAGGTCCTGGTTTTGATTACCGGCATGGCCGAAAATTTATCATTGATGAAAATATGGGCTTATCCCTTCACATTGATAAATTGACGGCGGGAGGACCGGACGTTGTGCCCATCCTAGTCTTAAGTGAGATTATAAGACATATGACGCTATTACAGGCCTAGCAAGCCGGTAGTGGAAAAATATATGGCTTGAATAAAAAAGAGACCCAGGCCACGGACTGTAAATATTAGTGAATGTGAAGTAAGATCAAAACTAAGGGGGGATTGGTTACAATATTTAGTCAAGTACGGACAGAGACAAACAAGAGGTCACTTTCACAGATCCGAAAAATTTTAAAATAACATTTATTTCCAGGAAATGTAAATATCTAAATATTTACTTAATTTATGAGTTTTAACATTTATATCAAACCGGTTTGAATAAACAACTGGAGGGTTGAACTCCAATCAAATCCATGTTTAAAGAGAAATTAAAGGGACAAGATCACCTTATTGATTCACCTGTTACCAAAGTAATATTCCTACTAGTTTGATTAATCAAGAGGAACTAATGGAGGGCGACATCTAATTAGGTCGAGGCCGTGACAGCGCTATATCCTATTAAGGAATTCTCACATCTTGTCAAGCACGTTGTCTATCTATGACGTCATGCTCAAGATAGTACCGTATTCCCCATATTAATGTATTTACGTTTTATTTGAAGAGTTTTAAGGATATAACATTGAAACAAAATTATTTTTGGATATTGAAGGTTTTTTTATCTAAATGTATTTTTTTTAATCGTCTACAAATCATTATAGAATTCATTTAGGCACTATCCTAAAGCTTATCGATATTTGTCAGTATTTTTAAACACTAATGTTTTAATAAAAGTGAATGAAGTAGATGTAAACAATAAAATAGTATAATTTTTTCGTAAACACAGTAAATGTCATCAGTATTTATAAAGAGTAAATAATCAAAACTTTATTTTAAAATTTTCATAAAATTTAAGAAATGTTTGAAATTGTTCTAAAAAATTAGTACAGTCACATTTTGTATCAAACAAAAAGAGTACGTTTGAAAAAAAATTAAAAACGTTTCAAAGGTTTCGATTATTCATAGAAGGGAGTTAAAATCGAAATATTCCCTTTAAAAGATTTGTTGGAAAATTATGTATTGATTGCGAGTATGTATAAATTATAGTATTTTAAGATTAAAAGGGCGACGTTAGATTACAAACGTTTTCCAGGATGATTTTTATATCTCAAAAGTGATAACGAACCCAACAAATACTTTATTATTAATTTAAATATAACAGAGACATATTTTGACTATAATCTAGATTATATTATACAGTTGTCTCAATTTTCTAACATATGGAAGCACTAACGCAATTTGATTTAAAATTCATCATTCCCTTTATTTCCCTTGTACTCTAAAATTGTATTTGACCAAATTTGGTAATACATAAAAAAATGTAGATATTACCATATTAATAACCTATTCGTATATTCTTGTTACGATCTTAACAAAACAGGGAGTCATATCGGTGGACACGCGGACAAAGTTGACACTCTAGACTAATCTTGTTTTTCAGTGATGTAGAAGTTGGGGGTTTCACCCCGGTCAGGTATACAGAGGTGTGATTCTCCCCAAGTTGTTCCCTCACTCCCTCAAAGCAAATGCAAGCACCTTTCCACTAAATTATACATCGCTCCTTGTTACACCATTAGATTTAAATATGTGGATAGGCCGAATAAGTAGTAAAACGAGATGCTCAAAAAAAATTAAAAAGGTTAAACTTATCTAATATTTAAAAATGAAAACATTTTCTATAGCATTACTATCGTTATTTTATAGGTAGAGTAGCCCCATGGCTTCTTTGGTGCTGACTGATAGCTCACAGCTGACTTCCGGCAGTCAACATTTATGTATGTCCCTAAATTTTGACCGTCAGAAGTAACAGATGCTAAACACATGTTTTTGCAGATCATATGGTTCGGCGTAGGGATACATAATTTGGTCTGGTAGCTTTTCAAAGCTTTTAGCTGTCAGCTGTGAGCTGTCAGTCAGCACCAAAGAAGTTGTGGTGCTACTGTTGTTATATTAGCTATCAAAATAACATCTGCAGATCACATGACTTGATTGAATACGTGAAAGTAGTTCTAGTAATCAGCTTTCTATGACAATTGAGCTCTATTATACTTGAAAAAAAATGTCTAGTTACAAAACACCTTCAAACCAACTCATACAAATATTGGAATAATCATCAAGCAGTATTTTAATTTATTTTAATTTTTTTGAGTTATTTAATGTGCACTTTCTGGACCAACTGATTATATTAGCACATGAGAATTTCTATGAATGAGAGCGAAATGGCTAAACAGTTTTGCCATTAGAGCTATTTTCACATACCTTTCATAGTTAATTCCCATGCCACAATCGAGATGGCACCAACGGCTTTAATTCCTCTCCGAAGGAAGTTGTGCTACGGATTATAATCTCTCTAGGAGAATCCTTTGAACTGGTATGTGTTTGAACCCACGAGCATTGGGTCATGGGTCGAGTACTTTACCCCAAGACCACCAAGGTCAACCTCAAGCAGTATACTCTATTAATAAAAAGCTTTCAAACTGTGGTGCATTAATGCCCCATCATTTCCTAGTGGTTAATTATGTATCTATTCTTTAGATCAGGCATGTCAAACTCGTGGACCTACTCATGATTTTGTGCGGCCACTGGACCTTATGATAAACCGTCATGCAATGAGATCCTATTCTTCTTTTTATAAACATTGAGGAAATACAACATTTTAGAATGTGATGTTTGGGAATTTTACATGAATTCTTTCCCAAAAATGGTTGAATTTTTTCACCAAATACGCGCAGATTTTGGCAAAACACACATATGGTAATCTTTTTCAAATTTTTAGTAAAAATATAGAGATGGTCTTATAGTTAAACAGAATGTTCGCAAACTCATATCCCAAACTTCACATACAGTTTGTTTGAACCAAAAGTAATATAAAATCCCTAGACCCGTCCAGAAAACTATGCTAATACCATTAAATTGTGTTCAAAGTTTCGGTCTGAATCACCGGGAAAGTAAAGCTGTCATGCATGCGTGTACAATAAGTTGCATAGGAGTTAGGCGCGTGGCACTGCCCATCATGTAGTAATGGCAAGCACTTTCTGTGACGTATGACCTTTATTGATGACACTCAGAACGTATTCGCATTTCTAGATGGACAGGTGTGTTGTTGACTATTAATTGTGATATTTTCTGCTGCCATGCTCCAAGATGCCAAGGTGTGTAGTGCCGAACGCCTAGCTCCTATGCAACCTGTTGTACAAGCATGCTTGAACAGCTTTGCTCTATTGATGCTGTACGCCGACACATTTAACACAACTTAATTGTATTAGCATTGTTTGCTGGATGTAAGTGTATATGGATGTTCTATTACTTTTGGTTCAAACGAACTATATGCACAGTTTGGGTTATGATTTTCCGAACATTCTGTATATATGAGGCCTACTCATTTATTTTTATAGTAATAAAACATTTAGTTAGGATTATTTTTACTTAAAATAATGACAAAATATAAGTTTTTGAATGCGGCCCCTCAGTATTTTTAATGTCCAATATGGCCCTTAAGTTCAAACGAGTTTGACACGCCTGTGATTTGTCGTATTCCCTGTTAATTATATATATGCAACCAGCAATGCATTATTGTTTGTAGAAATGCCAGTTCACTTATATTCGCGGCGTTAATGGTAGCGCCTGTTAATTTAAAATCTGTAAACAGCAATACAGTAATGTTAGTAGCATTGCCAGTTTACTTATAATCACGGCGTTAATGGTAGCGCCTGTTAATTCCAAGTCTGCAAACCGTAATACAATTATGTAAGTAGAGTTGCTAGGCGTTTTATTTCCATGGCACTTGTAACATAAATCGAATCCGGGATGTCTGACCGTACTTGCCTATGACCCTTTCCAGGTTGTAATTTGTAAAAATATGTATTTTATTCACACTTATCATTTAAAGAATAACATTAATACATCATTCTGTTATTTTACTGCCTAGATTAGGGTTGAAAGACTCACAAGGTCATGTTGTCTTTTAAATTATAACTGACCTAGCAAAGTAAAATCTTGTTTTGACTCAACGCTTTTGGCATTTCTCCTGTCTGTTCTGCGATATCTGGCAAATGTGTGGACCAATTTTAACGAAATTGGTCAAAGACATTCTTGGAACCTATGCCGAACATCATCGTCATCAACTGTTTCCAGCCTATGGCTGGGTCAGTTTAGTAAAATACTGCCATCTTCCACTATCCTTCCACCATGATTCCTCCTTTAATCGCCTCCATTCTTCTCCTCTCCCTTCCACACTTTATGCTATCTGGTCCTCTAATATCCTTCTGTTACATCCTCTCTACATCTCTTAATACTACCCCGACCAGTAAAAGGTAATAGAAGGGAGAGGATGTAATTTAACATACAAGATAAATTGAAAATTATAAAAATATGTAAATTCAACAATGAGCAGTTTATTCAATTAAATGACAAGAGCGCAGTTAACAGTACATGGTCTCATTATATCATAATGAGTACAGTTGGAAATTATGCTTGATGCCAATAACTTTATATCAATAAAGTTGCGCAAGTGTTTAACAAAAGAAAACATGAAATCCATCATAATATTGATGGTCCAGTCTATGAGACAATACCACAGCGTATAGATATTTAAATGCGATACAATGTCATAAGGACCTAATGGACACCTTGATATGGTTTCAAAGGTTTCGTAATTCGCAGAAAACGATATCATAAATACAAAGTAATTTAAATTTAACGACAACACAACAGTGTTTACAAAACGTGAGGGTTTGACTCTCAGACCTAAGCCAAACTCCCACGGGACTATCAGATCTGACTGAGAATATGGGACAAACTGTTCCCTCAAATAACAAAACATTATCTGTTCAAACAGAACTTACGTTACAAAAGATTAAAGTTATCCTAATTCAAATTCCAATAAAAATTACGTCACGTTACGATAATTCAAACAAAAATATTAAATATGAAAAGTTACTTCAAAAAAAGGGAAGACTCTACAATTCCAAACAATTTAATATTAACATGTCAACTTCTAATCAGCACATAACTGAGGATATTTACGAGAATAAATATATAAGTACAAGTCCAGCGCCCGAGCGGCGACATTTTAAAGATAGAGTATTTAAAACAAATTGACGATTAAATTATAAATACGTTAGATTTTGAAACAGAATATAATACGCAAAAAGTTTATAGTCTATAAGGAAGTTAGAGTTCATAACTCCAATTGTCTAAGCGACGATTTTGATACATTTTACAAGTATTTCTCCAGCCATTGTTCAGGTTCAAGACAATGGTCTGTCGTCGATCGTTGATCGTAGGATAGTCAATAATGGCAAGCTTGCGCGGCCATTATATAGCGATTTCATTGTTCTTGAAGCAAGGTGGGGGGATACATAACACACGCAAGGTGACGTCAACGATGCCTGCAAAGAGTCACGTAGGTCCTTGTTGATAGTTCTCACTCCATCGGAAAATTAGTAACATTCCAATCACTCGATGTTTTGAAGGAGGTTCCTCTAGTATCCACCAGAGCTCGGAAACATAGTTGTCTTCTAGTCGATGTTGATAGTTCTTGGCTCATTTCACGCTAGTACAGTCGGAGTGCCGGGACGCGTTGTTGATACACCGGCCTTTCCTTCCCCAGTCGCCGGTCTTGGATTCCCGTGCGTCGTTCAGCCTAGCAGGATTCTATTGAAAGCAGATTCATATCGTAAGTACTTGGAGAGATTATTTATTACATTGGTTTGGATTTAGTAGTGAAACATATTGTCCGGCATGGTTATATTAGATCGTCTTAGCCTACAAGTACTACAACAGCGAACAATACTATTGTAGGGATCCTAAATTTAATTGAATTTATTGGAGCGGGTAGTATGAATTGATGCGATACATCCATTTACGTCCGTATTGGGCGTGGTCCAATTGGAACATTATACATCATAATGTTACACTTCTTGCCCTCCCTTGCGATATTTTTCCTACTTACTTTATTTCCATCATTTTCTTCGCCATCCTCATTACATTCCCATACCATCTCTGTCTTGCTTCCTCTACTATTTCATGTACTCCCTTTGCGCCTAGGCTGAACGTAGTAAATAAATTATGTACCTTTAATTTTGGCATGTATTGCGAGTGTGACTTCTTAAACCACGTGAAACATGATTATTTTCTATAAATATAATATACTATCTTATTTTATTTCCAAGGAAATAAATCAACTTAAAATCCAAGGAGAAACTACGGGAGATTCAACAATAAATGTTGGACTGTAGTAACAGTAGGAGCATGACATAATTCTTAACATGATATACAATGCTTAACATACTTAGTATGGTTGGAGCTTCAGTCGGATTTTCATAGGAAGCTCGTTATTTTAAAACTGTAAGCTTATGTTGCCACAATAGCGGAAAAATAATACAATTGTATTTGCATTATTAGTCCGTTTAATTAATTATGTAAAGATAAACTATAGAGTAATCCATCAGGAGTTATACTTGGAAACTTTTGATAACTTTTTAGATCGACTTTTTTTTATTAATAAATCAAATAAGATAGATTTATGTATTGCCAAATTATGGTTACTTTCAATGAATGTTGGTGGTAAAAATTGTGTTTCCTATTAAAATCAGGGTTTAGGTCCGTTGGTCATAGAACTACCCGTTATAATTACTACGGTGTATTTCGGGTGCTTTGACGCAATATGAAGAGAAGGTTTAGCTGAAATTAAATGGATAATCCCACACTAGAGTTTGCATGGTCTAAAACGTCACTCTCTAAATAGAACCAATTGCTAATGATGGGGAAGGTCATAGCTCGAATCTCGGCTGGGTGTAATTATACCTACACAATTGAAGGTAATGTTTGTCTAAATTATACCTTCCTCACCCTTTGCCTATTACTATAAATGTTTGAATAGACTGTATGGGTAGTAAGAAGTGGGGAGAAAATTAAATAGAGCAGAAACCCTTACTAAAGACAAGGATTGTTTGATCCAAGGTATGCCGTTTTTTATTACCAATAAATCACGTTAATATATAGCGATACTTAAAAAATGTAGGACCTTGGTAAGTTAACAGTATGTAGGTGAACGAAATAGTTTGTTAATAATCTTTGGAAGTGAAATAAATAATAGTGATTTAACTATATTGTAACCCTGTTAAAACACCTAAAGGAAAAAGAGATTGTTTGGCTCACCGCTCAGGCCCCAGTTGACCTCGTCTCGGCAAGGCTCCACTCCACTAACATATCGTGGCACTGTCAACATCGCCACGAGTATTGTGCCGCACCCGAGAAAAGAGAAGACGGATGATATGCGCAAACTGGATTCGCATCGTCGGTTGTGTTCAGGAACTATTAGAACTATTGTTGGGCGCTCTTTTAAAAAAGCGTAGGCTATTGGAGTATGTTCCAGAAGGTTGCTTTCCCTTACCCCTCTTCCCTCCTTTGGTTCCGTGTCTTGAGAACACATGGCTTCGTTCGTCAAGTATATAAGGGCATCGTTCTGTAATGCCGGTACACATTACGCTGCGATCACTAGATCAGAAACCTTGGTCCTACAATAGGTTTACGTCTGTACATTCAAAATTTCATTTGGCTGTAATAATTCAAAATTATCGTTCAGGATTTTATATTTAAAACAATCATTTATTAAATGTACATGGTCTCTTTTGATTATTATTGATTATTAGCACCGCGTCTTACTACCCGTTCGGGTTATACGCACTTACGCTCATGTGTAATGGTAGGGTGATTGTGAGATGAAATGGAGGACCTACAGTTTAACGTGGAATCCGAACCGCGGTGGAGGCCTGGCATTCCCCACATTCACAAGATGTATTGTCAGAGGTGAAGGAAGGGTTTGGTAATTAGATAAATCTGTGCCGGGACCGAGGATTGAACCCCGGCCGCCAGCACAGAAGTCTGACACCTTACCCCTAGACCGCCAGGAACCTGGTCTCTTTTAAATTTCTTGTAAAACATGGATAATCTATACACCTTGGCACGGTTTGACCAGACAATTTATTTAACGTTACTTTGTGGTCTTTTGAGATAACTCTTTTATTTATTCAGTGTATTTTCTCTTTCATCCGATTCATGGATAGGATTATACTTTGTAGTGACGCCATCTTAGGTCCATTATTGATTCTGACAGCGTCATAATTTTGTACTGCCAATTTTAAACATTTAAAGATTATATCATTTGTTATTTATGGGAAGATAATTTATAATTGTTACATTTTTGAAAGTTTATACTATGTTGGTTAAATATGAGGCCATGAGTCGGCAAGTTTGCTCTCTAATATGGGCTTTAATATTCAACGTTAATGCAGCCAGTTAAGGCATGTAGTTCTAAATTAGATTCTTTTTGTGTGTTTCTATTATGCCAAATTACGGCTGGGAAGGTATATGTTATTGGGAATTTATTGTTTAATGTTTGAGAACTGCTGGTGGTGGCGAGTAAATATCTTTCACATCACTAGTGCTTTTGACTATCAATTATTTTTATTATTTTCATGGGATGTGTACGAAGGTCAATTAAACTTCATATTGTGAGATTTGTTTTGAGTCCCCATTCAAGAACAAGGGAAGGCGTCCCGCATATTTGCTATATAAGTGTTCAATCTTGATTGTTGCTTATAGATCTAGCGCCTAACACTATCCATGTCTCACCAGCTCATAGAGCTGTACTTGTTATGTTTCTTGAATAAAAATAAAGTATCTTGTGACCAACCTGAATGTTATTTTTGGGTGATAATTAGGGATCGGGTTACAATATATTTTACATCCATTAATGTTTCCAGGCTGTGGCCTGGGCCAGTTGTTTTATTTTTCCTACCAGCTTGATAGGCCTGTTGTAGCTTAATATGCCTTATGATATAACTTAAGACTAAGACAAACACAACATCCAATCCCCACCTGTTAATTTACCAATTTGTAAGAGTAAACTCATATTTTAATCAATGATAAATTCTCTATCATGTTGAGAATCAAACCTGGGACCTCTTAGCTCAGTAGGTAGAAAAGCTACCGGTTGAGCTAAGGTGTCGGACTGTAAGATAGCTCTCAAGCCAGTCCTTAGCGTGCTAAAGAGGGGAAGATTATTCATAGTGGAAATATTTTCTGTTTTGTTTTTTTTCCGTCTTCCCACATCTTATTACCTATATGATTTTTCACATTTTAATTATGCTAGCGGGGTAGGTATGAGTAAAGTGTAACTTAGTGTAACTGTACCAGTGTTTGCGTGGAAGGAGGGCGAGAAAAAATTTAGGAAGAAAAACTATTTTAGCCAAGGCCATCTGGGATTCAAGCTTGACTTACCCGTTACCAAAATAGAGATAGGATTTAATGAGGTGGACTGTATAGAACTGGCTCAAGGTAGGGATAGGGCTTAATGATGTGGACTGAATATATCTGTCTCAAGATAGGTATTGTGTGTAATGAGGTGGACTGAGTAGAATTACTTCAGTATAGAGATAGGTGGCGTATTTTCTAAACGTGTGGATTAAATTTCTAGTGTCTTGTGCTGTAGAGTAAGTAAGTATGGTGCTTAACACAAGAAAATTGTTACTACCACGTGAGAACATAATTAGAAACTTCATATCACTTCCAATTTGCTTGTTTGCAATAAGAAACTTCAATCTTGCCAGGATTTGAACAAAGCCTCTCTGAATGTGTTGAGCAAACTTTAAAAGCATAACTCCTATACACACTTCCATATTACGAAGTTTTGCTTAGCATAAGTTTATAAAATTAATTCAAGGATGTAAAAAATAAACTAAGTGTTGGTTAAAACAAACAACGCATCCTAACTATATATTTTCGTTACCCTACATTTTACATAATGGCAAGCGGCATGTAGCCTAGGTAGGAAGAAAAATATGAAAATGGGCATGTATGTATAAACAAGGTGTATGGAAACTCAACGGCCAAACCGCATATATAGTTTGTTTTGAACCAAAAGTAATACAAAATCCCTATAATCTTACATTCGTACAGCTATGCTAATACCATTAAATCGTGTTAAAAATTTTGGCGTACAGTGCTGGGAGAGCAAGACTATTCAAGCATGCGTATACAACAGGTTGCATATGAGTTAGGCGCGCGCCACTACACACACCACAGCTTGGAGCACGGCAGCAGAGCAAACCACAATTTAATAGTAAACCACACACCAGTCCACCTATAAATGCGAATACGTTCTGAGGGTCATCATTAACGGTACTACATCACGGAAAGTGCTTGCCACTATTACATATGCGGTTCCTTGCACTAGCTCATATGCAACCCGTTGTACACGCAAGCTCGATTAGTTATGATCTCTGTACGCCAAAACTTTGAACACAATTGTAAAATTTTCCTTCCACATCACTGCCACATTAACTTTCCTAAAATACGTATATTTCAAACAAACAAAAATAAAAATAAATATTCAACTATAGGGCATACATAAAGATATATAATTTTAACTATGCATTAATAAATAATGTTGGCTGTAAATAAAACTAAACAATTTCAACACAATATAAATGAAGTTGGGATGCACATTTACACTCCCTCGTGAAGTGTTCCTATTGATTATATATAGCTCAAAGTATTGTGTTGTGACGCCTCTTATCTCTTTATCAAGCTGCACTTAAGTGAAGTGTCGGCTATGGAAGTCATTATTGTGTTCCTTTCAGTTCCTCTTACTTGTAGCTTCTTTTTTTTTTGTATCGATTCTTAGATAAAAATTCCATTCTCGTTTATAAGATATCCGTGAGAGTTAGAACACTTTTAATGTGGTTTTTTGAAGTGCCCTTTTAAGGTTTTTGTGTGCACTACTCCAATAAAACTTTGAAAGTTTAATTTACTTTAAAAAAAAATAAAGCATCTTTATTGACTTTTACTAGATATATTTGCACTGTGATAAGGTCATTTTTAACAAGCTCCACGTGCGAAAGAATACAAGCTAGTGAAAGTAGAGTTTATCTTAAAGAACAGAATCTTTGTTTCTCTCGTGATAATAGTAGCAAAAAAAGGTGACCTGGCGGTCTAGGGGTAAGGTGTCAGACTTCTATGCTGGCGGCCGGGGTTTGATCCTCGGTCCCGGCACAGATTTATCTGATTACCAAACCCTTCCTTCACCTCTGACAAGACATCTTGCGAATGTGGGGAATGCCAGGCCTCCACTGTGGTTCGGATTCCACGTTAAACTGTAGATCCTTCATTTCATCTCACAATCACCCTACCACTACACATTAGCGTAAGTGCGTATAACCCGAACGAGTAGTAAGACGCGGTGCTAATAATAATAGTAGCAAACAAGCAAAAGTTTGGAAACGTACGGTGTGATTTATATTAGGTAAGTTGGCACTGTGTTTCTACATTTCACATCCAGGCAATGATCAAATGGTAGGAAAGATTTGTTTCTGAATATCCTGACGAACATAATACGCATGTTCACAGTGTTGTATTTATAATATAGACGAAGGTATTTGCAGTTCTAGAATGAAATAAAAAAAATTGTTTATATTTTTTCTAACTACAAAATATGTGCAAACACGGTGTAAAAATATGAATCGCTTTGCTAATAATAAATAATTACCTCATAGTTTGTTCAACTTGGCCTCAGCTCTGGGCATGATCCTTAAACAACTGTTCTTAAAACGGTACGTTCAACTCCGTTTGTTAAAATTAGATTCGAATCCCGGTCTTTTGGGAGTTTTTGGTTACCCCCGTGGTCTGTAATGAGTCGTGAGATTTTAGATCATTCCTACCGGTGTATATGTGGGCAAAGGCATCGGTCTCGTTCAATAATATTAGGAGATCAGGGATAGAATCCCAGGCTAGTGCTTTTGAGGATGCTCTTAACCCAAATGTTTTCTCGCTCTTCCTCCGCGTGAATTCGGAAACATTTCGTTTCAATTATACCTTTCTCATCCCTACCTCATTAGCTTAATTCAAATAAGTATATAACATAAATGGGTGTTAAGAATCGATGGTAAAAAAAAGTGTATTTCTAAACTTCATAAGTCCCTTGAAGTTTAGTACGTGAGTATCCCTTGAACTTAATGTTATTTCATTTATTTATCCAACGCGTCTCAGTATCCACTCGGGCTACACTCATACACTAATTACGCTAATGTAATCGGGATAAAACCCACCTCTGGGGCGTAGTTATCTAACGCGCTAGTTTCGTGTTGAGCTATACTTCCGGGGACGGGTAGATTGAGGTTAGAATCTCGCTAAGGTGAACTGGGGGTAGTTTTTTCTAAATAGTTTTCCACTCTCCTTCCACGAAAATGCGGATTCCCCTCCTCTATATTCAACCTTCCATAATGCTTAGTCCATTAGTGTAGTTAGTACTTAAGAGTATTACCCGTACGGGCTAAGTAAGAAAATAGAGATAAATAAATTGGATATTTTGTAGAGAAAATATTTCCTTATATGCGTGTATGGAGTGTGGAAAACCATTAAGTAAAAACCCTCTCAGTACACCTTATCGGGGTTCGAACTCATATCCCGTCATCCCCGTCAATCCAGTCTTAACACGGGAGTAACACATTAGACCGTGCGATAACCTGTGTATGTGAAACTTTACTAATTACCATAGGGCTTTTATCTTCGCCCAGGTTATTAATACAATATTTTAATTACCTAATTAATAAAGTAGAGATAGAGAGCTATAAAAGGACGTGGTGTGTAAGTGATAAAAAAAATTGAATCAGAAAAGTTACTATTTACATAATATCTGAGTTTGAATAGCCATCCTTCCAACAAACTCCTTTCGCCACCACTTATTTTATTATCCGTCCGAGTAATTCGAATTTAATTAATATTGGAGTAATGGGATATGAGTGAGTAAGGTTGTGAATTTTTTTTTTATGAATGTTACTAAATAAATATATATAAATACGATATATTTATTTCTGATAATAAAGTCAAAACTTTTGACAAAGCTCGGAAAGAGGCTGTCACTCCTAGGAAACCCATCAACAATAACGTGTCTGGTTAGCGTCAGTGGCGAAACAAGAGGAAACTTTCTCTAACAGTTGAACAACTTTGACGAGTTTCTTTTATGCTATATTCATATTAAAAAAATATAATAAAAAATATAATACTCAACATTTTATCTTTTTTTTCTTTCAATATAGTTAAGTAAGAAAACAAACAATGAAAAAATATATATATAATAACAGGGAATTGTTATTCTAAAATATATATCCATAAACCAAGATCACTATGTAACACCGCTCTTATTCGCAACTGAATAAAGGCCGGTGCACAACAATAATATATTTTTAAAAAAACAAAAGGTAAAGAGACAATATTTGCAGAGGAGCCGATAGGATAATCACAAGCTAAATAGACGTTACATTGGCCCATTTATTTGTCTTCTGTTTCCCCGAACACACTCCTAAAATATTTAATTGATTTAAATATTAGTAGGTTCCTCAAATATCAGTGTGGGATTTCAAGTATGAACGTGAAGTGTTAAGAAATAGCATAAGATAAACAGATTATTTATTGATATAAATGAATAGATATTAAACATTAACAATAAATATATATATATATATATATATATATAACAACAACAAAGTCCATAGTTACGGGAGAATATCCATAGTTTACAATTAGTTACTCGAGAGATTTATAACCCTTACAAAATTGAAATTATAAGAACGTGCTATTCTCATTAAAAATATATTTCCAAAACATTTATCTATAGGCATAAATATTACCAAATTTACAAGACAAGTTTCCAAGCCTGACGGGCTATAAGTTGATATCATAGTAACCTTGACAACCTAAGAATGATTACAAACAATATGGCGTCATGCGCCAGATGAGTATTAACCCATAATCGAATTTCGAACGATACGTCATCTTGTTTATATTGACAAACATAGCGACATGTAAACCCAAAAGGGGATTTCCAGTTAATCAAAACTAAAATAAATATGAGAATTATAAGCCATAATGTACCAAAAAAGATTAAAGTATTACGTAATCCATAAATGTTGTGGTCTATTAATTTGCCGAAAAAGAATTTTGCAATACAACAGCCGAAATTGAATTTATGTACCTTTTATAATATCTTGGATACCTAAATGTGTCCAGAGACAGTATTCAGTCAAGAGTGTCATATCAATCAGAGTTACATCATTATATACGCTCATATTCGGGCTCGAAGAGGGATAGTGAAAACAGAGGTGAACTTACAACAAAGAAGAGGGGGAAGGGGTAACTAGACGGAGGTAGAAAACTCTAGAATCTTGTGGACGGACTCAGAACAACCGTTTTTTGAACACATCACCGTCTTTTAACGGATGTACGTCATACTTTCCCAGCATGCCTTATGATAAATCATAGTTAAAGCTTACACACAGTTCGCTCGTTTAGTCTTGTTGATTTTCTCGTGGCATGTTGTGTTTGTGCGGAAAGTACACTTGGGAGGGGCCACTGCAGAATGGGGCTATGGTGAGTTCATTCGCGATTATTATTATTATTATTATTATTATTATTATTATGATTTTCACTGTTTAGTAGCTTTTATGCCAATAAATGCTACACCTACATGTGTTAGATATAAATGTAGGCCCCTATTTGTTTTTACAAAAGTTGAAAAAAGTTTATATTGTAAAATTACAATGAAATAAAGTTTAATAATTTGTTTTTTTAAAGATTTTATGTGAGGGGAAATGTAGAGATACACTAAGAATGTGTGTTTAAATTAAGATTATGGCTATGTATAGAATTAATATATTTAATCCACAAAGTTACTAAATATCAACATTGTTTTATTTTTAAATTGTTTGCTACCTACATCATGTTTAGACAAGCTAAGCATGATTTAATGGCTTGTGAATCTATATAGTTTGATTGTGTGTTCTAGTGTTTTTTGTTCGTTTTTTCCACTCTTCTTTATTTAATTATATTTTATTTATTTTAGTTTAATATATCCATAAATGTACAATTATGTGGAGAGCTATGTGGTGAATATTTTTTTATTATTTTTTTATATATTTTTTAAATTAGTTTTTAGCACATAATTATTGAATGGACGTTATTTATTATTATGGGGTTAATTGTAAGGAAAGGCGCTGGTTTTTAATTCACTCAAATAAAGACGATATTAGTATTATTATTATTATTATTATTACTATCATCATCATTATTATTAGTATTCACAAAACTTAAAATGTCAATCTCGCAATGTATACCCAAAAAAAATTAAATCCCCACAGGTACTCGATCGATTGCTAGATTTATAGATTCAAATCACTTTAGATGAGGTAGTAAACAAAAAACTTTTGAGCACCTGGTACATTGTAACAAAGAACCAGATTTAAAAAAACATGTACAGTACAGTACAGTGTATATATATATATATATATATGGTCGGTCTAGATTCAAAGAATACCTCTGCCATATTTGGTTAAAATTGGTCCACGTATTTAAAATTTATTGTGGAACAAACATCTTGACAGATATACGAAATGCCAAATGGTCAAGTTAAATAGCACCTTGCTACGCTCGGTCAATTATTAATGATATTTTAGAGGTATTTATTTCAACTTTCAAAAGTTGCATCACATATTACATGACTTGAAGCGTGAATATGTATATCTAGTAGATTTTTCTGTCTGTCAGATACGTCTGTTCTTAATAAAATTGGAGTGTACATGATAATTTTTATTTTATTTTGAAGATTATTAATCTTTTTTTTTACTTTCTCGCTATCTTACAGGTAGAGAAAGTATTGAACTCGAGATTTTGATGAATCACGACGTTTCATGACCCCCCCCCCTCCCCTCCCCTCCCACCCCGCCCCTCGAATCCGAAAAAGTTGTTTTTGAATTTCTGTATGCCTGTACCTTCAACTAGAGCTTAAACTGTTTTACTAATCAGGCTAAAACTTGGTATTTATGGTTTTCATAGGGTTGCCCCGAGGAATTTTTGGAATTGGATATCTAATCCTAAAATTAAGGGTATTTTACTGAAGTCAAAAAGAGAAAAAGACGATTTTCTCAAAATCGGCTCAAAAAATTTTGATTAAATTTCATTTGTAAATATTTCAAACAAAATGGCTACTCTCAATATGTCGGCAAAATTACTTTAAGGGCTCCGGTTTGATGCGTGAGTTATATAATTTTTATAATATCTCCTAAACTATTTGAGATATGAAATTACATTTCATTACAAATATTTAGGTCTATTTATAATACAAATATTTTATTTGAATCATATTTTTATAAAACCAATAACTTTTATGCTATACGCAAATATATATCTTTTAACTTTTCGAACACTAAATTGCGACCGTAAAAAAATCCAACCTGAAATGTTTGATTGATGTCGACGTCTCATGACACCCTAGACCCTAAAAAGTGGTCTTTGCAATGCCGTCTGTCTGTGTGTCTGCTTAAACTTAAAATTAAGAGTAGTTTAATAAAGATAAAAAGGGGAAAAAATCTATTTTCTCAAAATCGGCTCTAACGATTTTGATTCAAATTCGTATCTAGTTGTTGATTAAGATTATAAATAAACTGGCTAGTTTTATTTTCCCAGAAAATGACTTTTAGGGTTCTTTACAGAAGCAGAAACTTCCTTATCTCCGCAACTATTTGAGATACTAAATAAGTTTTTATTGAAATATTGTAGTGCTATTAAAAATAAAAAACTTTTATATGAAATATATGTTTATAAATCCAACAGTTTCTGAGATATTGGCAAATATATTAATACAATGTTGTGAGCTTTAGTTGTGAAGAGATATTACTTAAGTTTTGACGCGATAATTCTCCATCGCCATAGATTAATCAAATATAAGTAAGTCTCTAAAAGTTTGTGTTGTTTTTCCTTAAACCTCTTAGGAGAAATGTGTATACAAAAATAATCTATATCTATTTTAGACTCATAAGTCAATATTTAAATTTTTTTATTGCTCAAAATTTATAAATGAGGAATTTAATAGCGATGCGATGTCATGAAGATTTGCAACACCTAATAAAATGTCAAGAAATTCAACCAGAATTTTTATTTATCTTTTATATCGGTCCAAACATACAAATGAATACATTAATTATTTAAAAATAAAATTATAAAATTTAAAACCGGGTCTCAAAAAATGTTTTAAATAGGTATAGTGCAACATATACTTGGGTTTGCTAGTGTATATTATTTCGTTTCCCATATATTACGATCTTTTAGTAAATATCTCCATTTTAAAACAATAGAAGGCGAAAGTCCTTGCATAGTGAGTTCCGTACCATTTATTTTCTGTATATTTTCTTGGAATATACAACTTTAATCTGAATCCATCCAAGTCATTTATATTTGTTCTTCTTGATGTACCGTATTGTCTCGTCATGTCAAAGGAAAGGCACACCGGGTTTGAAATCTTTGGTTCCCGTCAAGAGAAACAAATAAAACGAAAGGTAGGGATTGAAATTGGATTCCCTTACAGTTCTGAAAGGTCCCTTAAGCCCTCACTAGAGAGGAACGAGGACAAAGGCGTTCTTCTCTCTTTGTTTGGTTCACCGTGATTGGATTTGAAATCCCACTTACCAGCTAAGTATGCTAAGGCAGTGGTTCTTACTTAAACGTTCATTACTCGTGGCCCCATAAATATCCAAAGATATTCTCGGGACTCCCTAGTTTTAACCAACATATTAATCATTAAGATTTATTCTAAAATAGTCGCTTTATTTACTAATTATTATAATAGCAAACATTTTTTTTTAAACATAAATTAACTTGCCTAAATGTATTTAATGGGACGTCTACTGTTGAACATTTTCCATTAATCTGTCTATTCTTGTTTCAATTGTATTACTTAGTGATATTCACATGCAAGAGTTTATTCGAAGTCGATCTAGCGTCTTCGTTTTAATATTTACCTTTGTGAAAAAAAATCTCTTTTCAGATAAATAAGTAGAAACAAAGAGCAATTTTTACTGGTGATGGTAAACAGATGGAGAAGATTTGTACTATCCGTGCTTCCCCTCACCTCCAATAGCCCGGAAAATCGAGAGTCTACTGTACTTACATGCTTCCGATCATCGATCATCTAAAACGAAAAATCTAAGATAATTGACTTCAGTAATAAGCAAATAATATTTAACATTATTTTTTGAGGCCCCCAAAAAAATATTTCGTGCCCCTCCCCCATTTAATAATCGCTGTACAAAGGTGTTTTAGCATTTAATAGATTCTCATTATTTCTCTCCAAGTGAATTCTGGTACTTTTCCTGTAAATTATATTTTGCTCATTCCTACCAATTAGTGTGATTGGACATCCCCAACGGGTAATAAAAAGTGGGTCGTGGGGAAAATGAGGTTGAAACAAACTTTTTTCTATACGTGTAATTTTATTAGTTCAATACTAATAGTAAATTTAATAACCGGTATAAATCGTACTTTCGTTAACAGCTTGGGTATTTATTAAAATATTGATCTAATGTTTTTAAATTTTAAATAATAAATACAAGCTAAGAAACATTAAATCATATTTTGGTTGATCAGTAGACCTATGAAAAATTATATATGCCACATATTATTATCTAAGTTTAGTAATGCTACTCTAGTTAATCAAATATGCCTCTTTCCTATTTAAAAGTATTGTTTAAATATTAATATGAAATTGTAAGTCTCAGAGAAATAAATAATAAACTGAGAAACGGGGATTTCAACCAATACAAGGTAATAAAAAACATAATATCACTAAAATTTCGCTTATAGATAGAAAATTGTATGAAAGGAGTTAGCGAGTAAATTGACAAAGCAGTAATAGACGGAAAATCGGCCAAAGCATATTTGAAGATAAAAAAAACATTACAATACAAGCAATATAGTCAATATAGTCAAGAATAAATAAGGAAAAATGTTATTTGAAGATGAGCAGGTGAGTGACCATTGTAAATAAAATATTGAAAACCTGTATAGTAGAGAGGAAGTAAAAAATATAGAGGAGTATATTAGAAATGAAAATTTGATTTAGGAAGACAAAAGTTATCCACCAAATTACAAAATCATCGTTATACGCCACACTAGCTAAATTGAAGTGACGGGTGTACCTATAACATTCCTGCAGAGCTTCTAAAAAATAGTGTTATTTTTTTCATATATTTTTATTTATATGAGGTATTTAACGTGCACTTACAACACACGACTTATAAACTATCTTAAATCTAGAACAAACACAACATCCAGCCTCCAGCTGTTAATTCATCATTGTGTAAGGGGAAACCCAGATGTTACCAATTAAGAAAAATTCCGGCCATTCTGGTAACCAAACCCGGGACCTTTAGCTCAGTAGATAGACACACTATCGACTGAGCTAAGGTGTTGGAATAAACAAAATAGTGGTAACATGATGAAAAACAGCCTGTTTAATATGGTCGAGAAATGTTATGAAGAAGGAATCATACCACCTGATTTTATGAAATTCAAATGCTTGTTGAGCTATAGAACATTAGCTGTTCTGTCCCATGCATCCAAGATTTTATTGATCATAGTTAAAGACAGAATTAAAAGTAAAATAAATCAGAGTTTAGATGATGACTAATATAGCTTTAGAGCGGTAAAAGGATCCTGGGAAGCGATACTGGAACGGCATCAAATTCTGGAACGAAGATTAGAAACCAACAGGAAATCTTATGTAGCATTAATTGATTTGGATTGGAAGTTTCCGTTTCAAACTATGAGCAGGATGGAGCTTGATTGGAAAGACAAGCTTCTAATTCTGAGCTTATTTAAGTCCCAAAACACATAATATGGAAGTAAACAGATTCAGAATAAAAGCAAAAATAAGAAGAGGGGTGAAACAGTGCTACCCTCTGTCGCCTATTTAACCTGTTCGCAGAAGTTTCAATAACAACAATGAAATAGAAAACAAAAAATGATCAAAGTCAATGGGAAATAGGTGTTCCACAGTATCCGCTTTGCAGATGGCATTGCAATACTAGCAGATTCAGAACGTGATTTCTTTTAATACTAAACAAAACCTTAGAAAAGGTTAAACTAAAGATAAACACACAGAATATAAAATTCTTGATAATAGACCAAAATAAATACGGAATGAAGGCTGATATAAGAATAGGTGAAACAATATTAGGACAGGTGAGTGAATTCTGATATATGTGTAGTTTGATTGACATGGAAAATAGATGCCTTACCGAGGTTAAAAATGGATAGCGATGTCAAAGCAATCTTTCCTAAACAAGAGGAAACTTATTAAATAGACACATCAGTAGAGAAACGAAAAGGAAATTTGCTAAAAACGTTTGTTTGAAGTGTGTTGACATATGGATGTGAAGACTATACATTAGGGAAACAGGAAAAAACAAGACTTGAAACCGCAGAGATGTGGTTTTGGAAAGGCAAACAAGAACAAGCTGTACAGACAGAGTAATGAACAAATTATAAAAGAAATAAATGAGAAAAGGAAATTGTTGAAGACTATAAGAAAGAAGGAACGATGTTCTTAGGGCACATAACTTCCAGAGCATTTATGAAGGCAATATGTTAAGAAAAGAGATTGAGGGGTAAGAAGAAGGATGCCCTACCTGAAGAACACGATCGGTGAGATGGAAGGCCTTTGATATATTGACATGAAGAGGTTTGCAGATGTCCCAGAGATATGGCTGCATAGATAAGGCCTGGACTTTAGCAAATGATGATGAGGAGTACAAATAATTTACAATGAATTTATTAATTTATTTTATTTAGTACCGCGTCTTACTACCCGTTCGGGCTATACGTATATGTACTAATTACGCTGATGTGTTAGGATTCAGAAAAGTTGAATTTATAGGAAGTTTACCCACATTTATGAGGAGAGAGGGTGAAAACCACTTAGGAAAAAAACCATTCTCAGTACACCCGACCAGGATTGAGCCCCTATCTCCCTATAGATTGATAATGAATGGTCAGATGGATAATATCCGTATCGGCAGTCAAATGGTCTAACGTGAAACTCTCCCAGTAGACTAGACTGCCAATGATGGGGAGATTGAGGTTCGAATCTCGGTCGAGTGTACTGAGGGTGGTTTTTACAAAATCGTTTTTCGTTTTACCTCAGTGCAAATACGGGTACACTTTCTATAAATTGACCCTCCTTAATCCCTATAACCATTAGTGTAATTAATATATAAGCGTATATCCCGAACGGGTAGTAAGACGCGGTGATAAAAACAAAACTAACGACAACTGACATATTAAGGCTCTCATCTGCATCTTCTGTGTGCACCTACAAGCGCAATACTTCAACGCTGATCAGCACTGGCAATCGGAAAGTTGGTTACCTGCGCTCTTTCTGTAAGCACCTTTAGATTATATTGCTGGTCATGGGGAGATCAAGGTTTGAATCCCGGTCGAGTGTGTTAATAGGAGTTTTACCAAAATAGTTTTCCAATCTCCCTACATGTAAATGTGGGTACATTTCCTCTCAGATTCTACATTATTCATTCCTATTTAATTAACATAAATGTATGTATATGGCCCGAATGGGTACTAATACGCGGTAGAAGTAGTTGAGCTAGCTTAGGCAATATTGGGTGGAAGTTAGGTTAAGATTACAATAGTGTATAGTAGGATCACGATAGTAAAAAAAAAGTATATATTAGTTCTTAAACAATTAAATCTACTTTCATGTACTTATAAACCTAGCTACTTTTTCTGATAAGGGTTTTGTAGATAGCCCTTAAGACTTAGGCCTATATTGGCTGCATTTATCCTTTTGTAATTTCAGCCTTTTATTTGTACAGTGTCAAATTTCATTTATTATTTTGACAAGTTTTATAATTGCTCTCGTCTTTTTGAGCAACAAATAAAATTATCAATTTTATACCCTTGTTGATAGTTTTAGTCTACTTATATTACGTTTGATTTAAAAAGTATTAATTTGATATTCTTATGTTTCCAGAATTTCCCGGAAGTCGGGAACAGCTTTCAAGTATTTTCCGAGAGCGAGAATTTCTAAAAAAAACGTAAAAAAAATTAATCATAAATATGTTTTTTTCCTAAATATACCAGAATTACCAAACCAATGGGTTTTTTTTATTTATAATAACATTTTTGTACTTTTCCCTTTTAGATAAATTCGTGCACTTGGAAATTTATTTTAACATTGCTATTTATAAAATATATTTTCACTAATACTTTGGAATTTATAAATTTATCTTAAAGTCCTATACATTTTTGCTAAAAATCATCCTAGTTAATGAAAAAACCTTTTATTTTCAGTCGGAGTAGATTTTATGTTAATATTGCTTCAAAAGGGAAATAATATTAGCAGTTCCTTTCTCGTTGGCATCAAAAATTTGAAATTATTTATTTGATATTTTATGTGTGTTTTTTTAAGTATTTAAATACAGGATTTCTATCATAAACATATTTTCAAAATTTCTTAGGTCCCACTCATTTTTTCTGGAAACTTGATATACAAAATTTTTTTTTAAAAATTGAAATTCCTGAAACCGAACACCCTAGTGTGAATCCATTTATGTTGTATACATTTTCAGTTAACTTAAGAAAAAATTTTTATATATATATTGTTTAAAAATATGTATTATAGATCTATTCTACAAGTTTTTTTAGTCTAGTTGTCCCAATAAAAGCAAGATTACAAGTAAACTTTTTGCTAGTATTTCAAAGCCATGTTACATATAAATATTTATTTTAATTTTGACTTTCCTTGCTCTGAAATTATCCTGGGGGTGTCCTTGTGGGTGATTGTTTGTCCAATATTGGAAGAGATCTGTCGATTAACTTAAACACTTGGACTAAAATAAAGGTGATTATCTAGTATGATTTCTCGGTGACTAGAATTCGGTTCAAATATCAATTAGAGGTACTTATAAGGTTGTTTTCCTAGTAATGTTTTCCTCTCTACAACTCTGTATATGCGGATTCATATCCTTTAAATTCCACCTACCAGCGTAATTAGAGTGCATATAGGTCCAAATAGATGGTTAGAAGTGGTGGAGGAAAGACAATGTTTGAGGAAACACAGAAAAGACACAGACGTGGTCGTCCAATTTGTACTTTAGAAATAGAAAGAGAGAGAACCTAAAATGTTGTTTATATGAGTTTAAATGTCACGCATGCCTTTCTTTATACCCAAAAAAATAAGGTTGACTTCTTGTCTCCAGGCAACAAAACTGAATTTCATATTAAGACAAACCAAAATAAGACAAAACTCATTATGTGTATAAAACAAGATACGAAGCAGAGTATAATAGAACTACGAGTAAGACAATAGCAAATAGCAGAACTTTGCTATCTAGGAAGTAAGAAAATAGAAGCAAGAAATATATAGTAAGTACAGGATGGTCATAAAGTCTATACGTATAGGCATATACACAGATACACAAATATACGTACCTATATGTGTTTGTAATACATAAAATTGCATAAAAAATAAGGTTAGGACATTAAATTACATTAAATTACATTACATTACATTACATTACATTACATATTAAATGAGTTGTCCAGCTTTATTTGTTGTGCTTTTTTGGACTTGGCATATAGGTCTGGACTTTATGGCCATCCTGTGGAATAACGCAGGATAAAATAATTTTTCGTAGAACAAATATATTATTAACCTCAAAGTGCATAGGTCTAGAAATAAGTAAATAATTTTTCACGCCTACGTAGAGTATCTTCATGGCTTAGTTGGTGCTGACTGACAGCTCACAGCTGACTTCTGACAGTCAACATTTAGGTATATACCTAAATTTTGACAGTCAGAAGTGACAGCTGCTAAACACATGTTTTTGCAGAACATATGGTTCGGCGTAGGGATGCATAATTTGGTCTGGTAACTTTTCAAAGCTTTTATCTGTCAGTCAGCACCAAAGAAGCCATGGGGCTACTTACTGTACGTTGTCTTATACGAAAGTGAAACATGGACCATCGGTAGAACCAAAAACCATATTTTTTAGTATCACGTCTTACCACCCATTCAGGTTATTCGCCTATGTACTAATTACTCCCATGTGCTATGAATTAGGAAGGTTGGATTTAAAGGAAGTGCACACACATTTGCTTGGAGGGAGAGTGTAAAACCATTTAGGGGGAAAAACTCAGTACACCCGACCAGGATTGAACACCGATCTCTCCGTCATCGACAGTACAGTCTGTTGCACGAGTGAACCATAAACTCATTAGAGGTAAGGTGTAAGACTTCTATACTGGGGTTCGGGGTTCAATCCTCAGTCCCGGCACAGATTTATCTGATTACCAAACCCTTCCTTCACCTCTGACAAGACATCTTGTGAATGTGGGGAATGCCAGGTCTCCACCGTGGTTCGGATTCCACGTTAAACTGTAGGTCCTCCATTTCATCTCACAATAACCCTACCATTACACATTAGCGTAAGTGCGTATAACCCGAACGGGTAGGAAGACGTGGTGCTAATAATAATAATAATAATAATAATAATAATAATAACATAAGATCATGCAGCCACCGAAGCTGGAAAGAAAAGATTCAAAACATTTGAAATGTGGTTACCAGCTTCGGTGGCTGCATTATCTAAGGAAGGGATGAGGATCCTGTGGCTTTTTGAGGTTTTTGGTGCGGCCTTTTCGTATTTTTTCTTAAATCAACTATGTATAATAATGTTTAAAAAAAGAACTAATCTCATCTATCTTACCTCTGACTGGTGCACTATAATATTTTGACCAAGTTTACTGTGCTTGAAGTGTGCGGCCTTATGAGGAATCCGTTTTATGACACGTGACCTTACAATGCCTAAAGGTTCCTCACTCTTGGTCTAAGATGTCATTCTCACAATAGTCTGGGCTGCTGATGATGGGGGAGGGGGGGATCATGGCTCGATTCCCGGTTGGGTTTACCGAGGCTATTTTTTCTCTAAATGGTTTTTCACTCACCCTTTTCACAAATGCGGGTACACTTCCTTTAACTTGACCTTCCTCATACTTAACAGATTATCGTAATTAGTGCATATGCATATAACCCGGATGGGTAGTAATACGGGGTTTTAAACAAAATGTCTTGCTACAAAAGAATATTTAAGTGAATATATCACGGATAGAAACAGCATCGTGTAGATTAAAAAAACCACCATGATGAATAACACGTGCATATACCCTCTCATGGACACCTTACCTACATTTGAACCCCAACCTTCTCCATTACCAGCAGTAGAGTCTATTGCGAGATTTACTTCTGAGACCATGTAACCACCAGACTTTGTACGACCCCTAAGAACAGAAATCAGCTATTTGGTACTTTTGTGTCTATTTAGTTTTCTTTTTTAGGAAGTTGCGTTGCTCATTTCAAACTTCCTCGTGATGAGTTCCGATGATATGAAACCTAGTTCGGGGTATTGGGCGTTGACGATCAATTTTCTTCAAGAGACAGCCTTTCTTTCCTTTTTTGTACAATCGCAGCGATGTTTTAGTGTGAAATGTGTTCTTCTTTTCATTGTAAAAGCCATATTGTATTTGTTCCTTTATGTGTTTCTATCCACCTTTCCAGTATCTTCTTCCAAATACAATACAATTACCTCATACCATGGTGTAGTGGTCAGTGCACCCGGCTACAAGCCTGGGGGTCCCGGGTTCAATTCCCGGCTGATACCTTGGGTATTTACCTGAAAAGGATATTACCCCAACGATCACCAGAGTTTGTTTAGTTACGTGTAGGTTATGTTTAAGTGTTTCTACTGGCTTCACACCCTCATACTCACTATCACCATCATTTAATCTCATCGGAATATGAAAAGAGCCTCCACGGAAAGGAAGTACGATTAGTACATTCGGGCGTTCCCTGGGCAACGGTACATTAGTACTGGATAATCTTTACACAAACTGAGCTATGATTGGTGTAGTCTAGACGCACATTTTTATATTTCATAAAGCTAAAATTTGTTTTCCTGGTGGAGTAACGTCTCTATTATACAAACCTGAAATTAACAAAACAATGAAATGACACGAGTCAATTTCAAGTCAAAAACTAGGTATTAAATTAAGACCTAAATTGAATAAAAGTAAACTAAATGGCCATCAGTCAAAATGAGTTCTCACACAACCCACGCAGGCCTAGTTGACAGTTAACTGTTTATCTTTACATAAGGGCATCATCCTCAGGTAGAAATTTTAATCCTGGTCCTCGAGATTTACACTCTACTAACTGAGCTATCCAGGTTTTCGTCCAAGTCAAATGTTTGAGAAGGCGTCTGTTTCTCTATATTAGACGTTCCTTAAATGTTCTGTCTAGGTTTGTCCTTGAGCAGTGGCGGCTCGTAGCTAAAATTAGTGAGGGTGCTGCTAACACGGGAAGCAAAACAGTGCATTTTTTTTTTTACTTCACAGCCACAAAGCCAACTTTTCCGTTGGTACCATTCAGAATTAAAGCTACGAATATATTTCTTGTTGCTGCTTTTGCCTGGCTGAGATATTAGAATATCAGGTGTTGAACAAACTATTTTCTTAACTCTAACTTTCTCATGGAGAAATAACTGTGAAAACCTAAGCTGTTTAAGTTCACTTACAGTCACAGAACTTATTTCTTGGGGATGCAAGGCCATGGTTAAAGTTCTCTGTTAAATAAAAGAAGCTAAAAAAATGAATCAAATAGAATAGCTGGAAGCAGAATAATAATCTAATGATACACTCTTCTACACTTTATCACATTCAAGAATATGGTACACTGTTTTTTAAGCACAACACACGCTGAGTAAAAAAAAACTTCTTCCACCATCACTCCAGAGCTGGCACTGCGGGAGCAACAATGCTCTCTTTACCTGGAAGTCCCGCCTTCCTCCCTACCTCCCCTCCTATGTGCGCATGCGCACAACAGTCTAACACCACGTCACTGGCACTGTGAAGCACACAGTTCCAGACAAAGATGTTTGTATCTTTTTCATGAGCTTGGGGATGGCTATTGAAGTACTGACATTAAGCTTAAGGAATATATATTATACTACAAAAATAAATAAAGAATTAAAGAAAAGACTCATTATATTAAATGTTACCGATAATATAAAGGGGGTGCTGCAGTTCCGCAGTGCCTATACACGAGCCGCCACTGGATAGTGATTATGAAGGTGTGGAGCCAATGGGAGTTTTAAACCTAAATTAAGCCTAATTTACCAACCCTCGGAGACCTTTGGGATAATTCCTCTTAAAAGAAAAATATCCAGAGTACCAGTCATGAATCAAATGTGCGATCCCTAGGTTCCTAGCCAGGTGCACTGACCACTTCCCAATGTTGAATATTGAACACAGGACATATGTTCATAAGGACATTTTGTGTTGGTTTTGAGTTTTGAAGGTGACCTGGTGGTCTAGGGGTAAGGTGTCAGACTTCTATGCTGGCGACCGGGGTTCAATCCTCGGTCCCGGAAAAGATTTATCTGATTGCCAAACCCTTCCTTCACCTCTGATAAGACATCTTGTGAATGTGAGGAATGCCAGGCCTCCACCGTGGTTCGGATTCCACGTTAAACTGTAGGTCCTTCATTTCATCTCACAATCACCCTACCATTACACACTAGCGTAAGTGCGTATAACCCGAACGGGTAGTAAGACACGGTGCTAATAATAATAATAATAATTTAAGTTTTGAGGTCTACTATCCATATCACAGGGACTTCCCACATAAATCGGAACACCCTGTGTGTGTGTGTGTGTGTGTGTGTTTATGTGTGTATCTATGTATGTTTATGTGTGTGTATATGTGTGTTGCAGGTCCATGAAAGTTTACCCTGGCCGTCTGTCTGTTACTCGACTTGTCGACTCCATCCCCGTCATTCCGTCCCGGCGATGATGACCGCGGCTCGCTCCGCCATGGCTACCAGCACCGAGTTTGGATGTCCGGAGACAGGGGTGGGCAAGACGCTGCCGTCCATCACGCGGAGACCTGCCACCCCGACAACCCTGAAACAAGAGACACCTCATTAGTAGGTACGCCGAAATATTGCGATAGGTGTTATTATTAATTTTTACTCAACAAAAAATAATGTTGAAATATTTTTTAAATGTTCATTGAACAATTTTTAAATGTGTTGTACACACGAAATTGGATACTTTTTCACGAAATTGACTACTTGGTATTTAATGTACGAAAAATTGTCATTTGGGTCGATTTTAATTAGAATTATTAAGTCCCCGCGCGCACATGCAATTTTTAGTCGGCCAACTGGTAGCTCCGCGCGCACCAGCCGACTGGACAGTTGGTCGATTGCGATGTCCGCGCACATTCAACAAAAAGTTGTCCAACTAAACCTTTTTCCACCAGTCATTACATGGACTAAATTACAAGATTCGTGTTTTTACATACCTTTTATTGTTCTATCTTGAGTTCTTAGTTCACTCCAAATAGAAATCATGATCTCACACACTTCGTTCCATAATTTTTCTTTCACATTTCTATCAGAATATTCTTTTATTGAAATATTAAATAAAGCCGGTCTACTTTCGATTGTGCCTATATATTTATCAGTCAAATCCTGGTCGGCGTCCATTTCTTTTGATTAAAACAAAAGCAAATTATTAACTGAAACAAACATTTTCATCAACGTAGACTAAACTGGGAGAGGAGAAGTGTAAAGTCGGCCGACTTTTCATTGCAGGCGCGCGCAGACGCGTTGAAAGCTGTAGGTTACAATCAGGTTGGCCAACTTCAGAGTTGCAGAGAGTTTGTATCAAGGCACAAACTAATTAATCTGCCGACTTGGTAGTTACATGTGCGCGCGCTCGCATTTAAGTTAATGGTTCTCAATAATGCAACTGAATAGTCGGCCGACTCAAAATTGCATGTGCGCGCGTGGCCTAATAAAAAAGACTACACATATTTGTAATAAACAACCTATTTTTTACCTTAAATTTTCAGTAAAAAAAAGTACCATCTGTACTAGTACAGTGTCGTCTTAGTATTCATATAACCAATCAAAGTTTCCATTTTAAAAATGTATTTTGTCTGACTTTTATGACAGTAATATTGTGAGCAAAGGCAAATATTCTAAATATAAGAGTGAGAATCTCAGCATTAATTTTTTAATCAAAAGCACTATGCAACTTAAATTTTGATTTGATTTTTTTTCCAACATTTTTAGCCCCC
>CABEEJ010000780.1:203591-217780 GCA_901482245.1 Timema douglasi
TTCCATTGTCTAACGCCTCTAGTACGGTGCTATACTAAATACAAGACGACACCTCCCTAGACCAGAATGCAATGGGTCAGTTCCATTGTCTAACGCCTCTAGTACGGTGCTATACTAAATACAAGACGACACTGGCCTAGACCAGAATGCAATGGGTCAGTTCCATTGTCTAACTTAGTACGCCTCTAGTACGGTGCTATATGAATACAAGACGACACCTGCTTAGACCAGAATGCAATGGGTCACTTCCATTGTCTAACGCCTCTAGTACGGTGCTATACTAAATACAAGACGACACCTGCCTAGACCAGAATGCAATGGGTCAGTTCCATTGTCTAACGCCTCTAGTACGGTGCTATACTAAATACAAGACGACACCTGCCTAGACCAGAATGCAATGGGTCAGTTCCATTGTCTAACGCCTCTAGTACGGTGCTATACTAAATACAAGACGACACCTGCCTAGACCAGAATGCAATGGGTCAGTTCCATTGTCTAACGCCTCTAGTACGGTGCTATACTAAATACAAGACGACACCTGCCTAGACCAGAATGCAATGGGTCAGTTCCATTGTCTAACGCCTCTAGTACGGTGCTATACTAAATACAAGACGACACCTGCTTAGACCAGAATGCAATGGGTCAGTTCCATTGTCTAACGCCTCTAGTACGGTGCTATACTAAATACAAGACGACACCTGCCTAGACCAGAATGCAATGGGCCTATTACAGTGGCAGAATGGACGTGGAGAGGAGCTACAGTCTGTCTACCGACCTGAGTTGAGGATCCAGCACAGTGGTTGCGTCCCGAGGATGACCCATCCTGCAAGTTCCCCCGGGATGGTAGCCCGTAATGGCCACAGTTCGAACCACGCACTCCAGGAATCCACTGTCGTGAGGGTCCGGGATTAAATCCTCGCACTCCTCCAGTCTAGGAAGCCTCAGTCTAGCCCCCAGACGCCGGAAGGGTGGGCTGGACACAACTCTAGCGGCCACCTGCACAGCTGGTGGATCACAGTAATCAGAAGTGTCAAGTTAAGTTATATTTTCTCATTAGCTATTAAAATCTTAATAACAATTAGATCCTAAACCGACGGTCTTCAACATTTTTATGTCCAAGGTACAAAGTTTCTGTCTCTTGTTGTCTCGCGGGTCGCAATACTGAACCAATAATATTTGGATTGGATGAATATAAAATTGTGTATTAGCTCATTCTTATAGACTTATACTCAAATTAAGGGTAGAATATCTTTTGAAGTATTTTCTCTAATGTTTAATCCTATCTTAGATTTGTTTATAGCAGGATGTAACGGGATTTGTCTTGTCTACTAGAGTTGTCATTTGCCGGTTCAAATTATATTAATTTTATTAAAACTCAATATTTCTCTTCGTTCAAAAAATATAAATAGTTTTTAAAATAACATAAAATACGTAAGTAAAACACTTATTTATTTTATTAGATGATTATGTAAAATACATATCTGTATATGTCATTTTTTTCTCCAAATAATTTTATAATTTTCATGAACCAGTGGGCCGAAACAAATGTAGCCACGGGCCGCAAGTATCCCGTGGGCCGTGGATTGAAGATCCCTCCCCTAAACAGTGGCCGAGATAGCTCAAGCATTGAACTTGGTCATCGACATAAAAGATGAGATGAAAAGTTTTCCAAGGAAAGGTTTCGTTACATTTTTTTCCGATATATTTTCCAATTCCTTTTCATGAGTTAAAATAAGGCATTAACAGCTATTCCGTTCACTTCTCACACTTACGTATAGACTACAGCGCTTTGTGGTTGAATGTGTCACTAACGTCGGGTCTGTTGTACACAAATAATCAAATCCTTTTACTAAAGAATCTTTTTTCCGCTGGGATTCAATTGATCTGTAATATTTACCGGAAAATTTTACTATTAAAAATGTACCTGAAGATATTTGATGTTTATTTATAATAGCCGTTGGCAGTAAAGTACCTACCTTCTTCAGAGCGTAGTTTACACTACGACTGTTGAGAAAGGTGTGAGGAGCTCAAATATCCTTAATATAAGAGTGCAGGGAATGTGTGCCCAAGGTCAGTATTTTTGTAGTTTTTTTTTTGTCAAAACATTTTTTGGGTCAAAATAAATCAAATAATTTTCTCGTAGAAACATAGTTTAGATTTCTTTACATGGTGATATGAACAGTTGTTGAATATCTGTCAAGGTTGTCTTGGAACTTAATGAACACTTTTCTCTTCATTTAAAAAGTTTAATCATCTAATACCACTGTGCTCATGACATACATTCAATAACTGTTGATATCAACATAATATGAAGAAAATTAAACTCTATTTTTTGAAACAAATTTGTATTTATTTTGAGCAAAAAATACAGTCTTGCTATAAAAAAAACTTTCAAAAGCACTTGTATTAGTTTGCGTTCCCTAAACTCCTACCCTTAGAGCACATATCATGGTCAATAACTGGAAATGTAGATACAATACTACGCTCGAATCAAAAAAGTATCGAATTAAGTTTTAATGTATTATTCATTTGACAACAGCAAAACTGGAATCAGTTTTATAGTGTTTTTTTTTTCATTTTAAAACTACTTTTTTTTTTTTAGTTTTTAATGTGGTAATCCTGCTTCACTGGTCTCACCCAACTCCCCTCTCTTCTAAGGTCGGCTAAGTACAAGTTAAAGCGCCACCAATACAACGTTTGGTTCAGTTGTATTACCCAAGTTAGCTGTTATCCGCGTGGTAAGACGGAATTCTTAATGAGACGTTACGATATTCCTATTTACCTTCCACCAAACAGGCGACATCTTGTGGTTGTTGAAGGTAGCGTGGGTCTATCAGTGGAGGAGTGAAGGGGTGTCGGTTGGCAAGACTCACTGTACCCCTACTGAGGGGTTGTAGACAAGATGCCAACATCACAAAACCTTCTTTACTCGTTTCATTGCTGCCATTGAAGTGGAACAATCCGCTGAAAGTCTGCAAGGAAAAGTGAAAACATGCGATGAATAATATATTTATATTAATAAAACTTAGAAAACTAGTGTAGAGTAAAGGCTTATACATATTTATTTACTAGGGATGATCTTTTCAAATCTCAGAATACTTTAACCCCTAATTTTTTTTATAAAAATACTTAACTCTTTTTATAGTACAATAACTTTTGGTGAAAATAAATCAAACCTTTTTTCATTTATATGAGGTATTAAACACGCGCTTTTTGAACCGACCAATTATATCACACGTCTTATGAATTAACTTAGATATTTAACAGATACAGCATTCAGCCCTCCAGCCGTTAATTTATCACTGAGAAATGGGAAACCCACATTTCACCAATGATTTTTTTTCCGGCCATGCTAAGAATCAAGCTCGGTAACCATAGCTCAGTCAACAAACACGCTACCGACTGAGCTAAGGTTTCGGACAAAATCGAACATTGATTATTAATTCAATCATTGACTAAGTATATATTTATATCTTATTTTCTACACATGGTAATATCATCAGTTATTGGATATCTGTCATAGTAATTGAGGTTATAATCCTTAAGCTAAGTGTCAGTACCAGTAGCCATCCCCCAGTTTATGAAAAAGATACAAAAATATTTGTATCGAACTGTGCGCCTCACAGTGCCAGCGACGTGGTTTTTGACTGTTGTGCGCATGCGCACATAGGAGCGTGGTGGGGAAAAGGTGTAACTCCAGGTAGAGAGAGCACTGTTGCTCTCACAGTGTCGGCTATGGCGTGATGGTGGAAGAAAGTTGTTGTTTTTTACTCAGCGTGTGTTGTGCTTAAAGCCCGTGTATCATATTCTTGAATGTGATAAAGTGTAGAAGGGTGTATAATTAGATTATTATTATGCTCCCAGCTATTCTATTTGATTCTTTTTTTTCTGTTCTTTTATTTAATAGCAAGACTAAATGTGCTTGCAGTACTTTCAATGGAGAAAAATTTCCTCAATTGTCATTCAGAGATCAACGAGAAAATTATTGAACTTTTTGCTCAAATTAAAACAAGAAGAATGGATTTTATTTTTGAATGAATAGATCAAGCTTGAACTGTAACAATTTAAGTTAAAGTAAGTAAATGATGTTTGGTTATTTTTGCTAAGATTTTTCAAGTTCCTGAATAAATTTTATTTTTATACGTGAGGTTTTCTTTTCCTTTTACACAATTTTAAAACAAAGGCTAAAAAAATTCTGGAGCAGCACCCCCACTAATTTTAGCTATGAGCCGCCATAGACCGGGAGCTTTTCTCTTAATTTAAAAAGTTTTTGTTCATATTTCGTGATGCTCACGACAAATATTCAATAACTGTTAAGATTGTTATATACAAAAAAAAAATTCTGAAGAAATATTTTTTACGTTTAGACGAGAATGATTTATTCATATAAAAATGAAAAATATGAAGCCTTACTTTAGTTTTCTTCTATCCCAACTTGACAATAAGAATTATTAATATATCCAACCAAAGGCTCTGAAAGTTCAAATAAAAGTGGTCTGTAAGGTATCTCACCCGTAAAAATTGTATTTCTTCAAATACTCTAGAATGGGGTCACCTAATCATCGATCGTCAGCTACCGACAGCTCACTGAACCATTTTCGGTACGCCCAATAGAATTGCTGAGGGAACTTCAGATATTATGGAGAAAAGATTTGTCTTCTCTCTCTGTCTCTCTTTCTTTCTCAGTTTACTGTTGCCAAACCTCCTCGCTTTCAGTTATATCTGTAGGTGGTGTGCCGGGGTAAGAAAGAGCTACTGGCCACATCGAATAACCAGCGTTGCGAAACTTGTCTTACATCAGAGGGTCGTTTGGCCACAAGAAAAAGAGAATGACAACGCTGTTTACGATAGTTCCCTCAGCGATGATATTCAGTGTAACTCGATCAGGAATATTTGTTGTGGAACAGTAGTATCTACTCCGCCTACCCTGAAAGATAGCAGTCTTGCACAAGGGCTGATTTTCTCTCTCTTGTTGGCTCGCGGGTCGTAATATTGTACAGACAATTTTAGTATTGAACACTTAATATATTATTTTTCTTTTGGCATCCCGAATGTCTCATAGTACTCTCTTCTTTGTCTATTAGACTACTAGAGTAATCATTTTCCTGTTCACGGTAAATTTGTACAAAAAGTAATATCTTTCTTCGCGTGCAAAGCAAAAATAGATTATAATATTACTTAAAATAAATATGCATTATACTATTCAATTATGTAAAATATAAATCTGTATTTGTCGTTTCTTTCTTTTGAAATAGTTTTATATTTTTCATTATCCACAAAAAAAAATGTTACGGTGGGCTGCAAGTGGCCCGTGGGCTAAGTGTTGAAGACCCCTGTGCCATAGTGTATCAATGCAAAGTAAGCTTTCTACCTTTTAGAGTGAATGAAGGGTACATCACAATATTGGAGCCTGAGGTTGGGCGGTCACAATCACACCGCATGCACAACCAAATCAGATGAATACATATCGGCTCAAACTGTTTGCATCTCGAGGATATGATTGATTTGTGGTCGTTTACAAATGTTTTGGTTTTTTGCATGTTTTGATGTACGAATGTATTTTTTTATATAAAAATTCAGCCACAATGAGCGATATTATTAATCTTAGTATCTCTCAAAACAATCTGAAATTTAGAAAGTAGCTCTCAAAATTAATAGGTTTGGCAACCCATGTTCTAGAGGAGTTTGTCTCAAAGTTTTGTTGATGGAGGACCACCAAATGGAAGTTATACGCAGTGAGGGACCACAAAATGGAATTTATACGCACTGAGGGGACACTAAATGGAATTTATACGCACTGAGAGGCCACCCAATGGAATTTATACGCATTGAGGGGGCCACTAAATGGAATTTATGCGCACATAGGGCCCACCTGAACCTTGAGATAAGTGGGTGGCAAAGGGGGGGTGAAGGGGTTTAAAATTATAAAGAAATGCATAATTTCAAAGGAATTTCATTTTAGGACTATATATACATACACACAATACTAGGTTAAAAATATTGGGGGGCTTAAAATAGTCCCAACTCTCCCCCTCCCTCAAAAAAATATAGGGGGTT
The DNA here is from genome assembly GCA_901482245.1 of Timema douglasi. Classification (NCBI taxonomy): domain Eukaryota; kingdom Metazoa; phylum Arthropoda; class Insecta; order Phasmatodea; family Timematidae; genus Timema; species Timema douglasi. The sequence continues at coordinate 209,649 of CABEEJ010000780.1, forward strand.
CAAGCACACCCAGGCATTTAATTCAAGAATTATCATATCAAAGTTTACAAATTTTCAATATCAAATCCGCTAATTATTTATAATTTATTTTTGTTGATGACTGTATGGACGCTATAAATACAGGGTTTCTGATGTCATAAAAAGTTGTTGAGGTTTCTAAGGAAATAAAACTCTTTAAACTGTTATTATTACTAGCACCGCGTCTTACTACCCGTTCGGGTTATACGCACTTACGCTCATGTGTAATGGTAGGGTGATTGTGAGATGAAATGGAGGACCTACAGTTTAACGTGGAATCCGAACCACTGTGGAGGCCTGGCATTCCTCACATTCACAAAATGTATTGTCAGAGGTGAAGGAAGGGTTTGGTAATCACATAAATCTGTGGCCGGACCTAGGATTGAACCCCGGCCGCCAGCATAGAAGTCTGACACATTACCCCTAGACCACCAGGTCACCCTTTAAACTGTTGATTTGCACAAAAATTATAAAATGGGTAAGACTGCTACCTTTCATGGTAAGTGGAGTATACAAGAAGTTACTGTTTAATTGATGGTATTTAATAGAAACTCACCTGAGGTTTCATGTTAGCAATGTCTCTCATGACCTTCTCATCTGGTGACCCCATTCCAAACAACACCAGACTGATGTTACGATGGGCTGAGCCCACCCCCATCACAGCTGAGGAGGCCAACAGCCCTGGTAACATCATACACACTGAGGTTTACTGGAGGCTCCATTCAACAACCCATCTAGTCATTAGGATAACGCCTGGTTTAGTTGAGTAATACAGCTCCATCCAGATATCTTATGAGCCCATATAGCCCCCGGCATAACACCTGGCTTAAGTGAGTAATACAACTCGATAAAAACTTCTAAAAGCCCATTTAGTCCCCAGAATAACACCTAGCTTAGGTAAGTAATACAGCTCCATCCAGATATCTTAACAGCCCATATAGCCCCCGGGATAACACCTGGTTTAGTTGAGTAATACAGCTCCATCCAGATATCGTAAGAGCCCATATAACCCCCGGGATAACACCTGGTTTAGTTGAGTAATACAGCTCCATCCAGATATCTTAAGAGCCCATATAGCCCCCGGGATAACACCTGGTTTAGTTGAGTAATACAGCCCCATACAGATATCTTAAGAGCCCATATAGCCCCCGGGATAACAATAATTGTAGGTAAGTAATACAGCTCAAGGCAGACGTCATATTTTAGTGGTATTTTCCGTATCTTACATTAAAAAACCAATGGAATTGAAAATTTGGGAAATCATTTTATCATATTTTACAAAACAAAAATGTTTAAAATCCACTTAATTAAGTCTTATAGTACAATATTAATCACGTATATAATATCCCAGTTAATAGAGTGTGATGCGGGCTCTTAAGACAATATTGGCAAAGTTAAAACAATACACACTCAACCATTCGGGTTAGTGGAAGGGAGGAGCTTAGCGGATATTAGAAAATAAGGATAGTCAAATTTGATCTCACCATTGGATTTCAAATTAGCACTTCCTCCTTAACAAACAAGTTTGTTTACAAAATAATATTTGATGTTTATATAAGACTGACTACAAGGTCAACAGCAATCCTCAGGAAATTGCAAGTTGCTCGAAAGACAAGTTCACAAGTGACCGAAAAATGAGACTAGAATAGAATAAACATGGATAAGCTTCAAACCGGATAGTCCACGCGCATATAATCTGGATTTTACTCTTCATAAAGAAGTACGTACACACCTGCTTCGTTGGCCGCGTGGTTAAGGCGTCACTCTCGCAATAGACTAGTCACTAGACTCTAGATGACAGTAAAATCGGGGTTCAAATGCCGGTCTGATGTACTGAGGGTGATTTTTCCTAAATAGTTTTCCACTCTCCCTCCATGCGAATTCGGGTAAAGGTCCTCTAACTCAGTCTTCTTCATCCTTAGCTCATTAGCGTAATTAATACATTTGCGTATCACCCAGTGGCGTGGCGTGAATTGTTGCCAGGGTAGGCAACATTAGTTTAGACTGTACCTGTGAATTGTTCACACCCCTCAGTAGAACTCTCATTGGTCAGGTATCCAGATGAATATAGTCCCGTGTGAGGCATGCAGAACAGATCTTATGTATAATTGGTCAAATAGGCACCAAGGGGGCGAGAACATATCACAGGTAGTTTTAACAAGGTCTGCTTCCCTTTTGACACTCCATGACACGCCACTGGTTATATTATTAGTAGTAGTAGTAGTAGTTGTTGTTGTTTTAGCACCGCGTCTTACTACCCGTTCGGGTTATACGCACTTACGCTAATGTGTAATGGTAGTGATAGTGAGATGAAATGAAGGACCTACAGCTTAACGTGGAATCCGAACCACGGTGGAGGCCTGGCATCCCCCACATTCACAAGTTGTGATTAATACACGTCTTGTCAGAGGTGAAGGAAGGGTTTGTAAATCAGATAAATCCGTGCCGGGACCGAGGATTGAACCCCGGACCCCCAGCACAGATGTCCGACACCTTAAACCTTGACCACCAGGTGACCCACCAAAAAGTTTTGTTTACTAAAAATGGTTTTACCTTCTCCGGAGAGGAAGAACTTCCTCAGCTGGCTGAAAGTGAGCACCTTGTCCGTTGTGACACTGACCGGGAGTTCCAGAGTCACGTAAAGAGGCATGTTGAGATGGTCGTGAAGATTGTCACCCACTGGTAGATCCACCACCACAGGGATCTATAAGTATATATTACTAACCCAACCATAAATAGGTTTATCGATGTTCTTTCAGTTATAATTAATTATCACCATACATTAATGAAGAATAACATTGGGAATACATTATCTGCTAGATCTCTTTAAGATTTTGGTGTGGCTTCAACTGTAATTTAAAAATATAATAACTAGGCTATTTAGTATATCAAGGTATGTGCATTCGTACAATATTGTAACTGAACTATTGACCCTCTCGGGTCGAAGATGGCTGCATTATCCAATAGATCGTGATCTTAATAGATCACCCATATATATAGCTGACGATTTCCGCACGTCCATCACAGTCTCTGCCTTAAAATATGAGTGAAGAATTACCCTAGGCCACAGACAAGGAGAAACAGACAGCAACTCTTAGCTTGTCTTTCTTGCGAGGAACAGTTTGAAAGTGAGTTGTTTTAAAGAATTCTCACTTGGAAGCGCTGTTATCACTGGATATTTTAAGTTCTACCTGAGTCGAGGGATGCAGAAAATCTTCTGTAAAGTTGTGTATCTGTTGGAGTTTTTTTTGCTCTGTGCCTTAGGATCAGGGTAATTCCTAGATAGCTCAGTGGATAGAGTATTGGCGTACTAAGCCAAAGGCCCCGAGTTCAATACCCATGTCCAGTTGTAATTTTTCAATTTAAAGGATATACTTTTTATTACATCCATTACTGTTTCCAGCCTGTGGCCTGGGTCAGTTTTTTATTCAAGACATATATATTCCACAACCGGCTTGCTAGACCTGTCGTAGCTTCATCTGCTTTATAATCTAACTTAAGACTAAAACAGAAACAACATCCAGTCGCCGGCCGTTAATTCATCAACGTGAAAGAGTAAACTTATATTTCATCAACAATAAATGTTTTGACCATGCCGGGAATTGAACCCGGGACTCCTATCTCAGAAGGCAGACACGCTAACGACTGAACTAAGGTGTCAGATAAAAGTATCTCATCCTTTTTTTAATTAATAGTTTTAACAATAATATCTTAAGATATATCTTCCTTAACTTGCGTTTCTAGATTAGTGAACAATGATGGATGATATAATTAAGGCTGCGTAAGCAAAAAAAAAGTGGCACGGAGCTAATTATAAGAGCAGGTCAAAACCTAACTAACTTAATTTTTGCTACGCACTAGTAAAACAAAAATAATAATAAAGTTGCCAGTCAAACTCAAAGAGCAATAATAATTTATGTTTGAAATGACAACTCCGGCTCCTTAAATGTATGCAACTCTGTGTGGTTCACCCCAAGACGTCGCAAGAGTGAGGCTGGTCCCACGACGGACAAGAGGATATAGGGGAGGAGGTGACTGCCCCTACAATGTATAGCAACTCTGTGTGATTCACCCCAAGACGTCGCAAGAGTGAGGCTGGTCCCACGCCAGACAGCATGAGGATCTGGGGGGTGTTGACGGTCCCTGCGCTAAGGACGGTGTCTCTGGAACTGTGTACCAGCCAGGACTCACCTTCTGGACCTCTCAGTTTCACCCCTACAGCCCTCACCCGTTTTCCAGGCTCCTGCGAGAACACCACCTGAAATAGATGGACGCGCTTGCTAGGTGTGTTTAAAAACCTTCCCAACAATTAATTGTTAGAACCGGTGACCTTTATTTATACATATGAATACACGTCTATCTCTGTATCCCTCCTATTCATTCGTTTTTTAAAATTCTTTTTACCCACAATATCGTCATCCGCTCGAAGCCAAGCCACCAGGAGACCGTGGTTCAAACCCACCCACGTAATCTGGGCGTGTTTTTCTTTTCTCAATTTTTGTTGGCCTTTTATTTTCATTCTTTCTCAAGTTGGGTGTCAATGCATTTCCTTAAACTTCTTTAAAATCTTATATATATATTTTATAATTATATTGTGTAAACTGAGGACACCCTGAACGTCCGGTAATTCAATAAGCAAAAGAAAAAAACTTAATTCTCTGGGGGGGGAAACGTCATAGCTAGAGATTGACCCCTCAGCCCTCTCGGTTCCGACAGAACTAGTAAGTACACTTGGATATCCATTAAAAGAATCTTATTGGAGAATTCAAACAACTACTAAATCTTCTTTCATACATTCAGACGCCAAGCCATTTGATGCTTCAATTTCATTTTTGACAAAAAAAATACAGTTAAATAAATATCGTAACCTTATTTTATTGTTGTATACTCTACAAATGATTTGTAAATACTTTAAAAAATGTGTTTTTATGATTATTTGACTATAGCTGATCTGTATTGTGTGTGGCCCATTGTGATTACTTACCTTTAATTTGCGATAGCCATATCTTAAATGGCGTGGCGTGGGTTGTTGCCAGGGTATGCAGATTTAGTTTAGACTGTACTTGTTTAAACTGTACCCACTTCACTGGTTGAATGGTCTAAGAAGGCGTCACCCTCACAATAGACTGCATTGCCGATGATGGGCAGATCGGGGCTCAAACCCCTTTTGAATGTGCTGAGAATGTTCCTAAATGGCTGTCACATTTCCTCCACACGAATGCTGGTACACTTCCTCCAAACTCAACCTTTACCACCCCTAACACGTAAATTTAGTTAAAAGCTATACGTGTAGCCCGAACTGGTAGTGACCCTCAATGAAAAATAATAAAAATTACCCTCTCTCGGTAGAACACTCATTGGCGAGGTGTCAACGAAAATACATTCCCACGTGAGGAATGAAGAGAAGAGCTTTTGTATGATTGGTCAAAAGGCTATCTAGAAGATGACATTTAAATAATTCTGATTACTGTGGATTCACACGTTCGCCGAAAAAAACAAGTGCTGAACGGCAACGTGGTCACGTGACGAGCACCAAGTCAATCAGAAGATTTCAGCCTCATCGGTGCGAGCTGCTACGCTAAGGTTTAACTTATCTCTACTTTGCCCGCTCTGTCTGAGATCTTCGTCACGGGATAACCAATTAGATCTCAAAACCAACCATCTCAAATCAGTGCGCATGCGCATTTGACAGCACATGTGCTCTAGAGCTAGAAGCAAGCAGACAGCTTCATTGGCCGCTGTGAGGATATTTGAAAGAAAAAATAACGTTAATGAAAATCGTGTGCAACGGTGTATTAGATTGTGCCACGACACAGAGTTAAAATTTGAAAACATTCTTCGTGATAATGATCTAAAATATATGTTTATTCAATAGAAAATTAAATATATTGATGTCGGTGACCTGGCGGTCTAGGGGTAAGGTGTCAGACTTCTATGCTGGCGGCCGGGGTTCAATCCTCGGTCCCGGCAAAGATTTATCTGATTACCAAACCCTTCCTTCATCTCTGACAAGACATCTTGTTAATGTGAGGAATGCCAGGCGTCCACCGTGGTTCGGATTCCACGTTAAACTGTAGGTCCTCCATTTCATCTCACAATCACCCTACCATTGCACATTAGCGTAAATGCGTATAACCTGAACGGGTAGTAAGACGCGGTGCTAATAATAATAATAATAATAAATATATTGATAATCAGTTGTTTTAAGTTTGCGTTCCAATGTACCTTGGGTCAACAATCAGCGTGTGAATTTCTGCACCCCTTAAGCAGATCTATTTTCGGCGAACGTGTGAATGGAGTTTTACCCTGGAAACACTATACGACAAGCCACTCCGTACCTTGGTTGCATGGGTCGCCAGCAAGACATGCAGGTTTTTACGTTTCCCTAGCACAGGTCTCAGATATCCTTCCAGTGTACCCCATCTCTGTCCTCTGAAGACGGTGCTCTGGGTGAGACGGAAACGCAAGCCAAGGAGTCTACCTGCATCGACAAATGCTCGACCCAAGGCCGATTGTTCAGGGTCAACTGTTTCGATGTGCATTGGTCCACTTTCTGACTGAAAACAGATTCACATACTTAATAAACTAGAGGTGAAATCTTATTAACCTGTTCAAAAAAAAATGTAAACTGTTTAAAAGGAAACAATGAACACAACCATGGTGGTCGAAGACATCAATGGCGCACACAATGGAGGGCAATAAGTGGCATTATTACCTTAACTCCCCTCCTGTTTTCACCTACTGGTTGTTACATCAAGAAATACCTTTTTATAATTAGTGAAAATAATAGTGCTACTTTTGATAAAGCGCCAAATAGGGTAAGTTTTGTTCCAGTCTCAAGCTAGAATGCTCTTTTTCTTGGTACTCAGCATTCCGCCAAAGTTTTGAAAATTTTACAATACAATTGTACCGTCTTTGAATTTATGCGTAAAAGGAAAACAATTATTTAAAAAAATTGATAATAAGACAATGTTGCCTGTTAATAAATGGTGAGTAAAGGAAAGAACTAATAATTAAATTAAAAATGTGATAACATGATGAAAAAATAGATTAATATTAACGATGTCATACCATAATTATACTCCATAAAATGGTGGAGCATAAATGTTACATTATAGTAACAATAAATTGTACACTCATTCAATATAAGAAAATATTACTAAACCTTAATATACAAAATTATTTAAAATGTATTATTTAAAATGTTTGGCATTAAATTAAAATATTTACTGTTGATTAATTGATTTAAATAAATTATGTAGATTATGCCAGATAAAGATTGAGCGAAAATAAAAACCATTTAGGTGGTGAATTTGAAATGAACTTAAAATATTAATAATGTAAGTTAAATAAATGTTTTAAATATACTAGTTTCCCTTTCTCTTTGTAGTCCTGTGGCCGCAGTCTGCTGCCAAAATAGTCGACAACTATTTTCGATGCTTATCTAGCCAAGAAAAAATTAATAAGAAGAAAAAAAACTTAATTTACTAATCAACTCGCGGAACAAAAGGGTGTTATTTTGAAAACCACTGACCTAGAGTTAATGCCTACGTTCTTCATTCCCTCCTCTTCCCTCTCCGGCAATTTTCCTCCCATCCATGCATAAACAATTTACTCTTGAATGGGGGCAATGGCTCCCGGGGCAAAGCGCTTTAGTTAGGCTTTCCAAAAAAAGAGTTCACGGCAAGAAGGAAATCCGACGAGATTTGGATAATTGTTCATTTAATAATTATATAATGGGCTTAACGAAGTGAACAATATTTGGCTTCCTTTATCTTATTCTGATTTTAATTTCCATTTGACATTTTACAACTCGCATTGGTGGGCACAACTTCTAAATGTTTGGATCATTTAGTCTATTTTGTCGGTAACCGGAATGTTGGGAATATAATCGGGTTTATTGAAGGGTGTTTTCCATCCCTTTAAATTATACCTTATTCATCTCTACAAAATGAGCTTCAAATTCCTCCCTCGTTTGACAAAGTTTTATGTTGTTGTTGTTGTTGTTTTTTTCTGTCTCTTACCATCCTGCACCAAACTTATTGCCTACTACTACTACTGTTTAAATTAGAAAACTTAACCTTTCAATTTCACAATAGATTTATTCAGTAGAC
>CABEEJ010000781.1:7815-42888 GCA_901482245.1 Timema douglasi
GGGGGTGCAGCTGGAGGTCCATATGCTAGTGGTGGTGGAGGGGGTGGTGGAGGGGGAGGGGGTGGCGCGTATGCCAGTGGCGGAGGAGGTGGGGGTGGCGCTCTTGGTGGCGGTGGCCCATACACGAGGGCTGGTACTCCGAAATCCGGTGCGGAGAAGAATGTGACTACGTGCTGCGCCGCCACCGCAGCCAATAGCACAGTGGCCACGAGGAGCTGCAAAAACACCCCATCCATCAGACAACATTATACAACATTATACAATATTATACAATATTATACAGTTGGATCTGAAATAATCTTGACATCTCTACGAGAATCTCTTAGGCTCGTTAGAAACATGCCAACAGCGAGAGTAGAAAGAAAGCTTTATGAAATACAAACATACTTTTTTTTGCTGTCAACATTGTTAACAGTTTAATGTGCTACTTTGTATTATTATTTTGTAGCTATTGGTATTATTTATCAAAAGCGACAGCTACATGTTAGGTGGTTTTACGAGTGAACATATGAACATAGTTTTAGTAACTTTTATTCGCTCAAAGAAGTTCTTTCCTTTCAGAATCCAACTAATCAAATTTTATGATATATCTATTATTATTATAATTATTACTATTACGCTTTTACAGGGGTTATTAATGGCTTAGCACAAGGTTTAGGGTTAACGATGGTGGATTTAGAGGAAGTGCACTCCTATTTGCTTAGAGATAAGATGAGGTAGAAAACAATGTTATAAAACACATGGAGGAAGGCACCCCCCTATGCATCCAGTCAAGATACGAACCACTCTTTGCTCTGTCACTGGAAATACAATCTCTTAGGACTGACTCTTTGGACTGTGTGACCAGCGGTGAGGCTACTTACATGGTTTACCTGGACTGAGTATATGTATTATTTCAACTATGTGTAATATTGCACAGCTTGGAGAAATTCCATTCAGGAATTATATTTTTCAACCAAATGGATTTTAAAATATAGCTTGGTTGTTATAAATATATTTTTAAAAATACGTGTTACTAAGTTTTAAAAAAATGAACTAGGAATCTCACACACAGAAGTAAGGTCACCTGTTAGTTTTCCTGATTCTGTCTCAAGAAATTCGGGTATGGTACGATCTTCTAAAATGTGGACTGTTTTACTTTCCATAGTTGTGATTTTACATCGCCTGTCTAGGGGAATATATGTTTAAAATTAATTTACCCTCTTCATATTGTTCCTTTGAGATAGAGAGCATAGACTGATATAAAATATCAACACGAAAGCAGATTAATCTGATAAGATATGAATCTTCACACCAAAATAATTGTAAACTAAGGGAAACATACACGGTAATTTATTTGTAATCATGTGATCTAATGGTCTAGGGGAAAGGTGTCAGACCTCTGTGCTGGGGGTCCGGGGTTCAATCCTCGGTTCCGGTACAGATTTATCTGATTGCCAAACCCTTCCTTCCCCTCTGACAAGACGTGTATTAATCACAACTTGTGAATGTTTAGAATGCCAGGCCTCCACCGTGGTTCGGATTCCACGTTAAACTGTAGATCCTTCATTTCATCTCACCATCACTCTACCATTACACATTAGCGTAAGTGCGTATAACCCGAACGGGTAGTAAGACGCGCAGCTAATAATAATAATAATAATAATAATAATAATAATAATAATAATAATAATTGTATTCATATTTCCCTAATAACGTTGACGAAACATTGCCTTCATTCTGACCCACGCTTTTGTAATAATGCCTATTTTGGAGAGGTTAACACAGGGTTAAAAATCTCAGCCAAGTTGTTTGGTTCTTAGTTGTTGTTCCACTCTTCCTGCAAACAAATGCACGTGCATTTTTTCTGTGCTCAACTTTCATATTCTTACTATATTACTATAAATATGAAGATAATCCTAACCTAAATGTTTAGTCGTACATAAGCTTTGCTTTGTGAGTATTTCTTTGCTAGTTAAACTTGATTTAATTTATTGATATATTTGGTAATAAAAGCATTACCTATATCATATAGAGTGTTATAGCCTAGTTAGATTATTAAATTAATTGTATAAAATATTCATATTATTTTAAAATTTCTGCATGACTGAAAAACAACAAAAATAAATTATCAACTTAGTCCAAATGAGTGTCTTGTTGATTAATCGGAAGAGTATGTACCAAAATACAACAAAGAAAACCAATGCAATGACAATCGAACAAGCTCTTAAAAAAATACATTTGAAGTGCATTTTGCTTACATTTCAGACTAAAGACAACATAAGCATACAATAAAGACACATAAGGTTCAAAATGTTTGAATTCACACGACAAACAAAATGATGTATCCATAGATAGCAGACTTCTAATCTATATGCATAAAAAAACTGGCAAAATATATATGCAATTATGCACTTAAAACTGGATAAATATACAATAAAAAATTTAAATATGTACAAACAAACGCCAAGAATCATATTAAAATGGTATTATAAAATTATAAGCTACAATAGCTTACTGATTGTGGTTTTGTGGTTCTGGTTACATATTTCTCAAGACAGGAGTGAATCCCTTCCTGTTATCGCGTGAAATGTTCTAGTACATTGATAAGCAAATCGCTACATCACGTGTAGTGATAGGACAATACTTGAAGCTGGCCATCTCTGTAAGGATATAAACTCACTTCCTCTGTGCTCACCCTGAAGAAGTTGACCAAATCTTTCCAAAACATAGACGTTTGCATTCCTTTTCAATATGTTTTGAAATGTATCTGCCTTATCTCTCCCAGTTGTACCCCGGCACAATACTATCTGCTTATTTGAAGAACAGTTCCAAAGATTCCGATAGTTGTAGATATCATGGTTTAAGCTTTATGATGGTGTTAGGAAGATTTCCAGAGGTCTTTGATCATAAGATCCCTCTGCAAATTATTTTTCCTACAAGAGCTGATTTCAGATCAGATGTTAACTGGAACTACAGGGTTCAGCAAACTCAAAATATAGCCTACGGCAACTTAGTCACAACAACTGTCCCTTTCTCTCTCTCCCTTCTCTATACAAAGCCACTCTCAAATTCCATCACCAAGTATAGTGGTAACAGTTTAACAGCTCGTCCAACGATCATTGTTGACCTTTGCAATACCTACTCGAAACGCTCTACAGGCTCAATTAATAACAATAATAATAATGCGCGTCTGGGCTACATCATTCGTAGCCCAGTAGTGTAAAAATTAACCAGTACTAATATCCCATAATCCAGAGGACGCCAAATTGTACTAATCGTACATCCTTTCCGTAGAGACTATTTCCATGTCGCGATGAGATGAGGTGATGGTGATAGTGAGTACGAGGGAATGGAACCAGTGGAAACACTAAAACCTAACTTAGGACTAATTAACCAAACCCTGGTGACCGTTGGATTAATTCTCCTTTCGGGAAAGATGTTCAAGGTACCATCTGGGAATCGAATCCGGAACTCCTAAGCTTATATCCAGGTGCACTGACCACTACACCATGGGGCCAGTTATTATTTATAGATTATAACTATAGCCTACATTGTGTACTATAAATTGTGTAGTACTTTTTTTTACTGTCGAATTACCTTAAAATATAGCCTAATTCATAAAAGGCTTTCAAAATTTTAATAATTTAGAAAGTTTGATAAGGTGAGTTGGTGATAGGCCTATTCATAAATTTGGCATACGTACAAAGTACTTCTAGAATAAATTTGAAATTTGACACAGCCATAACCAATCTAACAGTTTCAAAAGTTTAGGGCCCAATATTTATTTTAACTCTAGTGGAGTAATAGAAAAATAATCAATTTGATAATTGCGATATTAGATTTATAACATACAGCCCACAAAAAATAAAAATCAATTTCACAATATTATTCTTAAAAACATTATTTGTTTTGTGAATAAGGAAGATTTTTGGAGAAGGAGTGATTATTTTAAAATCTATCAATAAATAAATAAATAAAATATTTGTCCATATTAGCTAACCCCAAGGTCTATACTGACTAAAAACATCTTGTAGTTCAAGAGGTAAGCTACCAGAGATTACTGCTTACACATTTTTTCATAAAGTGAGGTTTATCATGCTTTTGCACTTACGCCTTCAATTTCGACACTAACCTAAGGCAAGAAGTTTCCATTGCACTCAATTAAAAAAAGGGGGGGGGTGCTTGTTAAATATCATAGTTGACTAGGCCTATTTTTGACATATTCAGATATTTGATCTCTTAGCGCGGGGATAAATTACCAATAGACTTTGGATTTTGCATATGTGCATTTATTTTTCCTTTGTTGATATCAGTATGCTAGCTTTACAAACATTTATTTTATGTAACATCTAACAAACCTACTCATTTTTATGGTACATATTATAGCATATGTTGTACATACACGCATATTTTCACGAATATGCATGTAAATGCAGTTGACCAGAGTAGAAAAGACATTTACTAAATTGTCAAGAAAAATTTTAGAGCCCCTAGCAGATGTTTGAATCCATTTGTGTAGGCTATTTATTACTGAACATACAACCGGCCTCGTGGTATAATGGTCCGAGCACCTAGCTGATCACCTAGAGGCTCCGGCTTCGATCTCCGGTTAGTACCAAGGGATTTTTCTCGAACGGGGAATAATTCCTATGGTCACCAGGATTTCAGTTAATTAGGCTTAAGTTATGTTTAAGATCTTCATTTGCTCCACCCCATCATATTCACTACCATCCCCTCCTCATCTCATCGGGACATGGAAAGGATGTACGATTAGTACATTCGGGCGTTCCCTGGGCAACGGTACGTTAGTACCGACCGGGTAATATCTTCATAAACTGGGATACAGACTGATTTAGCCCAGCCACAACATTATTATTAACATTACTATCATCATCATCATCATCATCATCATCATCATTATTATTATTATTATTATTATTATTATTATTATTATTATTACATGACATGAAATTAACATGACATTTAGACTTCCTATCCATATATATCGATGTACTCTATATACAACGTGTAGAAGCACTGTACAACTCAACTTTAAATATGTTATAATCCCATTTAGAAAATTTTAAATCATAAATGGGACCATAGCACATCTGAGGTTGAGTTCCACAGTGCTGCCACTCGTTCGTACCATTCCATAAAACTTCACTGCCCACAATATTTACTTCAGTATGACATTCCCGAGACTAATATTATGATTTAATATTGTAACTCAAGATAAAATCATAACTTACAAACGATAGGGGCATTTTAGGAACAAAGCTTTAAAGACCTACTAAGTTAAAGAAATGTGATCGATATTTAATACGTAATGTATTAAGTTAAATTACAGTAGAGCGTCGATAGTTCGCAATTTAAAACAGGTCATAGTCAAAATAAATACATAAAACACAAACTTCACTTTTATTAAACGCCTAATAATTATGCAGAAACTAATTTAGTTATTAAAACTTATTGGTTATGTTTTCCATCAACGTGATGATTGCAAAATCAACCAATAACTGATCGTAGATTATTAGCTGAGTGAGCTAAGGTTCCCGGGATCGATTACCGGCAAGGTCGAAAAATGTATCATTGGTTAAATTGGGGTTTCCCCCTTTAACAATTTTAACTAATGGCCGTCTGTCGCAAAACAAAGTCAATTTACCATGTGCTTATATAATCAATTGGTTCAGAAAATGCAGATGAAATACCTAAAAAAAAAACACTAACTAACTGGAATTAAATATATAGAATATTAGAGGAAATTTATTTGAATTTGGATGGAGAAAGATATTACGAAATCATTTATGAGAAAACCTCCCTCTGAACACATTCACCGGAATTCAAAGTCCGACCTTTCCATAAACGGAAATCCAGATTAAGATTTATAGCCTCAACAACGGAGGACATAGAAAGCGCACAAGAGGGAGAAACCTCATATAAAAAGCGCAAGACGAGTTGGATCAAAAGCTTACCTGGGCCTTGTATCCAAAATCACACAGGGAGGGGGGGGGGGAATCTCCATAAAATAGCAACACGACAAACATTTTATGTTCACAGTGATGGCAGGAATGAATTATCACAAAATATACTCGGCAAACGGTAATACCTTTTCATTATTTGGTGTTAGGTTAGGTTAGGTTAGGTTAGGTCAGGTGTTGAGAGACTAGAAACAATGGTGCGCTTTTGATGCACCTACCTTGTGAATTTCTTATACACTCCAAAGCGGGTGAACAAATTCTACCCGTGTGATTCAGTACATAACCACCCAACCCACCCATCAAAACAATTCATTACCCCAGATTGCGAGACCGATTCCTTAGACCGTGTGGCTACAGATGCGGGTCTCTTTAAAATATACCATTCAATATGATTAAATTATCTATTTTGCCAAAATTCCTTTTTAGTATTGCAATTTTTTTTAACACCGTGACTTACTGCCCGTTTGTGATATACGCCTATATAAGACTAAGGTGTCAGACTTCTATGCTGGCGGCCGGGGTTCAATCCTCGGTCCCAGCATAGACTTATCTGATTACCAAACCCTTCCTTCACCTCTGACAAGACATCTTGTGAATTTGGGGAATGCCAGGCCTCCACCGTGGTTCGGATTCCACGTTAAACTGTAGGTCCTCCTTTTCATCTCAAAATCACCCTACCATTACACATTAGCGTAAGTGCGTATAACCCGAACGGGTAGTAAGACGCGGTGCTAATAATAATAATAATAATAATAATTTATGGAAAAACACCCCCCACCCCTTCTCTTATGAAGGGGTCCAGATCTCCCTCCTACCCCCACCTATCTACGACCATGGATGCAATTCAATCTAAACATACGTGTAACAATCATACCAACCAGTTTCATGGTGCGATATCCGTTCCGATCTTGTTAACGGTGACTGAATGCTGGCCACACGGTAACCGAATACCTTCTCATACTTTATGTGACCCTTGTCCAAGTCTTATATAGCATGAGTCTGCTGCCCCCTCTCTCCTCAAACTCCACCCTCTCTAAAAGTTCGGCATAATAAACACACACACGGCTAGCGCACCGGGCAAAAACAATATCCAGGGTCGCGGAAGGCGAAGTCAACTCTCACTTTCAACCCGCTTCAAACAAAACAAAGTCATCAGCAGAGGGGGTGACATCGGCCATCAGTTCCTCGTCGCTAATCATAGTGAGCATTTGGTCTCTGGGCTGGTATGTGCTGGCACACCTCTTCTCGGATTTGAACCAATTACCGACATATATGTCTACTCGCACACGTGGTCACACGGTCTAAGGCAGTGGGTCTCAAAATCAAATTAGTTGAAGGGCCAGATTAATAAGCTCAGACCCGCCTCGCTGGCGTAGTTGGCTAACGCGCTAGTCGTGTTGAGCTCGACTACTGAGGACGAGGAGATCGAGGCTCGAATCTTGGTCGGGTGAACTGTGGGTGGTTTTTCCTAAATGATTTTCCACTCTCCTCCACGCAAATGCGGGTTCACTTCCTCTAACTCAACCTCCCCAATTCCTAATCCATTAGCGTAATTAGTACTTAAAGCGTTTAACCCGAATGGGTAGTAAGACGCGGTGCTAATATATATATATATATATATATATAATAATCTCAGGGTGTTTTGCGTGTCATAGCGTTTATAAACATGTTTGCTTAAGGGTGTTATATGGTAGAACGCTAAGACGTGTTGCAGACGTTTAGAAATACCGCAATATTTAAGAAGTTGTTTAATATCGTTATCAACAGAATGTAGGTGAAAATTATCATCAGGTTCCTGACCAGTTCAAAAGTTTAAATTTAGATTTTAAAGTTTAAAAAAATCCACTACGCTTTACATGAAAATGTGTACTTCTGATGTTAAGGTCGGGGTGTAGGGAGAGTGAAAAAAGGACAGTGTTTTTACAGTTTTTATAAAAAAAACTTTTTTTTGTCAAGATAAATCAAATAATGCTTAAAAAAAACTTAGAATTTAATTTTCTTCACATGGTAACCTCAACAGTTCTTAAATATCTGTCGAGGGTGTCCTGTAATTTAATGACTTTTTCTCTTCATTTAAAAAGTTGGTCATCTAATACCGTTATGCTCATGACAGATATTCAACAACTGTTGAGGTTGTCATGTGAAGAAAATTAAACTCTTTGTTTTTACTGAAGCAATATTTTGGACCAAAAAAACCCGTTTTGTTACAAAACTGCCTAAATACTGGCCTTTTGGCGTGTTCCAAGCCTTAAAGCAAAAGGTTATAATCCTAGATCTAGCCTTACTCCATCAAATAAAGTCATGCTATGATGGGATCTCAACAGAACGTTTGTAATATAATGTGGGAGTATTTTATAGGGTTTTATGTAAGCTAACCCACATTTTTTTTAAACACATTTTATACTTAAAATATAAACTTGCTAAATGGTCAAAACTTTCGCCTACATTTTGGTGAAAACAATATTTAAAAATCAAGGCCGTATCCAGCCAATAATTTCAGGGGGGGCATTGGTGGGCACATCCAACAATTGTCGGAGGCTAGAAAAAATTCTAAATGATGAATAGTTCTAGAAGCTATCCGAAGTGGTTTTTTTTTACGGCAACATAGTCCCCTAACTACCAAAAATAAGGAAAATTTATAAATATTAAACACCTCTAGAAGCTCTGTGAAGTGCTTTTTATGGTAACACAGCCCCCTAATTTGGACTTGTACCTTAATTTTTATATTGTTCATAAAATTTGGGGGGAGAGGGGGTGTTTGAACCCTCAAAACCCTCCTGACTACGGTCTTGTTAAAAATACAAACCCCCTTCATAAATAATCTGGGATTTGTAAGCTTCTGCAGCGCTTCTCAGTCCTCTCCCAAGTAACACTCTTAAATTCTTCCACGGCGCTTCTCAGTCCTCTCCCAAGTAACACTCTTAAATTCTTCTGCAGCGCTTCTCAGTCCTCTCCCAAGTAACACTCTTAAATTCTTCTGCAGCGCTTCTCAGTCCTCTCCCAAGTAACACTCTTAAATTCTTCCGCGGCGCGTCTCAGTCCTCTCCCAAGTAGCACTCTTAAATTCTTCCGCGGCGCGTCTCAGTCCTCTCCCAAGTAGCACTCTTAAATTCTTCCGCGGTGCGTCTTTACTACCCGTCAGGGCTATGCACGTTTTTATCACACTCGTAGGTAGGGTAAGGAGAAGATTTAATTTAGAGGAAATGTAACCGAATTGGGACGAAGGTATTTTGGGAGACAATGTTTAGAACCAAACATCATCTGTACACTAAGCTGTAATTTGAACCTTGACCTTCCTAACAATTGCAAACTAGTCCAGATGAACCTGACGTTTAATCTGCGTGCACACCTATTTAGGTATATACTAGCAATGTCATGCAATGTATTTAAAAACATTAAAGTAATGTATATTAAAAATGTCTTTTAAGACTTATATTTTGCCAGATGTCAATGTGGATCAACGAAATACACAAAGCATTTTATTAAATAAATAAACGCCCTCACAATAAAGTATTTAAAGAGATAACAATACATATCAAAGCTTTAAAAATATATATATATATATATATATATACAAGTATTTTTTTAACTAAACTTATGCACTTGCTGAATTTAAACTACTGTTTTTAGTTTGCATATATGACTGAGGGCCGGATGGTACTATAAAATTACTCGCTTTACTCGTTGAGGGTTCCGCCTCCAAACCCCCAGTGCGTTTTCTTTGCAAGTGGATGTAGACTAATGTAATTCCAGATCCGATGTAATGGTAGGGTGATTGTGAGATGAAATGGAGGACCTACAGTTTAACGTGGGATCCGAACCACGCTGGAGGCCTGGCATTCCCCCTCATTTACACACTTTATTTGACATATCGGTTTAGTAGAGATCGTTAGGTTAAGTTTGAAATGAGTACAAATTCGCGAAAACAACCCCCAAAAAACACGGTATAGGTTTCGAACTATCCAAGTATTTTACTTCTAAAATAATTAAATTTTATTTTTTACGGTTGTAATTAAATAAACATTTCTTGTGAAATTTTGGTGAGTTCGAACGATCCATCGTCGATCCAACCAAATCCTGTATCATACATGCGATCGTAGTTTTACTTAGTTTGTAAGTCGTGTGCAGATATGATTGTTTTTTTAGAAACTAGATTGCTAGCATTATATACCATTACCCGCTTCGCTCGTTGGGGGCTCCGCCCCCCAGACCCCCAATGAGGATCTGAACTAATGTAATTCCAAAACAGTTTTTTGGTAGGTCTTACCGTTTAGCCACAAGAGACCTCCAAAGAAAGGTCCGCACCGACTTTAAAGTTGCTCCGACATTTTGAATTTATTTCAGGGGTTAAAAATTAATTTTTCCCCGTCGGTTACAGGCTAGAATCTATAAGTTTTCCAAATTTCAAGTTTCTAGCTCATCTGTAAGTGGGTAAACATTAATGTCAGTGAGTGAGTCAGTCACGTGGCTTTATAGTAGTGTAATTACTACCGGTACCTTAGAATTGTGTCGTCGCGCGGTAAAACAATTGATAGCGCTCTTATCTGGTTCGTACCGGCTTTCAAAACTGATTAATATTGAATGAGGGATTTGGTTTTACACTTTTACTTAATTTATTCCAATGAAAGCTTTTGTAGTTGTTTATATGTATATACCCTTGCCCTCATACCGTCATATCCATTAGTACAGAACACCATTAGTATTTATCTGTTTCCTCATTTCGATAAAAAAAAAAAGATTATATTTTCCTGTTTTAACGAACGATGGAAATTGACTACGTTTTGATTTATTTGTCCTTGCGAGAAATGATATAAGCCATATTATAATTACGTTAGCCGTCCGTTCTTCATATATTCCATTCACGGTAGGAATTGACTTCTGAAAGGCCTTTTTCCCTAGCATAAATCTACTATATAGTAGGATATTGGTAGGGAAAAAGACCTTTCAGAGAGTAATTCCTACCGTGAATGTAATATACGATTTCATTGTAGAGCAGTTCTTTCAAATTCCCCTCTATTGAAGTACGAGGGACAGAAACTGGGAAATAAGAGTCCAAATTAGTGTCTGTGTATCGCCCACCAAAACGGCGTCGTGACATGCGTCTTCAGGTTAAACCGATGTAAACAATGACGTGGTGTAACTGTGTGGTGGTGTCTCGCCGGACGCCACGCGCTCCACTTATTACCACATGCAACGGATAAGCGAGTTCGTTTAACTCGCTGGACATTTGTTCAAGGTTATTTAAAAAAAAACACCCGCCTCGGTGGTGGCGTAGTTGGCTAACGCGCTAGTTTCGTGTTGAGCTAGACTGCCGAGGACGGGGAGATTGAGGTTCGAATCATAGATAAAAGTATATGCAAATGCGGGTTCACTTGCTCTAATTAAACCTTCCCAATTCCTAATCTATTAGCGTAATTAGTACTTAAAGCGTATAACCCGAACGGGTAGTAAGACGCGGTGCTAAATGGCGGCTACAGACCGGGAAAACCTGGAAAAGTCAGGGAATTAAAAAATATGACTAAAATATCACATTTATTTCGCAACTAAACTCTAAAAGAAAAGTCAATACCTAAATAAAATAACATTTTAATATGTGATCAATAATATATAAAACAAAAGTCATCATCCACCATTAAAACTGGAAAAAAGTAGTCAGGGACAAATTGAAAAATGTTGCCTGGAAAACCTGGAAAAAAAAAACCCGAGGAATTTTGTAAAATATGTTTGTAGCCACCCTGAATTTGTAATATTTCATAGTAATTAAATAAACATTGTTTTAAACGAAGTAGCAACGAACGGTTTCAACCTGAATACGCCTCGTCCAGTTGAATAATTTCTGTCAGTCTTTGTACATCTTCTGTTTTGGTTTCATTTCGGTCAAAGTTTCCATAAGTTTCCAATATTAAAGGGTGTTGAAAAGCTTGTTATCTCCGACAGGGGCCAGACATAGTAACACACACGAGGTATCTATTGGTACAAATGAGTGATATCAAGAAACGGTTGTTTTAACAGAACCGAACGTTTGTACTCCTTAGAGGATGGACCAGTAATTTTATTGTTTGTTTTATTGTTTTTCTACTGCTAATAATGAAAGAATAATAATGAACGTGATTATATCCACATCTCTCTCGTACAAAACCAATTCACCGAATACAATAATCATGGTGGCTACAGACAGGGAAAACCTGGAAAAGTCAGGGAATTTAACTAAAAATAAGGAAAAGTCAGGGAATTAAAAAAATTATGTCTAAATTATCCCATTAATTTCGCAACTAAACACTAAAACTTAAGTTAATAATATACCTAAATAAAATAACATTTTAATCTTTAAAATAACTGATAACACCGTTTATATTTAATAGATACAAAATTGTTGTAATATATGATCAATAATAACAAAAGTCATCATCCACCATTAAAATTGGAAAAAAGTAGTCAGGGACAAATTGAAAAATGCTGCCTGGAAAACCTGGAAAAGTCAGAGGAATTTAGTAAAATATGTCTTGTAGCCACCCTGAATAATTGTATTAATCTGTACCACTCTAGTCAAGTCAACGACATCGATATGAAACCTAGTGGTCTAGATTGGACTGAGTTTGTAGGGAATCAGACTAACATTACTACAATTAGTACAATCAGTTCACACCGACACTTCCCACACACACACACACACACACGGTGTAGTTTGGGGCCCGCCTGTTATCACGTTCATACGTCCGCGACTCTCTACGGGAGGTTAACTTACTTTTAGAGTGCTAACTTATCTGTTCAATTATTCACGGACGGTGTCGTATAGAGTTGATATCAACCCGCATTGCGGACACTCAACTTATTACATTACACCGGCAGGTATAGTTGGTGAGATATCGTTTCACGCGCACTTTCTAAACCGACTGAGTAAATCAGCACACGACCTATTATACAGTAGTATCTGGCTATATTCCGTTCACGATTGGTTTTTACCTGATGACAGTTCGAAAATCATATGTTTAGGTTTTCGGTTGCCAACACTTGTAAAAGATCACAATTTTGTTAAAAATGTAGAGATCTTTAATTACCTGTTATATATTACATTTAAAATAACGTACACTAATGTTTTCTCATACTATTTCATTTTTTGAAATTGGTTACGAGCACTGGCGCAGCCAATGGGGGGACCCCAGCCTCGCTACCCCCTTTCCTCTTTACCGTCCCTAAAGTTGTTGAGATATCACATGAGGAACTCTACAAGTAAAGATAGACTTATATCGGGCCTAGCTCTGGGTGTATCGGGCCTAGTTCTGGGTATATCTCTCCTAGTTCTGGGTATATCTGGCCTAGCTCTGGGTATATCTGGCCTAGTTCTGGGTATATCTGTCCATAGTTCTGGGTATATCTCTCCTAGTTCTGGGTATATCTGGCCTATTCTGGGTATATCTGGCCTAGTTCTGGGTATATCTGGCCTAGCTCTGGGTATATCTGGCCTATTCTGGGTATATCTGGCCTAGTTCTGGGTACATCTCTCCTAGTTCTGGGTATATCTCTCCTAGTTCTGGGTATATCTGGCCTAGCTCTGGGTATATCTGGCCTAGTTCTGGGTATATCTGTCCATAGCTCTGGGCGTATCTGGCCTAGCTCTGGGTATATCTGGCCCAGGTATGGACTAGTTCTGGACAGACATGGTATCTCCACGTTGGGAGGATGAAGTTCCCGATGATATTTCTATGAAGCCAAGGAAAATTAACATAAGACTAAAGCGAATTAGTTCAAAAGTGATTTTGTGAGTTTAGAGTTAGTGCAAGTTGCTTATTTGAATTTACAGATTTTATAGCTCATAAAATAACGTTATAAATCAAATTTCCAAAATACAATTTATTGAAACTCGCGTGTTTGAATATTCTAGCAGTATGCATAGATAAGAATTTGTTCATAAAAACTTAATAGTTATAATAATTACAGAATCATGGACCATTTTTATACATTTTAAATTGTTTTGGATATTATTGTATTTCTTTTGATGCATTTGCGTTTTGCAATACTTAAAAATTTTCCCGTGGGAAAACCCATCAATGGACCCCCCCCTCGCCCCCCTCACCTTGGCTGCGCCGGTGGTCGCGACGATAAGGTGTTGGGCCCCTCGCGCTGTTTAATCGCGCCCCAGTTGCTTACATCTTATCAGGCGGAGGAGGCGTTTAAACCGCCTGCAGGTGTAGGTGTGTGGAGGGAGATAAGATATCAGCCTCTATAGACGACACCTGCGGGTGTCATTAAGAGTGTCAGAGTTGACACCTTCCTATCTCCGGGCCGGGATTGACACTCCCCGTCGCCCCAACACTCGCAATTAAAACTTTGACCCTTTGTCACCGCGCCGGGTCCTGAAGGAAGACTCCAACGAGAGAGACTCGACCACTTACGAGCTAAATGCTCGTTAACATTCTCCTTAGAAAGCCAATGGTGCGCCTTGACAGATATATTCCGTTCACGACAGGTTTTTACCTGATGACAGTTCGAAAATCATATGTTTAGGTTCAGGGTTGCCAACACTTGTAAAAGATCGCAGTTTTGTTATAAATGTAAATATCTTTAATTACCTGTTATATATTACATTTAAAATAACGTAAACTTAAGTTTTCTCACACTATTTCATTTTGTCCAACTCGAAACAATATTTTAAACATAATTAAAAGTTATTATTATTATTATTATCACCGCGTCTTACTACCCGTTCGGGTTATACGCACTTACGCTAATGTGTAATGGTAGGGTGATTAGGGGAGATCGAGGTTCGAATCTCGGTCGGGTGAACTGAGGGTGGTTTTCCCTAAATGGTCTTCCACCCGCCCTTCACTCAAATGCGGGTTCACTTCCTCTAATTCAACCTTCCCAATTCCCAATCCATTAGCGTAATTAGTAATTAAAGCGTAGAACCCGAACGGGTAGTAAGACGTGGTGCTAAATATTATTATTATTAAAGTTAGTTTTTCGCCCAGCATTAAAGTCTTCCTCAAATCGATTATCTTGTTTCTCTGAGTTGACCCAACTTATTTGCAATACTAAATAATGTCTTTAAAAATACTTATTTTATGGGCTTATTCGAAAAACAATGTTCATTAAAATGTACTTGTTGAAAGATGAAAGGAAACTAATTTAAGTGGTGACTGTATTATTGAATCAAATTTTATTTTTACTAGGCTTTGATTTTATTATGAGTATTATGGCAGACCTACTCATCAATAATGAAACAAAAAATATATATATATCCGTTTTATTTTCAATCATATTTTCTATCATATTTACAATCGTAGTTATTAACGCTAAAACTAAAAAAAATGTATATGAAAATTTGTTAATAACAAACCAGTAACTTATGATTTACATAAGGCATTTCAAACATGAATAGAGTATATTTTCCTTACCCACCTCGGTGGTGTAGTCGGCTAACGCGCTAGTTTAGTGTTAAGCTAGACTGCTGAGGACGGGGAGATCGAGGTTCGAGTTTTGGTCTGTTGAACTGAGGGTGGTTTATCCTAAATGGTTTTCCACCCTCCCTCCACGCAAATGTGGTTTCACTTCCTATAAATTCAACTTTCCCAATTCCTAACCCATTAGCGTAATTAGTACTTAAGCGTATAACACGGACAGGTAATAAGACGTGGTGCTTAATTAATTAATTAAACTATATTTTCCTTCTGCTTGTATATTGGAGTTAAACTGGCTAAATCAGCTAGTCGTGCTTTCATGGGTTGATGGTCTCAAGTCTGAGGGCTGCATATCTTTACAAAGTTAAATCAACTGAACTTTTTGGGTTGAAAACCACTTTGTGCACTATTCACTATGTTTCGATCGTGAAAGCTATCATTGGAAATGATATATTTCAATTGCTTACGCATTATGTGTTATGCCCTATTTGTTATTCGCTATTAGTTATACAATATGCATGAATATAAATCCCTTCTGAGGCGAAAAAAAACCCTTTATATTCACTGGAAATACAGCATATTGTGAACCTGGTGCTTTATACCACGGGACCACCAGTGCGAGTTTTGGTTTTGACCCACGTATTGCTACCTACACAGGCGTAACTTATATTAACACTAATGTGACATGAAGGAAAAGGTAGAATTTAGTGGGAATTTACCCGCACTTACCTAGGGAGAAAGTGGAAACCATTTAGGATAAATAATACCTCAATACACCTGGTTGTGATTCGAGCCCAAACCTTACACTTCACTGGTGAAGCTTTACACCCCAGCCCGCGTGCACACCGGTGTGTGGGAGAACTTAGTCCAGTCTGCGTATTTCTGTACTTGATATCTTACTATCCGTTCGGACGATACACACATTTGCATTAATAAATTAGGGATGAAAAAGCACGGAATTTAAAATAAATGTATCTGCAATTGTGTGGAGTGAGAGTGGAAAAATATTTAAGGTAACAACACCTTAGTATATCCATCCGGGATTCAAACCCAGACTTTTCTTTCATAGGATATACGTCAAGTTATGTGCTATGTAGCTGCTCCTTTTGATGGATATTATCAATACCTATAAAATAACAATAATATTTTAAAATGTTATTAATGTCTACCCGCTTCTTTGGTCAAGTGGTCTAAGGCGTCACTCTCTCAATAAACTGGATTACCTATGACGGGGATATTGGGGTTCAAATCGTTGTTGGATGTGCTGAGATTTTTTTCTTGAGTGGTTTTCTACTCTCTATCTACGCAAATGTAGGTAAACTTCCTCTAAATTCAACCTTCATCGTCTTTAGCACATAGCGTAATTAATACATAGCCGTTTAACCCAAACGGGCAGTAAAACGCGGTGTTAAAAAAAGTATTAATGTTGACCGCAAAAAGTTTGTATCTTCTAAAAGGTACCCCAACTGTTTATTCCTAGGAATATCAAGGTATAGACAATTTGAGACGGACGTCTTTATCCGCATAATACGGATATTCAATCCTAGTTAGAATTCGCAATCCAATCAAGAACTTAATGACGAAGCCTCTCCTTGAAAATAGTATTAATTCTCGCTTATTTCAAACAAGATGATAACCAACCTCACTTCCAAAACTCGTTCCTTTTGGTGTTATTACGTTAATTTATTGTTTATAAGTTTTAACACACAAATATCACAAGGAAACATTTCAACAGATGTTTTACTCCGTAAAAATAAACAACAACCAAACGTTTGATGTTTGTGTATCCAATTTACTTTGCTAATGGGTATTTCACTAACCAGCCTTTAGTACTAGTATCTTGAAATAATTGCGTTTTAATTACTTCCGGTGTATTTGACTCAGATGTTTTTGTCAAACGAAATTGTTTACCCACCTGGTGATAGCCAACTCTCATTAGAGTGAAGCGGCAAAATCTCTCAGAATAATATTGTAATGCATAAATATTAAGATTAGCTTAGATATAAACTTACTAATGGGCGGGATTATAAACGCTTACTGGTTTTAATCAAACTTTTTATGGTTATAATTATTAATACGAGAAAATTAAACTTTGTTTATAAAGTAGGGAGAATATAATGTGCTACAATTTTAGTTAAGGAGTTAAAATAGTACAAGAGACCATTACCAAACCTAATCTTTGAAAGAAAAAAAACACAAATAAAACTTATATCAGTGCAATACCTTTCCTCGTGAAATGAGTCCTACTAACCGTCCTGAATATCCATGTAGAGTTTAAAGGAAATACACCTGCATTCGCGTAAAATAAGAGTGGGGTGTTGTTTATGAAATATCACCCTGAGTAAACTTTACAAAGATTTGAACCCTGACCTCCTCGTAATCGACAAACAAACCTTTAGATATTGTGACGCCTTAAAGGCTTAGACCATATGTGGGCAACATATTTTTCAGTATAGCCACAGGCTTGATGAATGAGAAACCACAACATGTAAAAAATTAGAAATTAGGTAGTTAAATCAACATATTATCTTCTTATCTTCTGGAGCTAGTCAATGTTTAGAGATACACTATGGGACAAACACCCCAAAATATAAACACCTTAAACGTTCCTAATTTAATTTGGCAGAGTGGAAAAAAGACTTAAGTCAATGCCTAAATCGGTGTTACACGAACTCCTTTAAGTATTTTTTTTAACATAGGTTTTACTACCAGTTCATGTTAAACGCCTATATACTAATTAAAATTATGGTTTAGGGATTAGGATGGTTAAATTAAGATGACGTACGCCCGCATTTGCGTGGAAAGAGAGTGGAAAACCATTTATGAAAACTCTCTCTCTCAGTGCACCCTACCAGATTCAAACCCCGATATCCTCGTCTTCGGCAGTATAGTATAACACGATAGTAGCGCGTTAGAACACACGGCCACCGAAACGGGTCTCTTTAAGTCCACGGTACAATTAACAAACTTCCATTCTTCGCTGCATACCGTTTTGTTTTGGGTACGCTCCGCGACAGACGAAAATGGATTACTCACCCAGATCAATAGTTGTACGGTAAATCAGAATTAGGAAAGTACAAACTAATGTTTTGTCCTGAATTAATTTCAAATCCAATAGCTAAAGCTATTATTTATGCATTTTAGTGAGGATTACTCCATCTAGATATCATATTCTGAAAATGACACATGGACACGGAAATCGAACCCGGGACCTTTGGCTTAGTAGTAGTATTTAATAATACAATCCCGTACAGTTATAATAATTGTACATATGGCAGCAATAAGCCAGCTACTGAGTAGAAGGTGGCTGCGTTATCTGATAGCTAGTGATCTTAGAAATCACACATTTGTAGCTGACGATTTCCGCACGTCCATAATAGACTCTGCCTTAAACTATGAGCGAAGAATGACCCTGAATACGGGACAACTTCTGGATAGCTCAGTGGTAAGCGCATTGACGTACTAAGCCAAAGGTCCCGTGTCCAGGTGTCATTTTTCAATTTTCAGAATCTGATATTTAATTTCAAATGTTCCAAAATTAAAGGTTGAGTTTAATTTTCTGTACCCACTTATTTAACAGTTGGAAACATTTCATTCAAACCATTAGTAATTTGGTGAAACCATAACTCTATCTTATCGCGAAATCTTTTGGTTTTGTCAAGATGTATGTGTTAAAAGTAAGAAATGCTGATGACGGACGCATGGCTGCCGTTTGTAACAACTTCTTTCATGTTCTTCTTATTGAACAGCGGCGTGATGCGCTTGGAGCGGTGACAGAACAGCACGCAAAATATTAACATTCGTATTGATAGTGTTGGATGTTATGAGTTTTATCATAAATTAAGTTAGTTTATATTAGTCTAAGTATTGTACTTACTATCTATAAGATAGTATATTATTATTATCATTATTATTATTAGCACCGCGTCTTACTACCCGTTCGGGTTATACGCACTTACGCTAATGTGTAATGGTAGGGTGATTGTGAGAAGAAATGGAGGACCTACAGTTTAACGTGGAATCCGAACCACGGGGGAGGCCTGGCATTCCCCACATTAATCTAGTTTATTATTTTGCTAGTTTATTACTTATTAGTCTTAGGGTCGGTCTTATGAACTACCGAATAAATATTGCTATTAGGAGGTTAAAGTTATCTACCAGATAAAGGTCATCAACCACTTTAAAGTTTTACGCGTCTTATGAACTGAATTTATCTATCAGATAGATATCTGTAGGATAAATATATTTTTATTCAGAACAAGCATGGTTGGCACTGTTTTTACTGGTGCGCGCATGCGTACAAGCCCTGCTGATAACGCTACAACCTAGGGAGTGGCGAGAACGCTCAACATTTGTTAAATAATGGCGGCTAAACGAGTGCGAAGAGACAGATGGTGTCA
Organism: Timema douglasi; assembly: GCA_901482245.1. Classification (NCBI taxonomy): domain Eukaryota; kingdom Metazoa; phylum Arthropoda; class Insecta; order Phasmatodea; family Timematidae; genus Timema; species Timema douglasi. Next base: position 27,577 of record CABEEJ010000781.1, read on the forward strand.
CGTGGGCACAGAAGCTAAGATGTCTTGCGAGTATTAATTTTGGTGTCTGACAAAATGTGGGCATTAGTTGGGTACAACGTTTATAAAATTCTATCTATTGTACTCACATTTTGATAATTTGTTCTTATATAAATATAACTCTATAATTAGCTTGTCAGTTTATATAAAAGTGTGAATTAAATGTTCTAACTTTATATAGTTAGAGCCCGGGCCTGTGCTTACTAAACACGCGAACCAAGATTTTAACCTAAAAACAAATTCTGATTGGCAAATCTTCATTTAAAATAACGCGTCACCATGGCAACGAGCATTTTAACTTCCAGATAAAAGTTATCAGGTACTTAAACCTCACGATAAAAATGCAATTGATAAATACATTTTATCTGGCAGATAAATGCTATCTGTCAGTCATAAGACGCACTCTTAACTTATCCACCAGATAAAAATATTTATCTACCATATTAATATCTATCCAGGAGTCATAAGACCAGCCCTTAGTATTATAATATTATAATTCTTTTAGAATTAAAATACTATAAAAACTTATTTATTAGTTTAATTACATAAAATTCATTTACTCAGTATTATTGTGTGTATATAACAATACTATTAAACTAAATTATTTTTAGATAACACTAATTCCAAACATATTGCTAAGAGTGTTTATATATATGTATAGCCACATCGGTGGGTTTTCGTACTAACGTGTTAGTCTCGTAATAGGCCAGTGACAAGGAGGTTTGGGTTTAATTCCTAGCCGGGTGTACTAAGATTTTCCAAAAAAGATTTTCCATTTGATCTCTCTCTTCGCAACTGCGGGTACATTTCCTCTTAAATCCTACTTTATTCTTCCCAGTACCATTATTATAATGATATGCGTACAGCACGGATGGTTATTAAAAAGTATTTCTCAAAATATAATTTAAAACTTCCATAAAACCGTGTTTAGAAAGTACTCACAAAATGCTCGTACCTATTTTAAAGAGTGAACCAAGTTCATACAAACCTTTTATTCTAAAAGAGTATTTGTCATGCAATTAGTCTCTGTGTGTGAAGCATGAAGGTGGGTTTTTTTTCAATAAGATAAAACTAATGTTATTTGCTGCGACCCCCCCACAAACACACACCCTCGTCCCCAGACATCGTCCGTCATAAACGGTTCGTTGAACTCGTGGTGTTGTTCCACGGTCCATAATGATCACGTCTCTTGTGGTTTAAAGGTGCAGATGATTTAATGAGATCGTCTGTAAGGGCTATTACTAATATGGACTCTTGATTTGAGATAATCACGTTTTTTGGAGAGAGGTGGAGAGCGAGTTAATAAACCTATGTCTTGTATAAGTACGTTCAACGGCGAGGTTATGATTATATTATTATTATTATTACTATTATTATTATTATAATTATTATTATTAGCACCACGTCTTACTACCCGTTAGGGCTATACACACTTACGCTAATGTGTAATGGTAGGGTGATTGTGAGATGAAATGGAGGACCTACAGTTTAACGTGGAATCCGAACCACGGTGGAGGCCTGGCATTCCCCACATTCACAAGATGTATTGTCAGAGGTGAAGGAAGGGGGTTTGGTAATCAGATAAATCTGTGCCGGGACCAAGGATTGAACCCCGGTCGTCAGCACAAGCGAGGTTATTAAAGATGTTGCCAACCTGGCCATTTTTGAACCTATTTTGCAAAACGTGTTGCATCTTAAAACTTGACACATTTAAGATGGGAGTGTATGATATTCGAGTTAAAGGCAGTGTTTTTGCCGTTTTTATAGTAAAACATTCTTTTTTTGGCCAAAATAAATAAAACATTGCTTCAGTAGAAACATAGAGTTTAATTTTCTTTATATGATGACAGTTGTTCATATAGTGACATTAGATGAGGAACTTTTTAAATGAATACAAAGGCTTGTCATTAAATTCCAGGACACCTATGACAGATATTAAGCAACTGTTGATATCAACATGTGAAGAAAATTAAACTCTATGTTTGTACTGAAGCAATATTTGAATATATTTGGATTAAAAAATTAGTTGATATAAAAATTGCAAAAACTCTGACCTTTTAAGGAGTGCTACCCCTCCCCCCACTGACACCTCAAGCACTGTAAGTCATCCTTAGACCTTAATGCTCAAAAGAGAAACGAGAGAATAAAATGAGTGGTTTACACTGCAAGGCCTCTTGTATGTGTGATGATAAAACTTCCCCTATTCCTCTGACATGCATACACACACTCCCTCTACTATTTGCGCTTGTACTACATTTACTGAGATTTAAAAATTGCCTGTTTCTTGTTTCCTATTCTAGATAGAAATTATGCTTTAACGAGCATTTTTAATCTACATCCTGGCGAGAACATTCTTCTTGCTGGTAATTTTCGTGAATAAACCAAATATCCTGAGTTTTAGAGGATTTAAATTAGAGTATTAATCACAACTTGTGAATGTGGGGAATGCCAGGCCTCCACCGTGGTTCGGATTCCACGTTAAACTGTAGGTCCTCCATTTCATCTCACAATCACCCTACCATTACACATTAGCGTAAGTGCGTATAACCCGAACGGGTAGTAAGACGCGGTGCTAGTGAAAGGTAATCTGTGAGGTGCGCCGTACCATTTAGTCCTATTTTATTGTAGTTTTTGGTCAGTGCATCTTACCACCCGTACGGATTTAAGCATGCGTACTAATTACGCTATTGTGTTAATGATGAGGAAGGTGGGCTTTAGAGGAAGTGTACCTGAATTTGCATGAAGGGAGAGTGTACAACCATTTAGAGAAAACGATCCTCAATACACTCTACCAGGATTCAAACCTCGATACCCCCGTCATTATCAGTCCAGTCTATTGCGAGAGTGATTGCTTTGACCATTCGACCACCGAAGAGGGACAACCCTTGCGTTGAACATGGGAAAACATACAACTATAGCATGGTTTTATATTGTTTTAACTTAAACATTAAGGTAATCTTCATTGGATAGGAGGTTTGGACAACCCTGTCTTTGGAGAGAAAAAAACACGTGATTCACGTAAATATTATTATTTAGTAAACTTTGGTCCACAATGTACGTGATCGCCTCTGGCACCAGGATACTGGATGGAAGGAAGAAAGATTCAAAAATATGTATATAGAAAATATTACCTTGAGAGTATGTATCGTTGTTGTTATTGCAACTATATTATTTTATAGCACACCTTAGAATTTTTGGAAATATTATTATTATTATTATTATTAGCACCGCGTCTTACTACCCGTTCGGGTTATACGCACTTACGCTAATGTGTAATGATAGGGTGATTGTGAGATGAAATGGAGGACTTACAGTTTAACGTGCGATCCGAACCACGGTGGAGGCCTGGCATTCCCCATACTCACAAGATGTCTTGTCAGAGGTGAAGGAAGGGTTTGGTAATCAGATAAATCTGTGCCGGGACCGAGGATTGAACCCCGGCCGCCAGCACAGAAGTCTGACACCTTACCCCTAGACCGCCAGGTCACCTTTTGGAAATAAATTTCAATTAATCGTGGGAACAGAATTTCCCCAACGGTACTTTAAATTAATGGAGAAAATATCGCATATCCGCTTTATAAGCAAATGAAATTGTAAACTATTTTATCTCAGTGTACCAATCGGTGTTATCAGTTATGCTTTGTACAGTAATTAATGAAACTATTGTGTTCTCGTATCCTAGTTCTTTTATTTCTCTTTCCAACACAAAAAGGAAGTTCAGCTGGGTGGGCTAAGGTGGATTTAAGCCCAAGATCAATTGCTAAAGGTTGTTCTTAAATCGTCAATCCTGTGTTAACAAATATTTTCAACCTTACCTTGTCAAGTGAAACGTTATCTGAAACATGAAATAGCTAATCTATAGTCATACCAATAGAATAAAAAAGGAGCTAAAACCAATATAAAGCTTATATTGGTAGCTATAGGCTTATTTCTATATCAAATTATTACTTACTTACTTTGTGGAATTCTAAACTCAACAATTCATTGCCTCACTTATGAAAGTACACCACATATTCCTATCTTGAGCTAGTTCTATCCAGTCCACCTCATTACACCCTATCTCTTATCTTGAGCTAGTTCTATCTAGTCCACCTCATTACACCCTATCACTATCTTGAGCTAGTTCTATCCAGTCCACCTCATTACACCCTATCCCTATCTTGAGCTAGTTCTATCCAGTCCACCTCATTACACCCTATCTCTATCTTGAGCTAGTTCTATCCAGTCCACCTCATTACACCCTATCTCTATCTTGAGCTAGTTCTATCCAGTCCACCTCATTACACCCTATCTTGAGCTAGTTCTATCTAGTCCGCCTCATTACACCCTATCTTGAGCTAGTTCTATCCAGTCCAACTCATTACACCCTATCACTAGCTTGAGCTAGTTCTATCCGGTCCAACTCATTACACCCTATTCCTATCTTGAGTTAGTTCTATCCAGTCCACCTCATTACACCCTATTCCTATCTTGAGCTGGTTCTATCCAGTCCACCTCATTACACCCTATCCCTATCTTAAGCTAGTGCTATTAAGTCCACCTCATTACACCATATCCCTATCTTGAGCTGGTTATATCCAGTCTACCTCATTACACCCTATCTCTCTCAGGTCTATTCTAATGTTATCCTCTCATCTGCGTCTAGGCCTTCCCATTGGTATCTTCCCACTAGATTTGCCATTCAATACTCTGAACACGGTTCTAGTCTCTCCCATTCGCGCTGCGCTACCGCGCCCACCATAATATGGAAGATTTGACCATCCTAGCAATGTCTTGTGATGTCTACAGGGTGTATAACTAAAAATTATGTGATTTCTTACACTCCACAGTAGTTTAATCTCTTTTTGCGTCAAATATCTTCCTGAAAAGCCTAAATTTATTTTCGTTGTGTAAGGTAAGAAACCCTATTTCACAACCTAAGAGGACAACTAAATTACTATTATTTTTAATTCCTTTAACTCTCGATGTGGAGCATAAGGCCACAACCCCGGCCATTTCATGTTGCTGTTTGATAGAGTGCCTTTAGGTAGAGCGGAATATCAGCCCACCCATCATGTATTTATACTAGCACGTGAGAAGGCTCTAATAAATACATTCTCTAAAGTACTTGTAGAAATAATACATGAATACATATTTTGCAACTTGTAAACCAAACTATCTGAAAATCAACATGGTTTTGTGGATAATAAATCTAATTAAACTAGCTTGGTAGAGTTTCTGGGTCATGTGGCATGTCTATTCGAATGATGCAATTTAATGTTCATAAAAGTAAAGCTTTGAAATTGTGACAGCACATTATTACTCACTCTAATCTGAGTAATTTTGGTCTTTCAACTTCCTGTGTCAATTTGTTTAGGAATATTTGGAAAAATATATCTTTTAGCATCAAGTTATATTCCAGCACCTCCAAACTACTTCTTTTCCTCTTGTGGTCAAATAAGCTCCTCTTTTTTTAAAATGTTTTTATTGAGTATATTGGTAAACACATACAATCCTTAAACTATTTATTGTCTACTGATGATATCAAACTATTCAATAACATCAAATATTTTACAAATTGGAATAAGTGGAATACTACGATGGTCTATTTAAAATACACTATATATCAATAGATATGAAACCAAGTCTATGGTTTTCACAAGAAGAACCACCCCTAGTTTTTTAATTTTTTAACTGGACAGGTATATTATAGAGTGCTGTCTCTATATTAATGATTTTTGTGCTATCTTAAGCCATAATCTCTACTTTCGCTACCATGTAGATAGTTTTTCATTCTCTTAAATAACTTGGCCTTATTAAGACAGTCGGGAAATCCATGGTATTACTCGCTCAGTAAGTTACACTGGATATCATCTCTGAGAGAACTGCATGGTTACTATTGGGAAACAAAGTTGTCATTATCTCGTTATTGTGTGGTCAATCTCCATTCAAATTTAAGAACATTTTGGCATCGCTGGTTAGTCGAGGTTGCCAGTAGCTCCTTCTTATCCCAGAACACCACCTTCTTACTTACGGAAAGTGAGAAAATTTGGCAACAGTTAACACAGAGAGAGCGAAGATAAAACTTTTCTACATAAGACCTATAGTTCCCTCATTAATGATATTGGGTGTAACATATCACCTGTTAGCGTGGATATAGAATCGTGAAATGACCAGTAATGAGTCACATACTGAAAGCAGGCCCCAGGCAACCCTTTAAAGACTTTAACCTCGAACTTCCCATCACAGGCAATCCAGCATGCTGCTAATCTAACGTAGTGAGCTGTGTAAGCACCGGCGTTGCATAAAGTTCGGTCGAAACGTTTTTATTGTTTCAGCAGTTATTGATTTACAAGATGTATATCCTCTTTATGGTAGGAAGAAATATCTGAAAGATCTTTTACCTACCAAAATTCTATTACATCGTAGAATTCTGAAAGGAAAAAAAGCCTTTTAGACACTATACAACATTTATGAACTGATGGTGACCTGGCGGTCTAGGGGTACGGTGTCGGACTTCTGTGCTGGCGGCCGGGGTTCAATCCTCGGTCCCGGCACAGATTTATCTAATAACCAAACCCTCCCTTCACCTCTGACGACATCTTGTGAATGTGGGGAATGCCAGTTCTCCATCGTGGTTCGGATTCCACTTTAAACTGTAGGTCCTCCATTTCATCTCACAATCACCCAACCATTACACATTAGCGTAAGTGTGTATAACCCGAACGGGTAGTAAGACGTGGTGCTAATAATAATAATATGAACTGATAAATGTTGATTGGAAGGAACAAAGTATAAGAATAATTTACAAGTTTAACAAATCTGTTTATTATTATTCAGTCATTTCAAAAGGAAGTGCATACAATTATAGATTATTCAAACCATCCATTGTTTAAACATGAGAATATAAACGGTTACAATAATATAATTAGCTCGACCAAGGAGCATCAGGTGTGAAGCACCTAGGTAGACCCTATAACCCACACATATAGATCATAGGTGTAAATAAGAAAAGCTTGTAACTCGTTAAATAAGGACATTTACTAAGTCATCAAATAGGACGAAAGGCAGCAACTCTTAAGGCAATATAAATAAGTGGTGGTAATCAAATCTAATTACAAAATAATCATAGATAATTCTACTCCAGTCATCTGACTGTGAGGCTTCCAACTACAACACATAACTAAGCCACATAAATTTAGTCCCAGTTTAAGGAGCTACAAGGGCGGTAATTAACGTGAGCTAACTAGCTAGCTTAGATTAACTCCATAGAAAGATAAACATTACTATGTTATAATCTCCTAGAAGAGAAACTATAATTTTTCACATAGTAAAGGGCAAACTAACAGGAATCTAGACGCTACAGATACTATGGCTGGTTCATTCCTAATTAGTACTGCCTGAGCAATCAATAGTATATTTCTTATGTTACCCTAAAAAGGAGACAATAATAATAGAAAAAATAGTGATCATTTTCGACTAACGCTAAATCCGCCACAAGGGGGTCGTACACAACAGACAAAACCCCACGGGTCACTACTATGGACAGGTAGCACTTCCACAGGCTGCACACCGCATAGTAGTACACAAATCAGAGACAAGTGTCAGATACAGACCCAGTTAGGTCGTGAACCAAACCATTAGATAACATAGTATCCTGCATTATTTTATTATATTCTTTAATCTAGCCGCAGCATGGTCATATAGTCTAAGGGGTCTAATCTTGACCCTAATATTTGCGACTATTAGACATAGAAAGATATTGCATAAAGCTATTAACTGTGCCTAATGGGTATATAGAAACAAGTCAGTAGAATTGACATACAAAACAAAGTCATCTGGGCATAGAACAAAAGAGCTCAAAGCTCACCATAGTAAACTATGCTTAGTCTTCAAAACGTAGTCTTAGCAGACGCTCGTAAATATCTTCCAGCAGTTACTCCGACGAGTGGTTACAATAGAATAGATATACGTGAATCAAGGACAGGCCTTTATACACCAGTGGGACTAATAAAATCTAACAAGGTTTTCTCCAAGTACGAAGAGGGGTGGCAATCTTCACGAATCGCGCCACCCGACCCCTAGCACTCGACGCTGGTTGTTGGGAACACCCCGAATGACGCCTCTCTCATTTACTTGTCGTCTAGCCCGGGTGTTAGATGTTTGTGTGTTGGTCTTCGAAGCCGAGTTTCCCCGTTCGCTGGGGTATTTTTAAAGATAATTTGGCGTCTCCCGCTTGTGATATCGCAGTGAGTCTATATCTGCCTCACATTATTAGAACTTATTAGATCTGGTAGTAATATTTTTTTTTATTTAGCACCACGTCTTGCTAACCGTTCGGGTTATACGCTTTAAATGATAATTACGCTATTGGATTAGGAATTGGAAAGTTGAATTTGGGGAAGTGAACCCGCATTTGCGTGGAAGGAGAGTGGAAAACTATTTAGGAACCCCCCCCTCCCCCCCCCCAGTGCACCTGACCGAGACTGGTAGTAATAGTTTTAAACCTATTATAGGGCTTCATTAATTGTAATTGTTAGAAAGTATCTAACATGCTATAATTACTTCTTACCATAAAGAGGACATAGCCATCTAATGAGGTTGGGAAACGTGGGTGGGGAGAGTTCTATGTCGAGCTCACCTCCAATTTGAGAATATTCTTTTAGTGTTCGAGACAGCCTTTCATCCGGCTTCCCAAATAGCCCGCTAGGCGGGTTGCCACATCTATCCCCTTATTTCCCCAGTCATTATAAAGCAAATACTTATTTACACACTGGCGTAAACGTTTGAGAAATATTTGAAATCACATTCAAACGTCTTACAACCGAGAACAATCTAGTGAAAGTGGACATTAATTCGTCATCACTATGTTTGTAATACTCTCTCCGGTGGTAACGAGGCGTAATACATCAATCTCAGACTATGACGGCCCACCGGTGACGGGAATGGTCGGGGTTCAAGTCTCATCCAGGTGGGCTGAGATGTACCCCCTTCCCCCACCTCATTAATGGTTTTCCTCTTTCATTCCACGCAAACTCATATATATTTCTTATAAATTATACCTTGCTCAAAATAAGGAACAATATCCCTCCGGAATAAACTTCCAAATCTCGTCTTGTCTAGTTTTCCGGTAACGCGGGAGATTGAAGTTCGAATCCCGAACGGGTGTATTGAGAGTGATTTTATTCTAAAATATATTTTCGCTCTTCCTCCACTCTTACACTAAGATTTATTTTATAAAATATTTTTCATATAATAAATATTATTCAACTTTGAAGATTCATCAAATATTTTGATAAAAGAATATATTTCACTAATCTCTTATAAAACATTTACGTTATAAAACCTCTGGAAACCTCTGAAAGATTAACCTGGAAGTGCGAGGCAGATATAATTTAATGTGCATTATGAACAGAAATATTGATATATATATCATATAAACTATAAAAGCTTCAAGGACCGATATAAAAAATTGGCTAAATATACAAAACTATATAAATTATCGCAAGAACAAATTACAGGTTGTACACCTCAAAATTTAACTAGAAAAGAAATATGATATAGGATTATGACACATCTTTGATCAAAGATGGCGTCAAAACATTTAACTTTAACTTTATTATAAATATATTTTATTTTATAAAAAAATCTTTTACCAAAGAAATATTGTTCCTAATGGTGACCTGGTGGTCTAGGGGTAAGGTGTCGGACTTCTGTGTTGGGGGTCTGGGGCTCAATCCTTGGGCCCGGCACAGATTTATCTGATTACCAAACCCTTCCTTCACCTCTGACAAGACATCTTGTGAATGTGGGTAATGCCAGGCCTCCACCGTGGTTCGGATTCCACGTTAAACTGTAGGTCCTCCATTTCATCTCACAATCACCCTACCATTACATATTAGCGTCAGTGCGTATAACCGGGTAGTAAGACGCGGTACTAATAATAATAATAACTTATAGAAACAGCAATAGAAAATATTAGTTTAAAAATAAAACGTTTTTATTTAGTAAACACATACACATGAACACAGTTGAAAACGTTTCGCAAGACGTCACTACCCACTCTGATTTAATCCGGTTCACCATGTTAAATTTTGAAGAGAGCACAGCATTTAAGGGTTTCTCATTGGTAAAGCATTTTAAGGTGAACGATAGACGCCACTTCCACACAAAAAAAGAAACATCCAAACGGTTATCTCATAAGTATGTGTTTCAATAACGTAACAACTGTTGAAAGAAAGAAAAAATTAAAATCAAAATGGTTTAGTGTGTAAGTTTTGGTTGCCAAACGTGACAACATTTCAACATATGGTCTTACAGATCATATGGTTTGGCGGATGGATTCAAGAGAGTATATATTATAGATTTTACTGGCTCTCAGTTACCATCAAACTTATGCTGGATACCCGAGAATTAGGTACCTACTCATTTTTCATTCAGGCAGATGCCGGAGTATATTCACTTTTTGATTTCTACTTCTCCTGGAAGGAGGTAAACTAAAGAAGACGAACACAAAATAACTTTTCATTTCCTTCCATATGATGGATTGAAGTGCTTGTGGGGCGAGGGGATTTGGGGGAATGGGAAGGAGGCGCAGTCCAGCCATGTTTGTACGCTTTGACTGACACAAGCTCTGTTTACCGTTCTACTTTTTAGTATGGAGAAATATTGTAATCGTGAACATTTTTTACCTTGAGATTATGACGAATCTTATCGTTTTATATGCCCCTGAGCCCTGATATGGGTCTAAGGGCGGCACTAGACTGCCATATTTCTTTTATTTAAGAACAATATTATTATTAGCATCGCGTCTTACTACCCGTTCGGATTGTACGCAATTACGCTAATGTGTAATGGTAGGCTGATTGTGAGATGAAATGGAGGACCTACAGTTTAACGTGGAATCCGAACCACGGCGGAGGCCACACGGCGGAGGCCTGGCATTCCCCACATTCACAAGATGTCTTGTCAGAGGTGAAGGAAGGGTTTGGTAATCAGATAAATTTTTGCCATGACCGAGGATTGAACCCCGGCCGCCAGGACAGAAGTCTGACACCTTAACCCCTAGACCGCCAGGTCACCGACTTCTATAAGTTATAAATATATATATGTGTGTGTGTGTTTTGTAACTGATTGAAAGAACAAAATATATTAATAAAACACATATTATCTTCTTTGTTTCATGGTTATAGCAACAAGAGATATTATAGAGGACGAAACAACAATTAAAAACCATAATCTAAATATTTGTTGGTCCTACTAAATCAAATATTTCTCATATAGTTCAATTTTCTTCAGGTGGTGATCTCCCCAGTTGTTGAATATATGTTAAGGGTGTCTTGGAATTCAATGACAACTTTTCCTCTTCATTTATAAAGTTTCTCGTCTAATGCCGCTATGCTCATGACAGCTTTTCAACAACTGTTGATATCACCACGTGAAGAAAATTAAACTCTCATGTTTCTACTGGAGCAATATTGTATTCATATTGGTCAGGAAATGTTTTGCTAAAAAAAACTGCAAAAACACCGGCTTTAACTCGCGTTCATTACAACCCCACCTTAAGAGCACCGTCTTTACTCGAAGGGTAATATCCTCACACTGCTCTTCTACCAATAACAATGCTAGTTCTGAAGTTTCAAAACCACTATGGCAGTCCTCTATTATCTTGGAATGTTCTCTTGCGACCTGCGAACCTGTTTTTGTTTACCCTTTTGAGTTGTACGCATACAATAATTGCGATGACAGAACATGGATTATCTGATTACCAAACCCTTCCTTCACCTCTGACAAGACATCTTGTGAATGTGGGGAATGCTTGGCCTACATCGTGGTTCGGATCCCACGTTAAACTGTAGCTCCTCCATTTAATCTCACAACCACCCTACCATTACACATTAGCGTAAGTGCGTATAACCTGAACGGGTAGTAAGACGCGGTGCTAGTAATAATAATAATAACACGGATGAATAAAGCGGAGCTTTAGAGGAAAGGTGTCTGCATTTGCGTGGAAAGATAGTGGTAAACCAAATAAAAAAATCCTCTCTCAGTATATCCACTCGGGATTTGAACCCCGATCTCCTCTCGTCACCAGCAATACAGTATATTACGAGAGTGACACGCCTTAGCCCCTTCGACCACCGATTCGGGTAGACGGCGCTTTCTTTCTCGTCGCGAAGGCGCTAGAAACTCGCATTCCTTCATCTGCTGTACCTTTCACCATTCATAATAATATCCCGGTTGGGGGAGAAGGGTGGGTGACGCAAGGCCCGGCCTTGTCAACACGAGTCTGATGTCGCCTCAACCCGGGGGATTCCCCGCCACATCCATTTGGTATCAGATGAAAGAAAACAAGCAGGAGGGAAGGAGGGAGGGGTTGACAACTAATGGTCTGCGCACACGCTTCCGTATGATCGTATCACATCGTATCGGCTCGTTTCTACATTATGTTGTATGAAAATTGGCGGGAAAAGTCGGATAACTGGAATCGGGAATATTTCCCGGGATGATACGATGCTCCGTAGTGTTAGTGAGTCCATCTCTCCACTTCTACGGTCGAATGGTCGTGGGGGTGTCAAACTCGTTTGATCTGAAGTGCCACACTAAACAATAAAAATACTGGGTGGATAGCATTTCAGAAAATGCAGTATTACCATCATCTTAAAGTTTAAAAAACAACCTAAATTTATAATCCTCTCATTACAATAATAACGTGTATACTGAATATCATTTTAAGACTTACGCTTTATTTTTTTACAAGAAATTTGTTTTTTACAGTAAACGTGTGAGGGTTAAACGTTAATTCTTGGGTAACCTGATTCGGTGGCCACATTGTTTAAGGCGTCACTATCGAGATAGACTAGACTGCTGATGACAAAGAGATTGAGGTTTGAATCCCGGTTAAGTATTTTGAGGGGTTTTTTTCTTGATTTTTACCCTTAACGAAAATGAGGATACACTTCCTCTAAATTCAACTTTCCTGATCCCAAACTCATTAGCGTAATTAGTACATGAACTTATAACCTGAATAGGTCTTAAAACGCGGTGATTAATAGTTGTGTGATAGAGAGAGTGTATGAAAAACAAGTTTGGTACGAGGGATTCCGTGCTCAACATATTCGAAATCCCAGGATAATAGCCCTACTTATCACAAATACAGCTAAAAACCAAGATAATTAAAACAAAAGATAATTTATTTATTTTCCTGCTGCACGTCTTCCTACCTGTCCGGGCTATCCACATATTTACACTAATATGCTAAGGGCGATGGAGGTACCCACATTTGCGTGGGTAGAAAAATGAACTCCAAACCTCCCATCCCTGTGAAGATTTTGACGCACTTGTCCACGTCTGTGTGGTTATATGATGTTATATATGACGGGTGTTTTTTTGTGACGTCAGGTCCTTGAACTGCACCAGAATAGCGGTCCATGTGCAGCTGTTCCTCTCCTTCGCCGCCAACAACGTGATGTGGGTGGTGTGGTACCTCTTCGTCGTCGAGGTGCCCCAGGTGGTGCAGGACAACCGGGTAACTACGGTAGCCCCGTGGCTTCTTTGGTGCTGACGGACCACTGACGGCTTTGAAAAGTTTTATATATATATATATATATATATTTAGCACCGCGTCATACTACCCGTTCGGGTTATACGCTTTAAGTACTAATTACTCTAATGGATTAGGAATTGGGAAGGTTGAATTAGAGGAAGTGAACCCACATTTGCGTGGAGGGAGAGTGGAAAACCATTTAGGAAAACCCACCCCCAGTTCACCCGACCGAGATTCGAACCTCGATCTCCCCGTCCTCAGCAGTCGAGCAGCTCAACACGACTAACGCGTTAGCCAACTACGCCACCGAGGCGGGTTTTGAAAAGTTACCAGACCAAATTATGTATCCGTACGCCGAACCATGTGATCTGCAAAAAATCGTGTGTTTAGCAGCTGTCAGAAGTCAGCTGTGAACTGTCAGTCAGCACAAAAGAAGCCATGTAACCACACAGGAAGTCAGTGTAACGGTGGCATGTCGTGGCTTGTTGCCAGGCTAAGGGAAGCTAGTAAAACCTGTACCTATGATATGTTCTTTCCTACTCTAACCCTATTTGGTCAATAAAACATAGGTTATGTTCTGCACACCTCACATGGAAATGTATGTTTGTTGATACCTGACCAACGAGTGTTATGATGGGTGACGAGAACGTATTATCACAGACACAATTAAACAAACTCTGCTTACCCTGGCATCGTGTCATGACACGTCACTGAGTTATTACAGTTGCAATATTTAATTATTTTACTTCTTCAAGAATGAGGATTACCGTTAATACGTGGCTGGCTGTGTTTGTGACCTCATTTTTTTTTTTTGCCAGCCACAGATTTCAAGAACGGCTGTATCATTATTATTATTATTTAGCACCGCGTCTTAATACCCATTCGGTTTATACGCTTTAAGTACTAATTACGCTAATGTATTAGGAATTGGGAAGGTTGAATTAGAGTAAGTGAACCCGAATTTGCGTGGAGGGAGAGTGGAAAACCATTTAGGAAAAAAAACTCAGTTTACCCGACCGAGATTCGAACCTCGATCTTCCCGTCCTCAGCAGTCGAGCTCAACACGACTAACGCGTTGGCCAACTACGCCACCGAGGCGGATAACGAATGTATCGATCAACATCAAATTTTAGGGGAATTTAGGACTACATGTAAATTTAGGCCAGAATGTGTCAAATTAAGATGAAACTCACTTTGCAAAATATCTTTAAAATCCTCACGTAGACAAGGTCGCTAAGCGCTTTTTAATAGTTGAGTTAGGATAAACATATAAATTTAATGTAGGTCCTCCATTTCATCTCACAATCACCCTACCATTACACATTAGCGTAAGTGCGAATAACCCGAACGGGTAGTAAGACGCAGGTGTTAATAATAATAATAATAATAATAATAATAATAATAATAATAATAATAATATTAAAACGAGGCGTTGTTCTCAGGCTCCGTGCCAGCTGCTCCACATCTTGCTGCAGTACCTGATGGTGGCCAACTACATGTGGATGTTCTGTGAGGGTCTGCACCTCCACCTCGCCCTGGTGGTCGTGTTCGTCAAGGACGAGGTCGCCATGAGGTGGTTCTACTGTATCGGCTGGGGGGCGCCAGCTCTCATCACGGGCATCTATGCCGCGGTCCGCTACTCGAGACCTGAAGATGAAACCCGGGAGTGAGTGAGAGTCCGTTCGGGTTACACGCCTATGTACTAATTTACGCTAAAATGTTAGGAATGAGTCAGGATGGATTTAAAGGAAGTGCGCCCACGTTCACGT
>CABEEJ010000781.1:42921-94453 GCA_901482245.1 Timema douglasi
CCATTTAGCGAAAACCACTACGCCCGACCGGGATTTCAGCCAAAATCCCCCCTTCATCGGCAGTCCAGTCTGCCACGAGAGTGACCATATGACCACTAAAGTGGGCATTATTTTGTTAAAAGCCCTCAGGTACACCCAACCAATATTCGAACCCCGACATCCCCATAAGTGTAAGAACAGACAAGATGAAAGTCCTCGTTACCACTGATAGCTGGTGGCAGTGTGTTAAACGTTCCATTGACCGATGACCGCTGTTCTGTTGTCAAGCTGCTGGATGAACGACAGTCACGTTCAGTGGATCCTGACAGTACCTGTGCTGGTGTCCCTCGTGGCCAGTCTGGTGTTCCTGGTGAACGTGGTCCGCGTGCTGCTGACCAAGCTGCACAGTCACTCGGCTCACCCCGCCCCAGCGGGTCTCCGGAAGGCCGTTAGGGCGACCCTTATCCTCGTCCCGCTGTTCGGCCTCCACCACGTGCTCATCCCCTTCAGGCCGGAGCCCCACGAGCCGGGGGAGAACTTCTACCAGCTCTTCTCCGCCGTCGTCGTCTCTCTGCAGGTACTCTGGATCTGTGAGGGATTAGAGTGCCTGATGTCTCTCTGCAGGTACTCTGGTGATCTGTGAGAGCTTAGATGAGGGGTTAGAGTGTCTGATGGTGATCTGTGAGGGGTTAAAGTGCCTGATGTCTCTCTGCAGGTACTCTGGTGATCTGTGAGAGCTTAGATGAGGGGTTAGAGTGCCTGATGTCTCTCTGCAGGTACTCTGGTGACCTGTGAGAGCTTAGATGAGGGGTTAGAGTGCCTGATGTCTCTCTGCAGGTACTCTGGTGACCTGTGAGGGGTTAGAGTGCCTGATGTCTCTCTGCAGGTACTCTGGTGTTCTGTGAGAGCTTAGATGAGGGGTTAGAGTGTCTGATGTCTCTCTGCAGGTACTCTGGTGACCTGTGAGGGATTAGAGTGCCTGATGTCTCTCTGCAGGTACTCTGGTGATTTGTGAGAGCTTAGATGAGGGGTTAGAGTGCCTGATGTCTCTCTACAGGTACTCTGGTGATCTGTGAGAGCTTAGATGTGGTGTTAGAGTGCCTGATGTCTCTCTGCAGGTACTCTGGTTATCTGTGAGAGCATGGGATGGGGGTTAGAGTGCTTGACGTATCTTTGCAGGCACTCTGGTGACATGTGAGAGGTTATCTGAGGGATTAAAGTGCCTTGCTCTGCAATGTCCTTGCAGGTACTGTGGGGGACTTTTGAAAGGTCGTGTTAATCTTTTAGAGTAATTAATTATTCAAAAATAGCTGGTATTGGTTCCATGTGTTATTACTCTATATGTTATTAAGCTATAAAGTTACTCTCATTTGCGTGGAAGGAGAGTGTTAAACGATTTAGAAAAAAAACATCTCAGTGCACCTTTAATTCGAACGCCTAATTACACCCCACAGACAGGTCACTCAGATAAGACCGACACTTGCGTCCATGAGCCCACTAGTGTGAGTGTAATGATGTTTGATCGCTAATTATCTATGTGCTGGAGATATATATATATAAATGTGGCATTAGATGTAGTTTCCTTGGATAAGTTAGTTTGTAAGTCCAGCTATTGAATAATAAATTAGCTAAGTTCTAGGGATAAGTTTTTGTCACTAAGTACAGTAATTGGTTTAGTTAGTTTGAAAGTCAACTTAACGTCCACATAGCTTTCACTTAATGTTAAAGTATCGTAAAGTTTATTGCGTGTTATTAAAGGGAAGCCATCCCGATGCAGTATACATAACCTTCACTTATTTTAAGAGTTGTCCAGGGGAGAACTTTCACATCACCCACGTGAACGTTAATTTAAGGGTAACACATGTTCTAGCTCGACAATCTTGTGGCGAGAAACATCAAAAGGGATATTTAGTACTTCATTACCCGCCTCGGTGGCGTAGTTGGCTAACGCGCTTGTCATGTTGAGCTCGACTGCTGAGGACGGGGAGATCGAGGTTCGAATCTCGGTCGGGTGAACTGGGGGTGGTTTTCCCTAAATGGTTTCCCACTCTCCCTCCACGCAAATGCGGGTTCACTTCCTCTAATTCAACCTTCCCTATTCATAATCCATTAGAGTAATTAGTACTTAAAGCGTATAACCCGAACGGGTAGTAAGACGCGGTGCTAGATATTAATAAAAATTAACCAGTACTTCATTTTTTTGTTTATGGAGTGCAGACGACTAAAGGCTGGTTCACACTCAACGCTAAGCTAAGCTATGCTGTGCTAAGATTTTGTCAGTTTGATTTCGTACTCATTACTAAGATAAGCTATGGTTTATATTCTCCCTCCTAAATTCACTGTGGTTTATGGCGGTTCTTCTCCAGCGAAGCTAAGTTATGGCATTCTCCAAAATGTCTTGTTTGCGCTCAGATTATATAATTAAGGAAGAGCAGCTGCTGCTATTACCAGCTGTTTTGGAAGAGGAAGAAAGTGTAGGAGTTGGTGGTTTGACTTGCTCGATTTAACTGTTCTATTGTGATATAAAAAACACTTTTTAAAACTAAAACTTAAATATAATATTACTTAAACACACGTGAAACAAACTGAAAACAAAACTTCAACACTTCTTTGGTTATTTTCAACAATCCTGCACTGCCTCTGTTCAACACGTTCCCCAAGCCGCGTTATGCGCATGAGCAACGTTATATTGCTCAAGATGGAAGATGGAAAAATTACCTGGCTAGTAATAGGGAAAAAAGCATAGTGTGACGTAACTAGACATAGTTTAGCTTAACTTAGCTTAGTTTAGCTTTATGCGTGAACTAACACATTTAAATATATGCTCAGCTTTTTTCTATAGCGTTAGTAGAGCAATTTTTAGCTTGGCTTTCTGTGTGAACCGGCCTTTGTTCAAAAGATTATTATTATTATTATTTAGCACCACGTCTTGCTACCCGTTCTGGTTATACGCTTTAAGTACTAATTACGCTAATGGATTAGGAATTGGGAAGGTTGAATTAGAGGAAGTGAACCCGCATTTGTGTGGAGGGGGAGTGGAAAACCATTTAGGAAAAAAAACTCTAGTTCATCCGACCGAGATTCGAACCTCGATCTCCCCGTCCTGGGCAATCTTTGTTCAATATAGTTTGTCCACGTTTCACGAATTCCCGCAATCTCTTGTCACACCTTATTCTGTACGTCCAGTTAGCTTCTATCAGCCCTAAATGTTGGATCTAATTTTGGGGATCAATTTGTTCTCGAGCTGTCTGTGTTTTAGTCCAGTTGTTACGTTATGTGAATCCTGATCACACACTACTTTATTTACTTTAAATGAACGTTACGTGACCGTTAAGTTTATCGCGGTGTTGGTATTAAACCGTACAGGTTGGATACCGTTATTTGAATAATAGGACTAACTCTCACCCTGTGGCTTGTGTTGAAGGGCTTCTGCGTGTCGAGCCTGTTCTGTTTCGCCAACATGGACGTGCACTGCGCAGTTCGCCCCATCCTGAGGCGCGGGTGCCCTTGCCTGAGAAGCGAGGGTCATCTAGGGGACAGCGGTGCAGCCGCTGCGTGCGTCAACACGCAGACACAGAGCAGGGAAGTGTGCGTGTGACGCTCTATATGCTGCGCCCTCACGCGCATCAACACTGTCCTGTAGACATGCGGCTGACAAGATGAGATGTCAGATATAACGACCCTTTCCTGGAGACACGTGGTTAGCAAGTTGTGCTGTCAGATATAACGACCCTTTCCTGGAGACACGTGGCTAGCAAGTTGTGCTGTCAGATATATCGACCCTTTCCTGGAGACACGTGGCTAGCAAGTTGTGCTGTCAGATATAACGATCCTTTCCTGGAGACACGTGGTTAGCAAGTTGTGCTGTCAGATGTAACGACCCTTTCCTGGAGACACGTGGTTAGCAAGTTGTGCTGTCAGATATAACGACCCTTTCCTGGAGACACGCGGCTGACAAGATGACATGTCAGATATAACGACCCTTTCATGGAGACACGTGGCTAGCAAGTTGTACTGTCAGATATAACAATCCTTTCCTGAAGACACGCGGCTGGCAAGATGAGATGTCAGATATCACGACCCTTTCCTGGAGACACGCGGCTGACAAGATGACATGTCAGATATAACGACCCTTTCATGGAGACACGTGGCTAGCAAGATGAGACGTCAGATATAACGATCCTTTCCTGCAGACACGTGGCTGACAAGCTGAGATGTCAGATATAACAATAATTTCCTGGAGACACGTGGCTGACAAGCTGTGCTGTCAGATATAACGATCCTTTCCTTAAGACACGTGTCTGACAAGCTGAGATGTCAGATATAACGATCCTTTCCTGCAGACACGTGGCTGACAAGATGAGATGTCAGATATAACGATCCTTTCCTGGAGACACGTGGCTAGCAAGTTGTACTGTCAGATATAACGATCCTTTCCTGGAGATACGTGGATAGCAAGTTGTGCTGTCAGATATAAAGACCCTTTCCTGGAGACACGTGGCTAGCAAGTTGTGCTGTCAGATATAACGACCCTTTCCTGGAGACACGTGGCTAGCAAGTTGTGCTATCAGATATAAAGACCCTTTCCTGGAGACACGTGGCTAGCAAGTTGTACTGTCAGATATAACGACCCTTTCCTGGAGACACGTGGCTAGCAAGTTGTGCTGTCAGATATAAAGACCCTTTCCTGGAGACACGTGGCTAGCAAGTTGTACTGTCAGATATAACGACCCTTTCCTGGAGACACGTGGTTAGCAAGAAATATAGTCAAATATATCGATTATTTCCTGGAGACAAATCATTATCAAGGTGTAATAGGTATTTGAGTAAATCAATAGTTTCCTTTTGATGTACAGTGTATACTTAAGATATGGGTGTTCAAAATATTGCTATTAACACTTTCTAAAAAGCTTCTTATTTAACAATAAGTAACGCGTTAGATACTCGTATACCAACAAATTCCTGACGATTTATTCTTAGTGAAATGTGATATTTTCTTAAAGAATAATCTTTAGCAAGATGTGATGATTATAATTTTATATCAACAGTTTAATGAAGACACAAGTTTAGTGATTTGTGATTATTACATTATGATTTTACAATTTCATGAAGATATATGTTTAGAGAGCTGTGACATATATAACAAGTTTACTAGATATAATAAGTGTGTTTTTTAAGGTTGGAGAGTAACATTTATATCGACAATGTACTTTGGAGACAAAACTCTCAAGCTTTATTTTCTTGAAGTAATTCCAAACATATCCACAAAATCATTATTTATATTTAAAAATTACGTTTTTTTTTAACATTTCTATGAAATATTGAATATGTATTTTTATTGTGAACTACATTCTATTAATTTAGCCCAAAAGAATACAATTTATCTGCATTAATTATATTTTAGAAATGTATTAAGAAGAACTAGTTTAGTGTTGCATATTATCATAGGTGCTAACAATTAATGTTTTGTGTTAGATTTAAAAGAAAGTATTTCTGGATAGATATTGTTCATTTGTAGTGCTTTGAACGAATGGTATATGTTGAATTTCTACAGTATTTGTAAAACTGTGTCTCGCGCTCTTTTAAGAGAGTGTATATTTGGAATATCTTTTTGAACCAGAGCTTTAGGTGATAGCTTACCAATTTTCTCAACATTGCTCTTTCAAAAAATGTGAGATAAATATGAAAATAAAATAACGTGATTCACGACAGCGTTCTTTAATAACTTGTTGTTTTACTTAAAACGTGACATATTTTACCGTGAGAGATGCAGTATTTATCTCTGTTTCCTTGTGTGCAGACTTTTAGTCGCTCTGTGGGAACAGAAAGTTGCCCAGGGTATTCCTTGAAGGTTAAGTACACATCATACCCATAATTAGATGACGTCATGATAATGATTATGAAGATGTGGAACCAGTGGAAATTTTGAACCTAATTAAAGCCTAATTAACCAGACCAAAGTGAATATAGGAACAGTTCTCCTTACGAGAGAACTACCTGAGGTACAATAAGGGAATCGAGCCCTGGACGTCCAGATCAGTGACATGAAGACCAAGAGGCTGGTCAATAACTTTATAATAAAGAAGGACATTTATTTTCTTACGGAACATAATTTAAAATGATATTATTATTATTATTATTATTATTATTATTATTAGCACCGCATCTTACTACCCGTTCGGATTGTACGCACTTAAGCTAATGTGTAATGATAGAGTGATTGTGAGATGAAATGGAGGACCTACAGTTTAACGTGGGATCCGAACCACAGTGGAGGCCTGGCATTCCACACATTCACAAGATGTGATCAATACACGTCTTGTCAGAGTTAAAGGAAGGGTTTGGCAATCAGATAAATCTGTGCCGGGACCGAGGATTGAATCCCTTAACCCCCGCACATGAGTCCGACACCTTACCCCTAGACCGCCAGGTCACCTTAAAATGATGTTCCTGAAGACATTCCACGTATTTATATATATATATTTTTTAAACTATAAAGAGATCATAAAGAAGAAGGAGAGGAAAATAATTTGAAAGAACAAATTAATGTATATATGTTTGTGAATCGAACTTGTATAGGTCATATTATGAAGGCCGACCCCTAGTATATTGTTAGAAAGATCTAATATTTAATTTTTATTTTATTTTAAGAAACAACTTTTTTTTAAAGCAATTTTTATATTTTAAATAATATCACAATATATGGTAAAACATATCTCTTTACCTATAGATGTATCCATATAAAAATATATTTTCCCGTGTTTGTGATGAAATCTACGTTTTATATATCAAAGGTTCTATTATTCAATTCAAATACAACCTTTAAAATAAATGTATTTCCTTTAGAGACTATCCTAGTCTATTTATTGTATCAAAACAAGTTTTTGTAAGTAATTTATTTTTAAAAACATGCTACAATGGTAATTAAAACATTTTTACATCAAAAAAGCAGATATGTTTATACTTTTGCTGTACTTATGATTTGAAAAAATATTGATATGGTTAAACATATTGAATCCTTTCCTTCTCAAAATTATTGAAAGCCACTAGCATGTAAAGTACGCTACATATCTTCAGTGTCCTGCACTTTTTAAAAAACGTGTTTTTATATTTTAGAAGGGTGTCAGTAGTGTTAGAATCTTAATATCCTCAAATACCTTGAATTCTGCTATATATTAATGATTCCGTGATTCTAACCAATTTGAGATTTGAGATTTTTTTTAATGAAAAGGTTTTTTAGAGTTATTATGTTCCCCTATCAATGGCTTTTACCGACATGATTATATAATAAACTTAACATACAGAACCAGGCCACCACTTAACATTAACACGCAAAATTTTAGTTAGTGTCTATATTTTCTAAATAAACTCAGAAATTAATACGACCAAATCAAAGCTGAGCTCAAAAAATTCGTTGAGAGAATGTGAAGAGTTAATTCTCTTACATGTATTGTGTCTTATTAAATTTTGATTCGAGATTTGGAATTTTTAGGTCAAATGAGGAATTTTAATTCGATATTCTGAATTGGTAAGTAAAATAAAAATTCTTATTCAAAATTTAAAATTCATAAATAAAATGGAAAATTAGAATTTGAAATTGTGAATTAGAAGGCGAAATGAAAGACTCAAATTCTATCCATCTCTATGTAAATGATAAATTTACATTATACAAAACCAACCAGTTATATTTTATTAATATTTAAAATACGCCTTCATCATGCATTTAATTGCAAAAACAAGAATAGCTGTAATTTTCAATTTCCAAGCCAGGACCAAGTAAAGTAAGTTCACCTTCCCCTGATTAATTATAAGTTCGTTAAGGCAGCCAGTCACCTTGTTCATTGAGAAAGTATCAATCATTGTCTGGCCAAACAGCTTGAAATACATTGGTCTGTGTGGCTTTATGAAATTACTTTTATATTATGTCCAAGCTTATACTCCTTTTCACCCTACACCTTCAACCACTCTTTGTTATGTCAAGAAGAAAGAGGAGAGAAAAAAACGAGGAAACTTATCTCAAGGTAAAGAGTAGAGCTTGTTGATAGTTCGTTAAAAAGAGCCCTATTGGAATCCTTAGACTTTATTTTGGTGTGAGCTATATTTTAAAATAAAGTATCATAGAGTTAAATATTGATTTGTAACTGAACGTGTGCGTAGCAATTTCACGCTCGCCGAGGCGACCTCCTTAAGGTTTCCTTACATCTTGTATTCGTTTAGTTTATTCAGTCTTCTCTAAATTTTTAAAGTTCAATTTGTGAAACTAAAGATGCCTTTTGTTAGAAATTAATAAACTATGCCGGGTGACCTGGCGGTCTAGTGATTAAGGTGTCAGACTTCTATGCTGGCGGCCGGGGCTCAATCCTCGGTCCCGGCAAAGATTTATCTGATAACCAAACCCTTCCTTCACCTCTGACAAGACATCTTGTGAATGTGAGGAATGCCAGGCCTCCACCGTGGTTCGGATTCCACGTTAAACTGTAGGTCCTTCATTTCATCTCACAATCACCCTACCATTACACATTAGCGTAAGTGCGTATAACCCGAACGGGTAGTAAGACGCGGTGCTAATAATAATAATAATAATAATAATAAATGACGCCAATTAATGTAGGATTCCATTCTGGCACAGCAATGTATCATATTTCCGCTACTAGCTCCAGAGTGTAAACGCGAACTAAGGCGTTAAGCTCGTATTGTCTGACTTGCCGGTGGTGATAGGTACAGAGTTCGAATCCCAGCCGGTTGTACTGAGTTTTATTCTAAACAATTCTCCAATCTGTTTGTGGGTTGTTTGTATTTTTAAGTAGTCCTTTTATTTTCATTAATATTGTTTCTATGGAAATCATTCTAAATTAAATTCTTAGGGTTTTTCATGAAAATGATTTGTAGGAACCTTGATGGAATGAAAATAAAATACATTTCATAGGAGCCACTTCCACCCCAATATCAACCTCAGTTTGAAAATATAAAGAACCCCTAACATTTATCTATACACTCAAGAGGTTAGAATTATGTTAATGTTAAGGCTCTATAAAAAAAAGTTTACGAAAATAATAAATATATTTGGTTGTAGCATCTGAAAATGAAAGTAGACCTATTTTTTTAAACTGTCAACATTTAATCATTAAGTGACCCAAAATAAAAATATATTTTTTTAGCACCACGTTTTACTACCCGTTATGGTTATACGCTTATGTATAATTACGTTAATGGCTTTTAGGGACTGGGAATGTTCTATTTCAAGGAAGTGGACCAGCATTTGTGTGGGAGGGGAGTGTAAACTTATTTTGAAAAAAACACCCTCAGTACACCCGATAGAGATTCGAACCTCAATATCCCCGTCATTGGCAGTCAATTCTTCTGCAAAAACCTAAACTCGCGTAGCTCCATATTGGGGAAGGGTGAGAAAGGGTTGGTGAAATAAGGTGTCAATCTCATCTACTATAATTTACAAATTACAAAGAGTTCAATGCTCTAATAGGCCGGCTGTATTAAAGACCCGCCTCGGTGGCGTAGTTGGTTAACGCGATAGTCGTGTTGAAGCTCGACTGCTGAGGACGGGGAGATCGAGGTTCAAATTTCGGTCGGGTGAACTGGGGGTGGTTATACCTAAATGGTTTTACACTCTTCCTCCACGCAAATACGGGTTCAATTCCTCTAATTCAACCTTCCCAATTCCTAATCCATTAGCGTAATTAGTACTTAAAAAGCGTATAAACCGAACGGGTTGTTAGACGCGGTTCTAAATAATAATAATAATCTAATAGACCGGCTGTATTAAAGGGTTTATTTTCTCTGTACCTAAATGGTATTTCAAAACTCTCTCCAGGCCAATGCGAAGACACTTCCTCTAAAATTCTACCTTCATCATCCCTACGTCATTTATGTAGAGACGCAGATATCCCGGACGGGCTGCAAGATGTGAAGCATAAAAAAATAAACCTTGCACGTAAAGACGAGATTCACCCAGTTTCGTTGTTTCGGCTTTAACATGCCCGGTTTCAATCTATGGCGGAAACTGTTGGAGATGGTACGTTTTAGTACCCAGTAAATTTATTATTCGTTCCAGAATGCGCCGGGGAATAACACATTTATTTGAAAGTAAAATGTGCAAAATATTGAACATTTAAATCAGAAGCACACATTTTACGACAGAGGGTAAACGATGTTAGGGAAATGTTATCGGAAGTGATAATTTTCAACAGACACGAATAAAATCTATTGATTAGAGCAATCCTCTAGAGGGTTGGATAGACGGATGATGTCGTGGATTTTTGTGTTTTGTTTTTTTTACTCGTCTCGGATGTGTACTCTAGGAAGTTTTTATTTTACCGTGTTGCGGATTTTCAATTTCATTCAAGGGTCTCAAATAGATCCTAGAGATTTCAGATAAATTTTCACTCTCTTCATCCTGTTTATTTATGCTAAAATATTTAAGTTGACTATAGTCAGTACTGGCTCTTGACGACACAGGTGAGAAAAACTAGATCTTTTAATTAAAAAACTATAGTCGTGTTGAGCTGCTCGACTGCTGAGGACGGGTAGATCGAGGTTCGAATCTCGGTCGGGTGAACTGGGGGTGGTTTTTCCACTCTACCTCCACGCAAATGCGTATTCACTTCCTTTAAATCAACCTTCCCAATTCCTAGTCCATTAGCGTAATTAGTACTTAAAGCGTATAACCCGAACGCGGTGCTAAATAATAAATAATTAAAAAACTTACTACGCTAATGGGTTAGGGATGAGGAAGGTTGAATTTAGATTAAGTGTGCCTGTATTTGCGTGGAGGTAGGGGGAGACCATACTCACTACACCCGACTGAGTTTCTAACTACAATCTTCCCGTCATCGGCAGTCCAGTATATTGTGCGAGTGACGCCTTAGACAGTTCAACCACAAAAGTGAGTGCACCATGTCCAGGCTATCCACATTTAACTAAACTAATGGAGTAAAAATAATTAGAGAAGTTGATTTTTAGAGGGAATGTACTCACATTTGAGTGAAGGAAAAGGAGGAAACCATTTAGAAAAAACTACCCTAGGTATACCCGAATGGGTGATATTTATTCAAATTTTCATTTTGTTTCAAGTCTTTCAAATATTTCTAAAGAAATTACTTAAAATCCACTTCGGTGGAATAAATGGTCCAAGACGTCTTCTTAATAGACTGAATCGCTGACGGGGATATCAGAGTTTGAATCTCGTTCGGGTGCACTGAAGGGGGTTAGCCCTAAAAGGTTTCCCACTCTTCCTTCGTGCAATTGTGTAACATTTCCTTTAAATCAAACCTCCTCATTTCATCCGTGTAAATAATCGATAATTCACAGCCGATAATAAGACGTGGTGCGCATAATAATCATTTACAATTCACCCTCACCAACCTGTAACTTATGTTAGATAATTTAAGCCAGGGGTCTTCAACCTTTGTATGTCCAAAGGCCAAATTTTATGTCCCTTGTTGGCTCGCGGGCTGCAATATCTTACTGATAATATTCGGATTGAATAAATATCAAAATATTCGTATTAGCTCTTTCTTAAATCATTTATACTCACACTAGGAGTTAAGATTTCTCGTTTCTCTGTTGAGTTTTTTTATTTTTAGATTTTTCATAGTAGGAGGTAGCACAATTTTTCTTGTCTACAAAATTCACTTGTATTATAACGCAATACTTTTCTTAGCGCAAAAAGCAAAATACTTTATAAAATAAGTATTAATTTGTTGACCATTCAAAATATATATATATATATGTATTTGACATTTTTTTTCCTTGAAGTAATTTTATATTTTTCATAAGCCAGCGGGTCGCAAAAAAACATTACCATTGACCGCGGGCTGCGGGTTAAAGACCCCTGGCTTAAGTGGAATATAGTCGCTACCGACACTTTACAATATCCATAAGGAGGAAAACTGGTATTTTGTTTTTAAAACAATTATTTATGAATTAATTCAAAAAAATTTCAAAACAAAACTTAATTAAGACATTTTATCTTTCGTTTAAATATAGTCACATATCTTAATGCATATTTTTACATTCTCTCAGCTCCTCGTAGAGATAAGTATTGTAATCGCAAAAAACAAAAAACCATTCGAGGTTTTGATAAATGTCGACGTTTAATGACCCGCTGAAACTGAAAAATTGTTTGTTTGTTTGTTTGTTTGCGATGCCCTCTCGTTTGTCTGTATCTCGGACTAGAGCCGAGACCAATTTACCGATCAGGCTAAAAGTTTTGTATCTAGCGTTTTTATAAAGCTTCCTCCAGAACTTTCTGGAATTGGATATCTAACCCTAAAATTAAGGGTAGTTTACTGAAGGGAAAAAAAGAGATGGATTCGATTTTTCTCGAAATCCGCTCAAGTGATTCTGATTAAATTCTGTATCTAGGCACTGTCTGACATTACAGAAAATAATTGCTCTTCTAGTTTTCCCATGAAATTAATTTAAATGTAGGATACGTAGGTGGAAATTTTAAATTTTGAGCATATATCCTCAACTATTTCACTTACATAATAACTTATTATAATAAATTTGTAGTACTATTAAAAATAAGAACCTTTTCATTTGAAATATTATCGTATAAAATCAATAGTTTCTTAGTTATAAGCAAGAATGTATTTTTTTATGTAACTCTTTGAAATTTAAATTGATTGATATGCTCTATGGTGGAAGAAAATATACCTATTTTTTAAATGTTTCTGTAGCAGTATATATTATTTCAGTTATACTCTTTGGTGGAGTGTTTCTGCAACAATGTATATCATTTCGTTTCAAAAATATTACTAGTTTTTAGTAAATATCTCTACTTTAAGATAAAAGAGAGATAAAGTCTGTAGACACAGTGTACAATTTATCTTGGTTAACACACAAGTTATTTAACGTTTTAAGAGGGGATGAGGAGTGTGTGGTTTGGAGTGAATGCACCAACATTAGAGGTAAAAGGCGCTTTTAACTATAGTTTAAGTTCACAAAGCAAAAATTGTCCCTCCCAGCGCATCCAGCCTTGGTTCAAAACTTGACCTCGCCAGTGATAGTTGAGCCATCCCGTTGCGAGCCTGACTCCTTACACCACGTGATCAATGATGTGGGGGTTTGTATCTTGTAATGTGTGTCCTAGTATAAGCTATTTATACTGTCACAATTTCCATACCATCTCAGTCTTGTTTCCTCTACTATCTCATGTACTCCAACATCCTCATAGCATGGCCATACCATCTCAGTATTGCCTTGCTTCCTCTACTATCTCATGTACTCCAACATCTTCATAACATAGCCATACCATCTCAGTCTTGCTTCCTCTACTATCTCATGTAATCCAACATCCTCATTACATGCCCATACCATCTCAGTCTTGCTTCCTCTACTATCTCATGTACTCCAACATCTTCATAACATAGCCATACCATCTTAGCCTTGCCTCTTCTACTATTTCATGTACTCCCTGTACTCTTTCCCGAATAACTTCATTCCTAGTCTTGCTTCTTCTCGTGACAGCTAACACGCTCCTCACAAACTTTATTTCCACGTCTCTATCTCTCTTACATTAAAGCCCACTGCACACGGTGCAGGCTCGTTTCAAGATTGCTGGCCGGATCTCGCTGCTCGTTTCTGCTCGTGCAGCGCTGCTGTGTTGGCGTCAGACGAGGCTCGCCGTGCGGCTAGTTTACGGGAGAGCTATAGAGAATACTTTTAGCTCTGTTGTCAACAAACAAGGACGGTGATGATGACTTCTTGGACCAAGGCCGTAGCCGGGGAGGGAGTGGGGGTCCCCCCCACCCCACGAAATTTTATGAACAAAATATATATGGCTTTATTTATGGTTCAAACCATATCAAAATTAAGATACAAGTACAAATTAGGGGGCTGTGTTTCCATAAAAAGCACTTCAGAGAGCTTCTAGAGGTGTTAAAATTTAGAAATTCTCCCAGCCTTCGGCATTTTGGGGGTTATTTTACCATTAAAAATAACACCTCCCAGAGCTTCAAAAAGTGTTTAATATTTATAATTGTCCAAGCCTTCTGCAGCTGGAGGGTTATTTTACTATGAAAAAAAACCCTTAAGAAAGCGTCCGGAACTGTTTATCATTTAGAATTTTTTTTCAAGCTTCCAACAATTGGGGGATGTGCCCACCAAATACCCCCTGAAGTTATTGGATGGCCACGGCCTTGTCTTGGATGACAATACTTTGCGGGCAATTTGTATTCGTTGAAGACATTTAGTGATCGCGATATATTAAATAATAATGGATACATTGAGGAGGCGTAGAAAATGTAAGAGAAGGTTGTGGAGTCAGGATTGGCTGCAGTGGCGAGATATCGAAGGAGGCGACCTATCTATGTTGTTCGATTAACTAAGGTAAACATACAGTAGCCCTATGATCTCTTTGGTGCTGACTGACAACTCACAGCTGATGGCTTTGAAAAGTTACCAGACCAAATTATGTATCCCTACACCGAATCATATGATCTGCAATAACATGTGATTAGCAGCTGTCACTTCTTACAGTCAACATTTATGTATATACCTAAATGTTGACTGTCAGAAGTCAGCTGTGAGCTGTCAGTCAGCACCAAAGAAGCCATGGGGTTACTGTAGCTACATGGACGTAACCACCTCTATCGCTGACTAAACGTAACGTAAACATACGTGATCGTCGTGCCTGGTCACGTGACTGAAGGTTGCTCTCTGATTGGCTCACCTGCCGATCCAGTAGGGAGACCAAGCACGGAGATTAGCACAGAATCTCTCAAGGGAAACCAGCAGGCTAGCCAGCAGCTGATCCATCAGTGACGTCATTTTCCAGCAGCGTGCTCTGCTCAACACCGATCAAGCGCTCTAGCAACGAATCCTGTCTGCAACGTGCATGTGTGACAATGGGTAACAAAGTAGTCCTACGAACTGTACAACACTTCCTTACACTTCAAGGACACTTCTCTTCTGCATAGCAGGTCTCTTACACATCTATAGAACAACTTTCCCATTCGCCCTCTCTTTATTAAATCCTCTCTCTATTCCCACCCTTCCTCTCCACCATGTTTAAAGATATTTTACACTTTCTTCCTTTCTCAGCTCTCCTCCAACCAATGTTATAGCTTTACTAGGCCTAATCTTCTTCCTTGTCAATACCATCACTTCACTCTTTGTCATGCTAGATTTCATATCACTTCCTCATTCCATTTCTATAGCTATTCCTGTACTTCCTCTTCCTTCTACCTCCATACCATTGAGTAATCAGTAAGCATCATGGGCAGTGGTGGCTCGTAGCTAAAATTAGTGAGGGTGCTGCTCCAGAAAATGTTTAGCCTTTGTTTTAAAATTGTGTAAAAGGAAAAAAACACGTATAAAAATAAAATTTATTCAGGAACTTGATAAAATCTTAACAAAAAAAAAACATTTTTTACTTATTTTAACTTAAATTGTTACAGTTCAAGCTTGATCTATTCATTTAAAAATGAAATCCATTCTTCTTGTTTTAAATTTGCGCATAAGTTCAACAATTTTCTCCTTGATCTCTGGATGACAATTGCGGAAATTTGTCTCCATTGGAGGTACTGCAAGCGCATTTAGTCTTTCTGTTAAA
Source organism: Timema douglasi (assembly GCA_901482245.1). Lineage (NCBI taxonomy): Eukaryota > Metazoa > Arthropoda > Insecta > Phasmatodea > Timematidae > Timema > Timema douglasi. Next base: position 58,475 of record CABEEJ010000781.1, read on the forward strand.
TAAAATAACCGAAAAAAAATGAATCAAATAGAATAGCTGGAAGCAGAATAGTAAGCTAATTCTACACTCCTATACACTTTATCACATTCAAGAATATAGTACACGGTTTATAAGCACAACACACGCTGAGTAAAAATAACTTCCTTCTACCATCACGCCAGAGCCGGCACTGTGAGGGCAACAGTGCTCTCTCTACCTTACAGTCCCACTTTCCTCCCCACCACCCTCCTATGTGCGCATGCGCACAACAGTCAAACACCACGTCGCTGGCACTGTGAAGCTCACAGTTCCATACAAAGATGTTTGTATATTTTTCATAAATCTAGGGACGTCTACTGAAGCACTGACATTAAGCTTAAAGAATATATATTGTACTACAAAAATAAAGAAAGAATTAAAGACAAAAAAACTCATTATATTAAATGTTATCGATAATATCAAGTGGAAATAGGGGGTGCTGTAGTTCCGCAGTGCCTAGACACGAGCCGCCACTGATTATGGGTTTCTTTATTTCCTCCCCTAATTTCCTTGCCACTTTATTCGTGGCCATTTGCATTACCATTACAAACAGCAGTGGTGAGAGAGCACTCTCCTGCTTCCCCCCAATCTTTTCTAAACACTCGGTCCATCTCTTCTCCGTCTCAACACAACACATGCTATTCGCTCTCATTACAACTCCTCTTTCCCCTTCTCTTCTCAACTGCAAGCACTAAGACTGCTCTTATCGTCCCAGCGGGAATGTAGAGGGAGATTATCTGATTTTAAACGCTCTCCGTGCACTGAATAATCACTTTCAATCATGAGTCCCTCAAGCACGTAGCAAGGATTTCATTTTGGGTGATGTTATCCAATGCTATGCTACCCCCACCCTGATTTTTTTGTAAGCCCCATTAGTTATTTCTGACTTTAGTTAAAGTTTTTTTTTAAATTCAATCGAAATGTGTTTGCGGTCTCGATAAATTCATATTGTTTTTGGGTCTGTTGGAAAAGCGGAAAGCTATAAAGTTGTTAAATGAATGTATTATATTAAATTAACATAATTAAAGGTAACTAAACTAACCAAGTCAAAATAATTACATTTCTATGTGTATGGGAAAGTGTTCGTGAACCAATATCACTTTTACAAGCAATCTGGGGCTAGGTCAAACAAAACCACAAACATTTTCGCTATTTCTATTATTACATAACATATTATTTAATTGGTTTGGATCAGTGGCGTAGCGTATGTTGCTAGCTCCTGGTGCAAGGCAAGTATCGTGCCCCCCTAATCCGTGGGCTATTAGCACTCCCTGAGTCCCTTCTCCCAGTGCAGTACTAAACCCCTTACCCCTTGACCCCTCACCCAAAAATACTGATGTAATTAAAGTAAAATTAATTTAATGCTTGTATAAATAAATCTATTTAAAATCTCCTGGTTTTAATTTATATGAGTTTTTTCAAGCAAGCGCACTGCCCCCCGCCGGTGGGGTATCTCAAGGTCATGTGACAAGATAAGGTCAACTCGCCACTCGGCTAATGCCGTATTAGGCGATTGTTGTTGTTGGGGCATTTGATTGATTAGTTAGGCCACTGGCTGTGTACAATTTACAAGCAAGAGATCACACAATGTTTTTATTGTTTTGTTTTTTTTGTTATCTTTCATTAAATTTCGGTGGGTGTCCGGATCCCATGGACAACCCCCCCTCCCCCCCCTCCCACCCCCACCCTGGATAAGGGCCCGAGTCTCTGTTATTCAAATGTTGGGGATCTTGTCTTACCGCCTACAACTTACTTCTCTTCACGCTAAATTGGGTGATTTAGTATGTATCAAGCAGGCTGTTTTAGGTTAATACCTATACCTAATTTAAACTATCTTACGAATGGATATATCTGGTAGCTATAAAAAGCTACCAGATCTAGTTTCACATATTCATACGTATGTTATCTATAGCTGTAACTTTTAACAAGTATTATTAATAGGTTTCTCCAGTGATGTGCAATATATTTACTGGAATATTTACTGAAAATTGTGTGCTTGTATTCTCTAAAAAAAATATCAATCCTCTAAAAGTGTAACTGTTTTTGTATCCTAGGTTTTTAACGTGCACTTTTCGAACCTACATATTATACCAGCACACGACTTATAGACTAACTTATACCTAGAACAGACACAACATCCAGCCCCCCGTCCATCAATTCATCACTGTGAAATTGGAAACTCACATTTCACCAATGATAAAATTTTCGGTCTTCTCGGAAATCAAACCAGAGTCCCTTAGCTCAGTAGGTAGACACGATACTGACTGAGGTAAGGTGTCGCAGTAAAATTTATTTTAGTCTAGTTTGCTGGTGACGGGGAGGTCGGCTTTCGAATTCCAGGCTGGTACACTAAGGTTTTTTCCCTTCTTCTAAATGGTATCCCACTCTCACTCCATGAAAATGTGGGTACATTTATTCTTTACTCTACTTTCTTCAATCCTACATTATTATTGTGACTAAACGCGTAGATCCAGGAAGGGCGGTAAGACGTGGAGCATAAATTGAAATAACTCAAGTCCACCTGATTGGTGTGATAGTGCTCTACGAATTAGGCCAAAGGATTACTGGTTGAAATCCTAGTGACGCCTGATAATTTAATTTAATTATAATATTAAATTACTTTTAATAAACTTACAAATCCAGTTTATTATCAAGATTGTCCTAGATTTAGCTAGTTTGTAAATTAATTGCTGATGTAGTCCTATGTTTAGAAAGTACTTTGAATTATAAATATCCAAATAAAATACTACCACGTCATATCCGCAAAGAGACCCGTGTTAAATATATAAATACCCACCACATGGTCTAAGGCGTCTCTCTCGCAACAGATTGGCCTACCGATGACGGGGAGATAGGGGTTTGGATCCTGGTTGGGTGTTTTGAGGGTGGTTTGTTATTACCAAATAAAATTACACTCTACAACCACATAAATGTGGGGTTACTTCCTTTAAATTCAACTTTCTTAATCTCTAATTTACTAGAATAATTAGTACTAGCCCGGACGCTGTGATAAAAAAAAAGGAAAAATCTATACATTTATTAAATCAATTATTTTTTTTCAATTTATATTTGTGTATAGAATTGTTCAGTTAAACACAAAGATAATTTAAAATTTGTATTTACATTAGGTGATGTTAGTTATTAGGGCGAGTAAATATTTGCTCGATCCCTGTTGGTTAAGAGGATTATACGGTTCTCTGATTGTTGTTTCAATTACAATGTCCGTGTAATGCAAGCATTATAACGGGTAAATATTGATGGTTGATGGGATTCAAACCATCCTTCATTGATTCGGTTCTTTAAACGTCACGTTCAACCCTACCGTCGTCAACGGTTTAATCTAATGGGTTTGTTAGACCGTTAGAGGAAGGGCAAAAGCAGCTTGGAGAGAGAATGGGAAAACCACGGTGATAGATCATGTGTTTAAAAATATCTCCAGTGCACCCAGCTAATACCCAAGCCTCTACCATCCATGTTATCGGCAATACAGTATATCGCGGGACTGGTGCCTTAGACAACGTGACCACTGGTGCAAGTACCTCTATTTTGCTTAATAATCCTAATTCGGACACAATTTTCACTAAATGACATTTGGAAAATAAACTAAATCAAATTTAATGTATTTTATTGATAACTAGACCCTTCCCCTACCATAAAATATGAGTGACTATCGATATTTTTTAAGAGGAATAAATTAACTTTTCAAAATAAAATATATCTTATGTTACTCGCTGATAATGTAACTTTATATTGCTGAAAGAATTTTTAAAATCGGTCCAGTAGTTTTTGAGTTTATCCATTACGAACAAAAAACAAAACATCAAATCTTTCCTCTTTATATTATTATTATAGATAAACACGAAATTAAAAGTGAATGATAAGAAACTATTGATAATAAATGCTAAATATATACATGTTGTAGCCATTAAAATGTGTTTCTATGTAAATTATTGTGTATTTTATAAAATTCAATCAACTCTCATTTAAAATTTGTGAAAATACTTTGTATCCCCCATAGACTCTTCAGTAATATCTCGCCCAACCCGAATTTTCGTAATTCCAAACAAGCTTCTGTCCCAATTAGTTCGGATTAACGAGATTCTACCGTACAATAATTTATTTAGCAAGATCCAATCATTTTATTTACCAAAAATCAGGTGTGTTTTTTTAGATGTTGATTTGTAGGGGATTTTTGAGGTCGCTTCTTGGTACAAGTCCGGGAAAGGGGAGTGGGATTGTTGGTTCTTTTTCACGTCTTCCCTCTCCAGGAGTTCACTTTATAGCTACACGTGACCGGAAACTAGAGCAAACACTCGTCATCTATCAATCAGGCTGAATCACTTCGTGTGTGATTTTGTACGTAATAAAGTCCTCATCACGTGCATCGGTGCAGAAGGTTGCTATTTTCATGAATGGACGTAGTGAAACACATAATTAGCGAAGTTAATTGATTGTCATTAGTTACCTTGTCAAAACTGCCTTTCATTTGACGGATCCTATTGATTACATTTATATGACGTCATCGACAATCAGTGACGTTTCAACCCTTTTAAAGCCTTTTGCTCCACGAAACAAAACAAAAACAGAACACAGTTTTATTTCTAATGTTTTTTATGATAAAATATATTCGAAATATGCGTAAAGCCCGAATGGGCAGTAAGACGCGGTGATAAAAATAAATAAATTATATGGTGCAGCACACAGACTTTATTTCTATTTTATCTTAAAATAGAGACATTTACTAAAAACTCGTAATATTTGTGAAACGAAATAATAAACATTGTTGAAGAAACACTCCACTAAAGAGTATAAATGAAATAGTATACGTAGTTACAGAAACATTTGTTTGACTAATATTAAGAGTTTTTAGTAAATGTCTCTATTTTAAGATAAAAGAGAAATAAAGTCCGCGTGAAGTACCGTATAATTTATTTATTTTTCTCGCCGCGTCTTACTGCCCATTCTGGTTTCATACATATTTCTAGTATATTCCTTCATAAAAAATTAGAAGCATCTAAGCATATATATATGCTTATAGACCACGAACACTTAGTTTTATAAAAATTTATTTTGAATAAAAGAATTGTATATTTAATAAAAATGTATCTTTAAAATGCTAAGATTTTCGCGTATCTAATAGTTGTGGATGTGTTCAAAATTGGAAATTTTTGGTCATGTGAAGTATCCTTAAAATTGTTTTCATGGAAAAATGAATTTCAATTTTGTTTGTAATGTTAATCGGTGCCTAAGAGCAAATCTCGAGAAAATAGCTTATTTTTCTTTTTTCCCTTGAGTAAGCTACCCTTAAATTTAGAGTTTGATATCTAATTCCAAAAACACCTCGGGAAAACCTTATGAAAAGCCCAGATGTCAAGTTAAAGCTCGATCGGTAAAATGTCTTCAGTTCTAGTCCTACAGACGGCATTGCGAAAAACACTTTCTTTTTTTTTCAGAGGGGTTATGAAACGTCGACATTTATCTAAATCTCGAGCTCAATTTTTTTTTTTGGACAATCACAATACTTCTCTTTACGAGGGATTGAAATAAATTAAAAGGATTTTCAAAGCCCCCCATTGGTAGGTGATCATAAGGTCCGTCTTGTATGATTCCCTTCAAGTATACCCATATATGTTTCTCTAAAATAGTTAGTTTGAATCCCAAATGGGTATTCTGAGGTGTCTTTTCCCTTGATGTTTTCCCAATTTCCTTCCATGCAAATTATGCCACATTTTCTTTAAATTCTGCACATTCATACATTTTCTCTCCTTTCTGCTCCTTCAAGACCACTCATGGCTCACTAGTACAACTCTGTACATAATATTATACTCGGTTGTTAAAAGTCATCATAAAGAGTACCATTCACGGCCACAGACAAGGAAAGACCAGACACTCAGCCGTACGGGGGTTTCGCTGCTCTCAAGACAGGTTCGGTACTTGGCCACTGGGGAGTGCTGGTTGCAGTTATCAGTGTTGACAGCACTTCCAAGTGAAACCACTAACAAACGGTTCGTTGGAAAGGCTACAAGTTGGAAACCAAGTTTCCAAGGATGGAGATGCAAACACAATAGTTCATTTATAAGCCTCCTCACCCCCTTTTCTGCTTTCAATGAAAAAACCTCATAAGACAGTTAACTAATTGAGGGTATTTAAACAGTGTTTACAATTAGACCATTTAAAAATAATCGCTTGAACAACAAAAAGAAGTTACCAAACCCTTCTTTCACCTCTGACAAGACATCTTGTGAATGTGAGGAATGCCAGGTCTCCACCGTGGTTCGGATTCCACGTTAAACTGTAGGTCCTCCATTTCATCTCACAATCACCCTACCATTACACATTAGCGTAAGTGCGTATGACCCGAACGGGTAGTAAGACGCGGTGCTAATAATAATAATAAAAAGTACTATTATATTATACATTTTATTTGTAATTTGCAGTCTGAGTAAGCTCAATTGGTGGATTTGTTTATGGGAAGGGGTGGGGCCGCTACCTAAACCTATATTTTTGAAAGGCGGTTTCTTGTCACTAAGAGGAGATTTTTGTTCTGTTCTCTAGTAAAATAATCTTTAAAGTGAACTGTTTTATAAAATTGCCTGCTTTATAACGATGCTGTCACTTGTGACTGCACGTTGTGATCCCAGTGTTGAAAGACTCAACCTCTCCCAATCAGCGCAGCCATTTAAACCTGGAGGTTATGGGTCTGGTGTATAAAGTCCGTTCATAGTAGGAATTGTTTTCTTAAAGGACTTTTTCCCTACCAGAAATCTATTATATAGTAGGATATTGGTAGGAAAAAAAACCTTTCAGAGAGTAATTCCTACCGTGAACGGAGATATACATTCCCTGTGTCCACGGAAGATGTTGATTTAATCATCATATAGATTCCTAAAATATCCGAAATATAGAGCTATTTTTATTTATTGTTGGTTTACTCTCCCAACATTCTTATGCAATTGCAGTGGCGTCATTTATTGACATAGTCTTAGTTCAGTCGGTATCATGTCTGCCTATTGGGCTATTATTATTATTATTATTATTTAGCACCACGTCTTACTACCCGTTCGGGTTATACGCTTTAAGTACTAATTACTCTAATGTATTAGGAATTGGGAAGGTTGAATTAGAGGAAGTGAACCCGCATTTGCGTGGAGGGAGAGTGGAAAACCATTTAGGAACCACCACCACCCAGTTCACCCGACCGAGATTCGAACCTCGATCTCCCCGTCCTCAGCAGTCGAACTCAACACGACAAGCTATTGGGCTAAAGATCCCAGATTCCGTTCCCGGTATGGACAAACAAATTATCGTTAGGTAAATGTGTGTTTCCATTTTCACAGTGATGAATTAACGGCTGGGCGCTGTATGTTGTGTCTGTTCTATATTTAAGTTAGTTTATAAGTTGTGTGATAAGTTATATACACCAGTCGGTTTATGAAATACATGTTAAATACCTACAAATAAATTTAAAAAAATTGTGAAACATTTAGTGGAATGGGCTTGCAATAAATACTATCTCAAAGTTAGGATATTGTTCTAGAAACCAACAGATATTTTTGTACTGTTGTTGGACGGTCTGCTATAAGCCCTTTTATTTTATAAACTTTTTTAATCGCCTGTTTAGGTTATATGCATATATGATTATTGCTCTAATAGGATGAGGAAGGAAGCATTTTATTGGTAATTTACCCAGATTTGCGTGGAAGGCTAGTGGAAAATCATCTAAGGAAAAACACCCTTATGGTATCCAACCTGAATTCGAACCTCGATCTCCCCGTCATGAGCAGGCCAGTCTAACATAAGAGTGATGCCATTTAGACCATTCATCGACTAAAGCTATTTTTCCTTAACCTAATATAACAAATTAGCTTTGTTATTCAGTGTTGGCTATGTACTACCTAAAAACAGGTCTTAGGTCGTGCGATTGCTTGGAGAAAGATCGAAATACTAACACGATATTGGTGCTGATAAAAAAAAATATATCTACAATAGTTAGATTGTTTAATATTATACGTCTAACACATAGGGACGTCATATTGAAGTGGAGGGGAACGGGGTAGTTAGGGGTGCCCCCCTCAAATGTTGGGGTAAAGTTTGAAAGTGGGAGTTTTGTGGAGAGTCAAGATCTTGAAATGTAGAACGTATTCTAGAACTACTCTCTACCACATTATTTTCAATTAAGAAAGTTCTTCACCACAGACTTTACAAACAAATGTTAAATTTACCAACTGTCGATCCTGACTCTCAGAAGTTACCAACTTCATAACTCATCAAACATTGAACGGAGATATCTTCTGTATTATTATTATTATTATTATTATTATCATCACCGCGTCTTACTACCCGTTCGGGTTATACGCACTTACGCTAATGTGTAATGGTAGGGTGATTGTGAGATGAAATGAAGGACCTACAGCTTAACGTGGAATCCGAATCACGGTGGAGGCCTGGCATTCCTCACATTCACAAGATGTCTTGTCAGAGGTAAAGGAAGGGTTTGGTAATCAGATAAATCTGTGCCGGGACCGAGGATTGAACCCCGGCTGCCAGCACAGAAGTCCGACACCTCACCCCTAGACCACCAGGTCACCGTCTTCTGTAGAAGATTGTATGGAAATATCGTTAATCAAGTTGGCTAGTAGCGCCGTTGCTACAGCCTACTAGTCTTGAAGCTACTACCACTAGCCTACTAGACACTAGTAACCTTCAGAAGGCTAGGTAATGGTTTATGTGGTTCACTTAATAAAGCTTGGAGCTTTTACGAGGCGAAACTTATTAGTTTTCCTACACGCAATGGCTGTGGATGTCAAAACAAATAACTTGAAATTACAGTTAGCCTAAAATCTCGATCCAAGGTACAATTTTCCTGGGGAGAATCTCCTGCAACTCCATTTAATTGGGAGGTGTTCCATGCCCCTGGACCCTCCTGTGCGCTCAGTGTTTCCCCTGTCAACTGGGAATTTTTATAATTTCAGAATGCCTAGATTTGTGAAATTCACTGTCTCCTCCTCCCCAATATATTTCGTGTGGCGCCACTGCTAACATGGACATTATATCGGAAGGCTAATACTGAGTTTGGGGGGAGATCAGTGAGGGGTGTGAAATTTCAACCCCATTTAACAGATTAACCTGGTCACACAACTAAAAAATAAATTAAAGTCATACAGTTTTTATTTTGACAAACTTGTATTTTACACAGTACTTTTTTTTATCACCCCGTTTTACTAGCCGTTCGGGTTATATGTTTTTTTACTAATTGCACTAATAATTTTAGGGATTAAAGGGGTCGTATTTATAGGAAAAATATCCACATTTGCGTGGAGTGAGAGTGGAAAACCCAGCCTCAGTACACTCGGCCGAGATTTGAACCTCAATCTCCCCGTCATTGGCAGTCTATTCTACTGCGAGAGTAGCGCTTTAGACCAAGTGGGTACCGAAGCGGGTAATTAGGCCTACTTTTCAATAAGTTTACAAAATGTAGACGTTCAATGAATGAAAATTAATAAACGAGAAAATACAATGATGACATCTAGTTTCACGTTTTGTAATAAGTTAAACCACATTTACTGATATAGTACGATCATATATTAGCTACATATTAATTTAATCCCATGTCTCTTGCTCCACAGAAATCAACTTACTTGTGTAATCGTGTCCCATTTTCACAAATTACCGTTAAATTAATATTTGGCTGACGACTTTATCTTCTAGCTCTAAGAAACTATAAACACCCGCAGGAAAGAAATTCTTCGAGATTTTCTAGAAGAAAAAAAACTTTCACTTTATGTTTCTAACATTCTGAATATTTAAAGTCAACACTTTACGATTATGAAGTGAAAATCACCAGTGTCTGATTTCATTACTTGCCATACTTCTTTCTCATTCTTAAAGTCCCAAAGTTGATTAAAGTGGTTAAATTGTGTAGTTAGCTTTACCCACTTGCATCGTTAGCGTGGAGGACAGGGGGGACCCAAATAAACGGTGTTTCAATCTGAAAGTTAAAAATCTACGTTTGGAGTAGTATATATGGGATTAAGGTAACATTTTTTTAGCACCGCGTTTTACTACTCGTTTGGCTATACACCTATGTACTAGTTGCACATATTATAAAGGTTTAATTTAGATGAAGTGCACCCTAATTTGCATAAAGGGAGAGTGGAAAACTTATCATACTAATTGGGTTATTCATTTAGTAGTAAATAATTGTAATTCTACTATTTAAAGTGTAAATGTATTTGTTCTTTCCAGCCCGATTGATAGAGCTATGGTTTTTAAGACGCCCGTGGCTTCAACGACGCATATGACTTTAGCGACGCCTGTGGCTTTATTAACTCTTATGGCTTTATCAACTCTTATGGGTTTAAACCCACTCTTATGGCTTTATTGACGCCTATAGCTTTCGTGAGACCTATGGCTCTAGTGACGCCTATGACTTTAGTGACGTCTATGACTTTAGCGACGCCTATAACTTTCGTGACACCTATGGCTCTAGTGACGCTTATGACTTTAGTGACGCCTATGACTTTAGTGACGTCTATGACTTTAGTGACACCGATGGCTTTAGTGACGCCTATGGCTTTAGTGATGCCTATAACTTTCGTGACGCCTATGGCTTTAGTGACGCTTATGACTTTAGTGACAGCCTATGGCTTTAGTGACGCCTATGACTTTAGTGATGCCTATAACTTTCGTGACACTTATGGCTTTAGTGACGCCTATGGCTTTAGTGATGCCTATAACTTTCGTGACACCTATGGCTTTAGTGACGTCTATGACTTTAGCGACGCCTATGACTTTAGCGACGCCTATGACTTTAGCGACGCCTATGACTTTAGCGACGCCTATGACTTTAGCGAATGTCTATGACTTTAGCGACGCCTATGACTTTAGCGATGTCTATGACTTTAGTGATGCCTATGACTTTAGCGATGTCTATGACTTTAGTGATGCCTATGACTTTAGTGATGTCTATGACTTTAGTGATGCCTATGACTTTAGTGATGTCTATGACTTTAGTGATGCCTATAACTTTAGTGATGTCTATGACTTTAGTGATGCCTATGACTTTAGTGATGTCTATGACTTTAGTGATGCCTATAACTTTCGTGACACCGATGGCTTTCGTGACACCTATGACTTTCGTGACGCCTTGACTTTAGTGACGCCCTTGGAATCGAAAACCGTGAACCGGATAGAGAAGTTCTACGGGTGGAAGTCTGGACACTCCTTCAGCTAGTTGATTGATCCACCCAAATTGAGATCAGCACTTCCAGCTGCCAAGGGGCGAACAGAAGTAAGACGGTGTTGGAAAGGCGGAAAGATAAAAGTGTTCTTGTCGACAACACACTCTCTATTTCGCTCTTCCTCGTAATAGCTCCAGGCTTCTCTCTCTTGCGTGACACTATCGAGCAAACACTCTGCCAGCAGTAAGTTGTCTCCTTCCCAAAATATATTTAGGAACTTTTACAGTTGTGGTAGCCAGGTTCGGTGACCGCATGATCTAGCGCAGGGATTCCTAAACATGTTAGACTGAAGGAGGCTTTTTATCATAAAAATACATGTTCCCAAACATTTTAGACTGAAGGAGGCGTTGCACCATAAAAATACATGTTCCCAAAGCTTTTAGACTGAAGGAGGCTTTGTATCATAAAAATACATGTTCCCAAAGCTTTTAGACTGAAGAAGGCCTTTCACCATAAAAATACATGTTCCCAAACATTTTAGACTGAAGAGAGGCTTTGTATCATAATAATACATGTTCCCAAACATTTTAGACTGAAGGAGGCGTTGCACCATAATAATACATGTTCTCTAACATTTTAGACTGAGGAGGCGTTGCACCATAAAAATACATGTTCCCAAACATTTTAGACTGAAGGAGGTTTTGTATCATAAAAATACATGTTCCCAAACATTTTGGACTGAAGGGGCCTTGCACCATAAAATACATGTTCCCAAACATTTTAGACTTAAAGAGGCCTTGCACCATAAAAATACATGCTCCCAAACATTTTAGACTGAAGGAGGCGTTGCACCATAAAAATACATGTTCCCAAAGCTTTTAGACTGAAGAAGGCCTTTCACCATAAAAATACATGTTCCCAAACATTTTAGACTGAAGGAGGCTTTGTATCATAATAATACATGTTCCCAAATATTTTAGACTGAAGGAGGCGTTGCACCATAATAATACATGTTCCCAAACATTTTAGACTGAAGGAGGCGTTGCACCATAATAATACATGTTCCCAAACATTTTAAACTGAAGGAGGCTTTGTATCATAAAAATACATGTTCCCAAACATTTTATACTGAAGGTCTTCCACCATAAATACATGCTGGTGCTCTAATACAAAAGTTTACACTAATATTATGATAGTTCAATAACGACAGTTATTCTACACTTTGCTTAGTCAGTAGCGTGTCTGTCTGTCTACAGAGCTAAGGGTCCCAGGTTCAATTCCCGGTATGGCTGAATAATTTATAATCGTTGAAGTGTGGGTTTACTCCTTCAAATTGTGAAATTAACGGCCGGGAACTGGTATGTTGTGCTTGTACTAGTCTTTAAGTTAGATTAATAATCTTAAAATACCTGTGAGTAAACTTAAGAAAACTCTATAGATGCCAAGTTTTAGCCTGATTGGGAAAATTGTTTTGCCTCCAGTCCCAGTAACAGACAGACATACAGACAGACAGAACTATTTTGTGTTCACGGGGGTCATGAAACGACGACCATATGATAGCCTCTATCGTCAGAAGATGACACTATCTTCACCAATAGACGGCGGCCTCTTGGTCGGTATGGCTTGATTGCAGGTTGACACCGTGGAGTTGATTCTTTAATTAATGTTGTTTGAAACACAATTTCATGATAGAACTGAAACCCGCTTCAGTGATGGAACGGTCTAAGGCGTCACTCTCGTTCTAGACTGGCCTGCTGATGACGGGGAGATCGGGGTTAGAATCCTGGTCAGGTTTACTGAGGGTTTCAGACCCAAGTCTGTCTCCAGCCTACGATTCGGATCGCTTTATTTATTCAAGCCATATATTCTCCATTGCCAGCTTGACGGGCCTTTCGTAGCTTCATATGCCTTATAATTTAACTTAAGACTAGGATAGGCACAACATTCAGTCCCCAACCGTTAAATTATCAATGTGAAAGGGTAAACCCGTATTTCCATGAATGATAAATTGTTCGACCATGCCGTGAATCAAACCCGGGACCCTTAGTTCAGTAGGCAGACACGTTACCAACTGAGCTAAGGTGTTGGACTGGCCCACTGAGGGTGGTTTTTCATAAATTATTTCCCTCTCTCCCTCCACGCAAATGCGGGTAGTTACCTCTACAATGCTTCCTTCCTCATCCTTACCCCATTAGCGTAATTATGCGTGTAGCCTGAACAGAAGGTGTAGTGATAAAAAAAAATACAACTTAATTTTGAACTAAGCAGCAAAAACATTGAAAGAGGCTATCAGAGTTGCATGTTCATCGATTTATTGTAAAATTAACTGTACACATTATTTTGAATTGTGTAAATACACAGAACTGAATATAAGACCAGACAGACTCGCTTCGGTGGCCACGTGGTTTAATGCGCTACTCTTTTAGTAGCCTAGAATACCAATTAAGGGAAGATCGAGGTTCGAATCTCGGTCGGGTGTACCGAAATGGTTTTTTCCTAAAACTATTGTCCTTTCTTTCTCCACGCGAATGGAGATACATTTCCTATAAATATAGCCTTCCTAATCTTTAAAACCACTAGCGTAATTAGTACATAAGTGTATAGCCTGAACGGGTAGTAAGACGTGGTGTTAAAGAAAAAAGAAAAGACCAGTCAGGTCCGCTGCCTGACATTTTTCCCCACGACACAGCTGCTACATCTTACAGCGGCGATAACAAACACTTTCTTCACGTAGGACGCAACATGGGGGCTTTGAGAAAACTCCATTACTAAAGGCGGTACTACTCTGTCATATTTATTTTTACAAAAGAAATATGATGTATCTATGACGATCCATCTCATATAAAAGAATATGTTTTACAAACCTTTTATAAAAGATTTACCTTATAAAATATGCTCCAGTGTTTAAAACAAATTGTGAAATCTGGTGGCTTAACCTACACATAAAACGTATTTAAAAATGTAAAATTTTCTATGAAAAGGACAGAATAGCTGTATTTTTTCTTTAATTAATAGATAAGGTATGGTTGCCGAATTTTTTTAAATGTTTTATGGTTAATTAGTAAATATTTGTCACATGGTTTGCGGCAATTTTTGTAATCACATATATTTTACAAACTTAGAAGATAATGTTATGTAATGTGATAACACACATTTTACTAAAGGTTCTGTCAAATATTTTATTATATAGTTTATATATTATATTATGTAAACTATATAAGAACAATATAACACTGCCCTAAGCTAAAAGACATAAGGTCCCTTTCAGACGAGCGCGCGTGAGAGAGTTTTACAGAGCCGAAGCAAGGATTAGGATATTGTGTATTATGTACCAAGATGTCAGCTCTAGTGAGCCTATTGTCAGTTCTGTCTGTCACTAGTAGGATAGTATGTCTCATGTACCGAGATGTCGGCTTTAGTGAGCTTATTGTCAGCTCTGTCTGTCACTAGTAGGATAGTATGTCTCATGTACCGAGATGTCGGCTCTAGTGAGCTTATTGTCAGCTCTGTCTGTCACTAGTAGGATAGTATGTCTCATGTACCGAGATGTCGGCTCTAGTGAGCTTATTGCCAGCTCTGTCTGTCACTAGTAGGATAGTATGTCTCATTTACCGAGATGTCGGCTCTAGTGAGCTTATTGTCAGCTCTATCTGTCACTAGTAGGATAGTATGTTTCATTTACCGAGATGTCGGCTCTAGTGAGCCTATTGCCAGCTCCCCGAGCCGGTTCTGCCTACCAATAACATACTGTATTATATGAGTATAATCTGACCTTGTACTAATAAGACGTGGTGGGATAAGAAAAAGTATTTGTTAGAATCCCATTCTATTCGCAATTTCCAAGATGTAACATGTTGGGGTGACCCCCAGCTGGAAGGCCCGAAGAATAAATTCGATATGCTCGTCTGGTTCAGTTTGCTGGTCAGACGGAGGAGAGGTTTAGGAAACCCTGCCGGTGAATGTTCCTAAATGGTTTTCTAACTCTACCTCCTCGTAAATGCATGTGCATTCCTTCTCTGTAACTGAACCAAGGGCTCCCTAGATATGCTCTCGACCTTTTTTATAACCACTTAGTCACAAGGACGGACTATGTAAATATAAAACAATCCTGTCTCATCAACCATATCTAGGGAAATGCTCAAGTAATACCATATAGTTACACTATATAATAAGGTATCCCATTCATGGTCACCTTCAATTGAAGTTACTATTTTGTATTTTGAGTTCGGGAGATGTATTATTAGTAGCTATTCACTAAGAAAATCAGCATAATTTCGCCCGCGACGTATGATTAAAGTGTGGAAACTATTGTACACATGGCTAGCTCTTCTGAGAATCCCTTGGTCTCCCGACGATATTAATTAGCGTGTCGCGATCTAAGACGTATCTCAGGATGGCTTATAAATTGTCTGGAAAAGAAGGATCGGGACATCAGCAAGTCTCAGGATATTCCAAGATGAACACCAGTAGCTCTCTTCTCTTCACCGCGCTGCTTGCAGCGGCGCTCTTCAACGCCTGTCATGTAAGTCTTCTTATTTTTTGTTTTTAGTGCCGCGTCATACTACCCGTTCAGGTTATACGCTTTACTTTCTTCCATTACTGTTTCCAGTCTGTTGTCAATTTTTTATTAAAGCCATATATTTTTCCGTTACCGGCTGGCTAGGCCTGTTTTAGCTTCGTGTGTCTTATAATCTAACTTAAGACTGGGACAAGCACAACATCCAGTCCCCAGCCGTTAATTCATCACTGTGAAAGAGTAAAACGACATTTCAGAGATTATAATTTTTTCGTCCATGTCGGGAATAGAACCCGAGATATACGATATCAACTGAGCTAACGTGTCAGATGGTTGTACGTTTATGTAAACCACGAATGGTTTTAGAAATTGGGAAGGTTACATATTTAGGGGAAGTGTACCTGCATTTGCATGGAGGTAAAGTGGAAAACCACTTTGAGAAAACCATCCTCAATAAACACAATCAAGAATCGAACCTCAATCTTACCATCATCGGCAGTCTAGTGTACTGAGAGAGTAGCGCCTTAGACCATGCGGCCACCGAAGTGGGCTCTTTGTAATTAAGGCTGGGTGTATATTCATGCATAAGGCATGGCTAATAGTGAAGGGTATAGAGTACACTGCAAAATTAATTTCAAGAAAAGACAACAGATTATAATAAAACTTAGTTAATTTTGATTAGAGTTTGATTTAAATCGATTGTTTTTTATTCATAAAAATTGGCCTCTTTACTCTACTAAACCCTTATTTTTTTTATTGGAAGCCCACTTTCGGTCACCATTATTGGTTGAAAATAACTAACATTGGGCATTCTAGAAATCTAATCTTATGAGTATTTATTTGAATTATTATAAAGTAAAGCTAAAAGTGTATTCAAAGCTTGCAATAATACTTC
This sequence comes from Timema douglasi, assembly GCA_901482245.1. Lineage (NCBI taxonomy): Eukaryota > Metazoa > Arthropoda > Insecta > Phasmatodea > Timematidae > Timema > Timema douglasi. The sequence goes on from CABEEJ010000781.1 coordinate 75,084, forward strand.
TTTGAGGGTGACTATAATTGATCTTTACGTGACTAAGGAGGGGATGCAGGGAAGGTTAATCAAGGTCAGTGTGCAGTTTTTATAGCGAAACATCTTTTCGCCCAAAAGAAATAAAATATCGCTCCGGTAGAAACAAAGAGTTTAATTTACTGCACAGGGTTGCCAAGCCCTTCCTTCACCTCTGACAAGACGTGTATTAATCACAATTTGTGAATGTATGGAATGCCAGGCCTCCACCGTGGTTCGGATCCCACGTTAAACTGTAGGTCCTCCATTTCATCTCACAATCACCCATGCCATTACACATTAGCGTAAGTGCGTATAGCCCGAACGGGTAGTAAGATGCGGTGCTAATAATAATAATAATAATAATAACAATAATAATATTACTGCACAGGGTAAGCACAACAGTTGGGAATATATGTCACTCATGAGCAATGAGCATTAGGTGAGTTTTAAATTTATGGCTCACTAAGTGATATGCACTATTCGCGTTTAGTTATACCCTGTCCCCTGATAGTGTCAGTTCTGAGTAGTGCAATTCTATGCACATGAATTTATTCTTGGGGAAGGAGAGAGGGGGTAGAACTATAATGTTTGCATCTACTAGTTTAAGCCGTGAACACATAATACTAGACCTATATTTAATTTTGAATATAAATTAAGTAAACATCTTATAATTAATAAGTTTTCTTAACTATTCTAATACATTATTTTTTGTCTTAGATTACTCTCCAAATAACGGGAATGTTTTTGTCAAATTGTCAAGTATATCGTCTTAAATATCTTAAATGTATATTTCTTATAACATTTAAATTTCCCTCCCCTATCCCTTTAAAATGTTGCACGCCTCTAGAATAGCACAATAACGGGATTTTGCTATTTTAAATTTAAATCCGATAGTAAAAACACTTAACCGTTTAAATTAAATATAATTGTTTTAAGGCAGTTAGTACTTTTCAAAATATGTGTGTTCGACAACCCTATTTAACGGAAGGATGAAAATGGGTGATAGTTTATTTTAGGTCTAAAAAAAAAAGGAACACCAGATAAACCTTCTAAGCGTAGAAAAATCTTCTTTCTAATTGTCAGGCGTTAACGACGTTGCCTAATTGATGATTCCAAAGCCATTTTGCTAAGTGAGTTGTATCTTAACTCGACGTATCCAAGCACCAAAAAAGCACTATCACCCTAAGACCTCAATATACAAAATAGAAGGTTAGGGAATAAAATTATCAGTTCACCCTGCAAACCTTCTTGTTTATCTGCTGCTTGGAAGTTCCCTTTTCCTATGAGGAGTATATACACTCTACTAGTTGCACCTGGAGAACATTAACTTGCATTTCAAAATGTTATTTTTCTTTTCTTGTTTCCTATTCTAGACAGACATATGTTTTGTTTCCGTGGATTTTTTTTAGTTTACATCCTGCCTGGAAGTTTCCTACTGGCCATTTTCGTGAATATACTAAATAATATGAGTTGAAAAGATTTAAAAATATTAATTTAAAAAACCTTCAAGTTTAAAAAGTTATGTTGTGACATAGAATGATTATTTTTAGAATTATTCAAGAATCTATGACTTTCGTTTCAATGTACATCTTTAAAACGCAACAAATAAAACGTAAATATATGAACCTGGGACATCCGATCTTGACTTGCTGCTACTTCACAGGTAAGCGACGCTAAAGGTAGGGGTGTGCTGTAAAACAAGAGTTAATGTTGTGTCTGTGGTGTTTGTGCGCAGGCGCTGACAGGTCGAGCCATGGAGATGGCCGCCGAGGTGGACGCCAAATGCCGGACCGAGACCGGCGCAGGCACCCAGAGTTTCGGCTTGTTCGTCCAGGGCGTCGTAGACGAATCCAGGGACGACTCGAAATTCAAGGTCAAACTGATATTCCTGGGGTTAAGACTTATAGTTTCAAGGTCAAACGCTAACAGATATAGGTTAGGAATCAATGCAAACGTCACATATTAATATAACTATTCAAACCCTCAAGGTTACAAGGTAATACACGGACGTTAAGAGGCACACCTTCAAGGTCACAAGCTAAGACAATGTCGAGATTGACACCTTCAAAGTCTTACACGCACATTATTGAATTTGGGTTCACAACTTCACGATTACACACAATATATTAAAGACAAGATTTAAATTCTGAAGATCACAAATGAATATGCCTGGGTACTAAGGGTGCCAAATATAAGGCTGTTACTATCCCAAAAATTCACAATTATAATTTTACGTTTACAAGTTAATGCACCTACGATTATAATTCACAACTTCTAGATTTCATGCTTATAGCTAGGACCCTGATTATGATGACTTTTTTTTCTGTCTACATACAATGCTCAAAAGTACATAAACTCTTTTTATGGACCTCGTGTGTATCGAATAGGTAATGTTTTGTCATTTCGGAATTTAAGGTAATATTTTCTTGGCTTGTGTCATTTTCGAGGCATTTTTAGGCATTTATGAGTAATATTCAGGCCTTACGAGTCATTTTAAGGCATTTATTATTGAATAAGTATTTTTTTAAATATTATTGCTATTTTATAAGTGCACAAATACTCGAACATTAATTTTTTCCTCACACAGTTGTCGGAATAAGATGATAATGCAAGCAATGAACTTATATAGATTCATTGTCTGTATGGTTGTAGGCTAAAATACACATTATTGGTGAGATTGCAACTAGGCTGGAGAGGGTTGTGTTGGTAGGGGGTAGCTATTACTTCTGAAGATTATATTTTGCCAATCAATATTATATTTAACAAAATACAAGATTTTAGGCTTTTCATTGCATTTTACATTTGTTTGATTTAGTTGTGCGCCTTTATTACCAAGGCCGTAACCAGCCAGTAATTTCAGGGGGAGGGGGGTTGGTGGGCATATCCCCCAGTTGCCGAAGGCTAGAAAAAATTATAAGTGATAAACAGTTCTAGAAGCTATCTGAAGTGCTTTTTATGGCTATACAGCCCCCTAATTTGTACTTGTACATTAATTTTGATATTATTTGAACAAATAAATGAAGCCATGTATATTGTGTTCATAAAATATCGGGGTTGGGGGTGGGGTTAACCCCCNCCCCCCCCCCTGCTGACTACGGTCTTGTTTGTTACGTGATTTTGTTCATATTTTTAGGTCATTTACTGAATATTTGAAGTCATTTTTTAGAATATGTTAGGTCATTTTTTTTTATCGTTTTGAAGTTATCGAAATCCAGGCCCTGCTTATAAACCCATGTAGTAGGACCCACAAGATCACTAGAACGTATACCTAAACATTACACAATATTGTTCTAAAATATATTTCGTCATTTCAAAATAAGGTTTCATGATTCAAAGCTCAAACGATTGTGTATATTAAATACAGTAGATATGGTCAATAATTGTGATGACCCTAATTTATATGGTTCTTGTTACAGTGTTTCATCAAGTGCGTGATGAACGAGCTAGCCTCGGTAAGTACACACTAAGATTAAACGTAATCTGCCGGTCTAAGGGTAAGGTGTCAGACTTCTGTGTTGGGAGTCCGGGGTTCAATCCTCGGTCCCAGTACAGATTTAACTGAATGCCAAACCCTTCCTTCACCTCTGACAATACGTGTATTAATCACAACTTGTGAATGTGAGGAATACCAGGCCTCCACCGTGGTTCGGATCCCACGTTAAACTGTAGGTACTCCATTTAATCTCACAATCACCCTACCATTACACATTAGCGTAAGTGCGTGTAACCCGAACGGTTAGTAAGACGCGGTGATAATAATAATAATATAAATAAACATCATATGTTACGTGTTACCTGATAAATCATTAGACAGTACTCTGTCGTTAACCTAAAGCCAAGGCCAGATTTATAAACTTAATGGGTAGTAAGACGTGGTGACAAAAAATAATATTAACAAAACCCATTTTCTGTAAATAATTATATCTTTGTCGGTAAAATTTACTACTCTCAAAACAAGGAGGAAAACAATTTCCTTGTCTTTGTTGCTAATTTACTGGTTATTTCGTGATTGTTTTTCTACTTAATTTAGCACGAAGACATCATCCCCATGTGTATGGGGCATAAAACACATATATAGGGAGGTATGGTGGGTAATAAAACAGTAGAAGGAGTCGAGGGAATGTTAATGGCTAAAAGTTCTAACAGTTCTGATTGTGACGTCACGCGGGCTAGTTTCCTTGCCTCTAACTGTATTCGTCTGCTTGTGATGTCTTCTTAGCGAAAGTTAAGGGATGTTTTTTTCCCCAAGAGATAACTACACAATAACAAGCTCTGACTTGACACACATTAGAATAGCGGTCCTTGTCAAGGACAGAGAAGGTCACCGTTTCAAGATCAAAATAAACCAATCTCTGGAAGAGCTAAATCTTGAGAATATGTATTGCCTTCATTTGCCGAAAGTTAAATACAAAAAATACATCCCCCATTTCCTTTCCTCGTCTATTTTTATCATGGATATTTGAGGTGCATTCTTTAATACAACTGTTATTATTATTATTATTATTTAGCACCACGTCTTACTACCCATTCGGGTTATACGCTTTAAGTACTAATTACGCTAATGGATTAGGAATTGGGAAGGTTGAATTAGAGGAAGTGAACCCGCATTTGCGTGGAGGGAGAGTGGAAAACCATTTAGGAAAAACCTCCCCCAGTTCACCCGACCGAGATTCGAACCTCGATCTCCCCGTCCTCGGCAGTCGAGCTAAACACGACTAGTGCGTTAGCCAACTACGCCACCGAGGCGGGTAATACAATTGTTCATAAATTATGTGTGCCACGTCTTACTCCCCAACCGGATTACCCAAATATTTACACTAATAAAACAGGTAAGAGAAAGGACAAATTTGAGAAGAAATGTCCCCGAATTAGCGCGGAGGGATAGTGGAAAATAATTTAGAAAAAGCCACCCTAATTAAGCCTACAACCAGCCGAGATTTAAGCCCCAAGTTCCGATCTCCAGTAACCAGGTATATTTGGACAATGATGCTTTAGAGGTTAGACGTGACTATTGATGCTGGTAAATGTTTACATCAACGCACAACTTACAAACTAACACAGAGGCGGTTGGAGAGGACTAAACTTTAGGAAATATCCCTCACCATACACCAGACCTAGGTTCTAACCCTAACCTCTCCATCAAGAGCAAGCTATACCAGAACAGGTTTGACACCTTAACCCTTTTCCCCGCCGATGAGGATCACAGTCATTCCCATATAATTTTGGGTTAGATCTTTTAATATTTATCTTGCACCACGTTTAACTACACATTTGGGTTACACGCTGGGGTGTTAGTTGCGCTAATATTTTAGGGATGAGGAAGGCTCAACTTAGAGGAAGTATGCCCACATTTTCGTGGAGGGAGAGTGGAAAACCATTTAGGGAAAATCACCATCAATGAAACCAGCCGGGATTCTAACCCCGCACTTCCCATCATTGAAAGTCTAGTCTATCCCGAAAGTGAAACCTAAGATCATCCTTACACTGGAGTGGGTGTTAAATAAAAAGAAGGGTACAAGGGAAATATGGTTAGAAAGTCGCTCTACACACATTTTCCAGGAAAACAATTTTTATATCTCAAACCCCATAATGATCACAGCAAATACTTTTTAAAAAAAATGTATATTACAGATACCTCTCTAAGCCATAATCTAAAGTGTCTTAGAAAGGTCTAGTGATTGTCTAACAGATTTCATAACTAATTCAATTTGAGTTAAAATTCCTCCTTTTTCCCTCGTACCCTTAAAATGTAATCCCTGCTAGCTATAAACAAAGCGTTCAGTCTCATTCGCAATAAATATCCTGCTTTACCAGTACGAGTTTATCTGACAACGGACCCTTGTTGTGACTGATATCGTTATAAAAAAAAAACACCAGGCCTGTCATCTGGCGGTGGGAAGTGGTATTGTTCCTAGCACCCCCTCCTCTTGTGTTGTTGCAGCTGGATCACCAAGGAACGTTCAACCTAGAAGAGGAACTGAAGAATGTTCCTCCTGAGGTCCAGGAAGAAGGTCATAGGATAGTTCATGCCTGCCAGGATACGCGTGAGTTCCGTTAGAATAAAGAGAACTTTTTGCTTATTTTTAAGGGGCAGTGATTTCAAAACCACCGGTGGATGCCCGAGAATAGTCGAGCAGAAAACACATAAACGTTTATAGCGTTCCTGGGTGGAGATTTCTGGCAGTAGGAGAACAAACGGGGAGGAGGAAAATACAAATGCCAATACAATAATTGGTGTTGTGACCACCGTATCAGAATACATAATTAGATTCATAAAGTTCCATTCTACACTTCCATACCAGTTAGATTTCTTTTCCGGGCATTTAGGTCTTAGTGATCAACCAAAATAAGTTGATTTTTGAACTTTTAACAGTAGGAAATTTCAACTTTTGAACTATGTCTACGAGCTTATTTTTGTATAGGCTCATGGAAATGCTAATATTCTCATGATAGATATTCAACAAATTTGTTGCTATCATCATGTGAAGAAATCAAAATGTATTTTTTTACTGGGGAAATTATTTATTTATTTTTAGCAAAAAAGTTTTGATACGAAAACTGCAAAAAACACTGACCATTTCTTGCGTCCACTGGCATTCCTACCTTAGCTTTAGTTTATTTCTGTTGTAAACCAAGCTTTACTTGGATTGTGTGAATGTTGGCATTGAAATAAGACCTTCCCCAAGTGCGACAAATACCTAACCTAAATTTACCAATCCACAATCTTGACACTGACGATGTCATCTTGTTTTACAGAGGGCGATGACCCTTGCGACACGGCCTTCAGGATCCACAAGTGCTACCACAACACTAACCCTGAGGTAAGACGAAGGGACATTAGAAGGACCTTTTAGAAGGTATAATATGTAACGTATTTGACAAAATAGTAGCCCCGGCTACATTTAACAACTTTACTTTTCACCTCAGCCCCAATTGGAGCTCTCAGATACTTTGGAAGCTCCATCTATAACAAGAACAAAAAAACAGGTACATTTAAAATGAGAAAAATAAAAATGAAAAGATGGGTAACATGGCTCTTTCATGATGTAAAAGGCGCTAATTAATAGGAAATCTCAGCCCAGAGTTGAATACGGGGGAATTGAATAAGGGGACGTCCTAATTACGTAAGGTTTTTTTGGGGGGGAAGGTGTTCAGTAATTTCTTACGTTTTATTACGGTGGTATTGGGGTCAGAATCAATCTTACGTAGGTATTTTTTTTAAATCAAAGTTTAAATGTCAGAAATATTCTTAAATGTTTCATTTTCATTCATTGACTACCCTCACAATAATCACTAATTTTCACGGTTTAAAAAAATGAAATATTGACTTCATATTTGGCTACTATTACCATTCCTTATATCTAAATATAACTAAACAATTAAAATAATCTAATTCACCAAATCGTTAAAAAAAAGTTAGATACGGGTTGGAGGTGACGGAAAATCTTACGTTACCTTGATAAGGAGGTCCAAAATCACGAGAGAAAAAAGTCTTGCGTAATTTAAGGATGGCCCCAACCAGAAAGGGAAGGAGATATTAGGATAATTTCGTAGTATGAGGTCTATGAGAAAATCTCGGAGTTCCAATGTACCGGCTACAGTGAGAGTTCCAGGCTGTTATTAGGTCAAATGCGGTACCTAAATGTAACAACCAACAAATACTTTCTTAGGTCTGTAAAGGGTGACCTGGCGGTCTAGGGGTAAGGTGTCGGACTTCTGTGCTGGCGGCCGGGGTTCAATCCTCGGTCCCGGCACAGATTTATCTGATTACCAAACCCTTCCTTCACCTCTGACAAGACATCTTGTGAATGTGGGGAATGCCAGGCCTCCACCGTGGTTCGGATTCCACGTTAAACTGTAGGTCCTCCATTTCATCTCACAATCACCCTACCATTACACATTAGCGTAAGTGCGTATAACCCGAACGGGTAGTAAGACGCGGTGCTAATAATAATAATAATAATCTTAGGTCTTTAGAAGTTGGTCACTATGGAACTTATGATTTGGATAGTGGACACATGAATATAAATATAGTGACCTAATCTAATTTTATGTTTAATATTTTACAGCTGTATAATCGCATTTTATCGATGTGGGATTTCAAAGCAGGAGTCGCACAATAATTACAGCCGTCCATCATGCAGATATCAGTTACCCGTTTTGTGAGTATACACGCAGGTGATAATTCGGTTAGGGTTTTAAAATAGAGGATCAGGTGAGCGGTCAGAACACTTGATTTTGACCCACAACGCCAGGATTTCACTTTGTAGATTTTTATTCTTGCTTCAAGCTAGTATTGGTATAGTTGCTGTAAATAAAAATGACACTTGTTTTCTTAGAATGAATGTTTAAAGAGATTGATAATCATTACTGGAATTGGAGACTACATATGACTTATACATAGGCAATATATTTATATATTAAATATGGATATAATCCAATCTCGAGTCAGAAACTTTATTTTATCTCTAATTTAAATCCGAATCTTGGGGAGGGGGGGGGGGTGAATTGATGAAAATTAAAGGAAATAAACAATATAGTTTAATAAAACTTTAAAATCTTAGCTAAATGTTAACATTGTGTGTTATGTCATTCATACATTCAGTAAAGTGTTAAAATAATGGTCTGGGGTCTGGTTGTTAAGTTTGTCCTATATTAATTTTAGGGTTGAACAACTAATGAGCAGTAACGAATCATGAATACAATATTTTCTAGAATTCTTGAATCTCAAATATCCCAAATATTTGAAGTGTTCGAGTATTCAAGGATTTGAGGGATCTTGGATTTGAGGGTCCCATAATTTATATAAATAATTTATTTGGCTTTAACAGAAATGGTATCCGATTAATTAGCGTAGCTATTTGAATAATACAAGACACTAAAATAATACAGTATTATATGAAAATATATATTTATATTTTATATATGTATGAAGAAGAAGTAAGATTGAGATGGTATGGGCATGTAATGAGGATGTTGGAGTACATGAGATAGTAGAGGAAGCAAGACTGAGATGGTATGGGCATGTATGGGCATGTAATGAGGATGTTGGAGTACATGAGATAGTAGAGGAAGCAGGACTGAGATGGTATGGACATGTAATGAGGATGTTGGAATACATGAGATAGTAGAGGAAGCAAGACTGAGATAGTATATGCATGTAATGAGGATGGTGGAGTACATGAGATAATAGAGGAAGCAAGACTTAAATGGTATGGCCATGTAATGAGGATGGGAAAAGAGAGGATGCTAAAGAAAATTATGGAAATGAAGTACGTAGGGGATAGCCGCAAGGGATGTCAAGAAAGAGATGGGAGGATCAGTTAAAATAAAGTGTGCAAGTGTGAAGATAAGAATGGAAGCAACTAAAGGAGGAATAATGGGGGAAGGACATAAGAATATGGAGGCATGTTACGAAAATGACCCAGTCACAAGCTGGAAAACAGTTGTTGGTGATGATGATCAGATCAAATATTATCTTAGTATCTTGTATTAACCAAACTATAAATAATATTAGTAATATGACAAGTTATTTCGGTAGCACGTTTGCTAATTGAAATATGCGCCCTAGGTTCTAATCCTGGCATGGCCAGACAAATCGTAGGCTTGCTGGAGAAACTCATTAAGTCAAAAATATTAATTTGGGAGAAATGCAATTTTTAGTTTGGCTTCTTTTCTCGAAAATTATAAATCCAACTTAAACTATTTTTTCATATTATTAGGAACATAATTTAAAACATTAAGTGTCAACAATTTTTTTTCATAATCTATTGTGTTAATTAAATGTAGTTTATTAATTACTTTCATTTGACTTAGTGAGTTTTCAGTGATAAGAAAATATACTATTAAAGGTTGACTTAGTGTTCTGATTATGACTTAGTGAGATTTTCCTGATTAAAAATATGTGTTATAGAAGGTTAATTGAGTGACAGTCATTATTTTAGAATCGTGATAATTACTAGTTAAACTATTTATTTTAATAATAATCCAAATTCATTTGTTTTTAAAAGTATTGAATCATAACTCAAGATTTGTTACTGATTTGAACAAATTATATTCACTTAAAAAATACATTTTAATGTTTACTTATTCTAATGTCAAATAAATGGAATTAAAATTGGAGTACAATTAGAAAACCAACAAAAGGAACACAGTTTTTCTTATGTTCATAACATAAAATCTGTTGAATTTCGAAAATAAAAAAGCATATGATAGTCGTTCAGTTAGAAAATAAAAGACATTATAATAATGAATCACTTTAAAAAAACACTCTGTCATGGTACATGACAGGCAATGCCTACTATTTTAAATACCAAAATAGGAAAGAAAATTGATTTGACTTACAATTAAAACTTTAATAGATTAAAAAAATTACATTGAAAATCCATAAACAATAGAGTGAGGTTACAAAGTGCATGTTTAAAGTATAAACTTATCCAAGCATCTTCTTCATTTTCATAATCTAGAATCCCTGGTCCTGGGACCCTCTCAGTTATTTTGCAATCTGGGATGGAACTATACAAAGCATGGTATATTTCTGGAATAACTTTCTTTCGGCACAGAGGAAGTAGGTCTTGTTTCTTCTCCTTGCTTATAGGAAGTTGTTTTATAAAGATTTTTCAAAGTACATTCAGTATCTAGTTGATTTCTACCACGTTTTCCTACATCAATTTCCTAATATTGTCCAAAGTTATCATACTTTATTACCAGCACTATCAATAATAGATTTGGCTATTTGATTCTTAAATATGCAATCCCTTACAATTATAATAATCCTATATTCCTCAAATCGGAATCTTGGATCCAAACTTTTTTTTAATATCGAATCCAAATTTGAATCCTAGAATATTTAAAAATGTACTGATCTAAGTTAAATTGAAAATACTTAAAACTGAATATTAAAAAAAATGTTTTTCAAATGCTTGATGCAATTGATAAAATATATTTTGTTTGTCATTACTATTATTTCATAAACAACAACGTGAACAATTTTTTAGTAAATTTATTATATTAATATATTTTGTCCTTTTATGTGATTTTTTTTATCACCGCGTATTATTACCCATTTATAAGCTTATGTACTAATTACATTAATGGTTTGAGGGTTTAGAAAGGTTATATTTAGAGGAAGTGTACCCACATTTGCATGGAGAGATAAAGAGCTAGGGTGGAAAACCATTTGGGGGGAGACCACCCTCAGTACACCTGACTTAGATTCAAACCTCGATCTCCCCGTCATCAGCAGTCTACTCCAACATGAGAGTCGAGCGTTAGACAATGCGGCCACCGAAACGGAATGTGTTGGGATTGTCTCCCAACTACACAATTATATATGATTTATTTTGCCAATTGCTTAAAATTGTTATATCAAGTCAAGCTCTTCATTCTTGTAGTCAAAATACTTTTTTGAGATTTCTCAGAGGATTCAGGAGATTTTTGTATTTGGCATCAATCAAAGTTATCAATTTGATTTATTTATTTTTTTCAGGCGGAGCTAAGCCCTGACCTTGGTTTGAACCATGACATTGAGACGCACATCAGTATTTTTTTCTTTTCATTTTACACTAAATTTTTATGATAAAAAATTTACTTAAATGTTATTTTAAATTGTATTGTATTTGTATAAATAATAAAGATGATGTTAGTAATAATAATAATAACAACAACTAATATTTTGTAAGTACTCAACAGAAACAAAATGATAATGAAGTTTTGTGTTTAAATAAACTCTTCGCTGTTGAGATTAAATTGTGTATTTATGAAAAAGTTCCCTGTTCCTATTAAGTGGGTGATAGGGTTGCCGAATGAAGGTTGGAGGTACTGTAGTTTGGTTCTGGGAAGTGTGTACGACATTTTAACTAATATTGGCTGTCCAGCACTGGATTAGCTTGACTCAGATAATGTCCACTCCAGTCAGGTAATGTACACTCCTCTCAGGTGATAGCCCCTCCACTCAGGTAATGGCCACTCCTCTCAGGTAATGTCCACTCCAGTCACGTAATGGCCACTCCACTCAGGTAATGTCCACTCCACTCAGGTAATGTCCACTCCTCTCAGGTAATGTCCACTCCTCTCAGGTAATGTCCACTCCTCTCAGGTAATGGCCACTCCTCTCAGGTAATGTCCACTCTTGTCAAGTAATGTCCACTCTAGTCACGTAATGGCCACTCCTCTCAGGTGATCGCCACTCCACTCAGGTAATGTCCACTCCTCTCAGGTAGTGTCCACTCCTGTCAAGTAATGTCCACTCCAGTCACGTAATGGCCACTCCTCTCAGGTGATGGCCACTCCACTCAGGTAATGACCACTCCTCTCAGGTAATGTCCACTCCTCTCAGGTAATGTCCACTCCACTTAGGTAATGTCCACTCCAGTCACGTAATGGCCACTCCTCTCAGGTGATGGCCACTCCACTCAGGTAATGACCACTCCTCTCAGGTAATGTCCGACCCTTTAGATAATGTATATTCCACTCAAGTAATGTCCACTCCTCTCGGGTAATGTTCACTCCCCTAGGGTAATGTCCACTCCACTCAGGTAATGTTCACTCCCTTAGGGTAATGTCCACTCCACTCAGGTAATGTCCACTCCTCTCAGGTAATGTCCACTCCACTCAGGTAATGTCCATTCCTCTCAGGTAATGCCCATTCCTCTCAGTTATTCCACTTGGGTGAAGCAAATGTAGAAAGGTTTATTTTTCCTATCCTGGGATTGGTTGATCTTACATAAAGTTAGTTTCTGTCATGAGAAAGTATTACTCGTGTGTAAAACATAAAACCAACCCGAATGGTAGACCTAATTGTCTCGAAGACTCATCTCGAATACGACGTAGGGCCAGTTTCATAGTCAAATTTAGTACGCCTCAAGTGCGGCGCTACACTAAGTACATGACGACACCTACCTAAACCAAAATGGAATGGGCCAGTTTCCTATGAGAGAACGGCCCATTCCATTCTGGTTTAGGTAGGTGTCGTCATGAACTTAGTGTAGCGCCGCACTTGAGGCGTACTAAATTTGACTATGAAACTGGCCCGTATTTCGATTTACGAACACAAAAATCTTACATAAATGTTTTAGACCCATCGATTAAGATAGACCCTAATACAAAGCGAGCGCTCTCTGAAGTATGTGTCAAGGTCACTTCCCCCATCTGGTTAAAGAAAAATTCTCCTTTGAGGTTATTGTGTTGAGCTGATCCGACCAGATCCAGTGCGTACTGCCCCATTTGATCACGTGGCTACTATATCTTTTCTTCCAGGGTTGAGTGGATCCAGTACGTGACAGCCTTTACGATGTTGTATGTAACGTAAAGGCAAAGGTAAAGAGGATTTCCTAAGTTTATTTGAAATATTTTATTATTAAAGGTTTTTAGATAAATCATTGAATCAAAATCTTTTTTTTTGAACACACGTCATATTATTATTATTATTAGCACCGCGTCTTACTACCCTTTCGGGTTATACGCACTTACGCTAATGTGTAATGGTAGGGTGATTGTGAGATGAAATGAAGGACCTACAGTTTAACGTGGAATCCGAACCACGGTGGAGGCCTGGCATTCCTCACATTCACAAGATGTCTTGTCAGAGGTGAAGAAAATATTTGGTAATCAGATAAATCTTTGCCGGGACCTGGGATTGAACCCCGGCCGCCAGCATAGAAGTCTGACACCTTACCCCTAGACCGCCAGGTCACCGACCACACGTCATATTAACTGTTCAGTTTATACACGTATATGATATTTATTCTAATGGGGTAAGGGTGATGGCGGAAGCATTTTAGATGTTTTTACTATTATTATTATTATTATTATTATTATTTAGCACCACGTCTTACTACCCGTTCGGGTTATACACTTTAAGTACTAATTACGCTAATAGATTAGGAATTGGGAAGGTTGAATTAGAGGAAGTGAACCCGCATTTGCGTAGAGGGAGAGTGGAAACCATTTAGGAAAAACCACCCCCAGTTCACCCGACCAAGATTCGAACCTTGATCTTCCCGTCCTCAGCAGTCGAGCTCAACACGACAAGTGCGTTAGCCAACTACGCCACCGAGGCGGGTCGTTTAAGAGGTAATCTACCCTCATTTGCGTGGAAGGAGAGTGGGAAACAATCTAAGAAAACTCACCCTTGATAGACACGACTGGGATTCGAGCCCCGATCTCTCTGCCATCAGCAGCCCACTCTAACACGAGAATGACACCTTAGACTATTCGGCCACTGAAGCAGGTTTCAGCCAATAATTATGTGTGTGTATATATATATATATATATATAATTTTGTATAAGGGCTTGTCCCGAAATGCGATGATTAAATAAATAGAATACGTGGATAGAACTACACATGTTGTCTTAATTTAAGTAAACACAAACTCTAAACAGGTATACAGAATGTACCATAACTTGTAGGACCAACTTAAGTGGTGGATAGGAAACATAAAAAAAAATTAAGAAAGTTAATACAAACATGTGTCCCATTTGACGCTGTTTCCGAATGATTCCACTAAAATGTTTGTATAGCATACCACCACATTTTAGACGAGTGGGTGGTAAGTCATGGGACGAATGATTTCCTAAACAAATGGATAGGTAGTGCAGGACCTACTGACTAGTCTGCGCGTTTGCCAGAAATAAATCCATCAAATTTTTATTCGTGGGGCCACTTGAAACCAATTATCTACTCAACACCCATTGGTAGCATTGAAATACTTCGTCAACGAATACAAGAAGGCTGCCAACGAACCCGACAACACCTGGTATTTTTGAAGACACGACAACTGGAGGCTCACATTCAGGCTGAAGGTGGCATTTGGAGCACTTCCTTTAATGTTGAGCAGCTCCACATTACTGCAGTACAAACATGATTATAATAAACAAAGTCAAATGGGACACATGTCTATTTTCCGGGTTTTTTTATGTTTCCTGTTCACCTCCGGAGTGGGTCCCACATGTTACGGTACACCCTGTATATTGAAGGTCTTGATGTTCTGCAATTATTTTCGGTAGTCAAATTCAAAATCGGCATGACAAGAAGAGTTTTCTTTTAAAATATAGATTTTTGCATTTGTTTTAATTCAACAGTTCCAATCACATGATACAGGAAGAGGGGATCATTTAGAACGCTTCCCTTATACCAATGGGGGAAACAAGGGGGGCATTGCCTCCCTAAGGATCAAAAACTAGTTTTAATGAAATCCTAAAACGAATCAAATAAAACTATAGCATAGAGCTCAGATGTGCCAAATGCATGAACTAAACCTTAAGGCCAGTCTTATGACTTAAAATCTAAATTTGGGGGGAAGAACATAAATAATTATTTGGATCCTCCCTTCCCATTTCTTATTTAAAAAAATAAGACATTTCTTGATGATTTCTTGATTGTCTTGTTAATTAGTTATTTAATATTGATTGAAAAATGAAAAAAAAAACTGCACCACTTTGTTGAGAGCTTGTTCCATTCGAACTCCCTTTCTAAGTTACTTGAAATGTGAGGGGTAGTATAATTTCAGTGAGTTAGTAATAGTAAGCCAATAATATTATTAAACATAAAACGTTGTTTTGAATCAAAACAGTGAAAGTATAAGTAGACTAGCTGAGTTGAAGGTGAATATAATAAACACTATAACAGGTGAAAGCCAGTTAACCTTCCTTCCATTTTCTTCCATCAAAATAAAAATATGGAGCATAATATTTTTAATATATATTCCATTCACGATAGGTTTTTACCAAGATGACAGTTCGAAAATCATATGTTTAGGTTTTGGGTTGCCAACACTTATAAAAGATCACCGTTTTGTTATAAATATAAAGATCTTTAATTACCTGTTATATATTACATTTAAAATAACGTAAACTTAAGTTTTCTCATACTATTTCATTTTTTTTAATAGTTTCTTTTTGTCCAACTTGAAACAATATTTTAATCATTATTATTATTATTATTATTATTATTATTAGCACAGCGTCTTACTACCCGTTCGGGTTATACGCACTTACGCTAATGTATAATGTTAGGGTGATTGTGAGATGAAATGAAGGACCTACAGTTTAACGTGGAATCCGAACCACGGTGGAGGCCTGGCATTCCTCACATTCACAAGATGTCTTGTCAGAGGTGAAGGAAGGGTTTGGTAATCAGATAAATCTTTGCCGGGACCGAGGATTGAACCCCGGCCGCCAGCATAGAAGTCCGACACCTTACCCCTAGACCACCAGGTCACCCTTTAATCATAATTAAAAGTACTTATTTTTAGTTTTGAAACGTTACTGATTTTGTGTATAATAGTGCATACATCAATACCTTTTGATACAGGCATCGTATTTACTTGGAAAAGAGAAAATTATTGTCATTTTTTTAAATACAATACATGATTTTATGATTATATTTTTATCGTATTTTGAAATATTTAACTGAATAAAGTATTTTCATCAACTGCGTGTCTGCATCATTGTAAAAAACTTGTTTACCGTTATGTTCAATCATATGGTTTAAAATTCGTCAGTCGCCATTTTGAGGCTATGTTCGTTAGAAGTTTTTGTGAAAGTGATGTTAATATTTTTTAAGGGGAATAAAACTATAGATAAACTTTGTGTCTGACCTCAAATATATAAATAATATTGGCTTAAATTACTGTGGTTAACTATCACATTAATATATTACCATCTGTTTTAATTACAGTCATCCAAAGTGATAGATGTCAGCTGTTGGCGTAGTGATATATTAGGGATTACTTCTAGTAACATTTCGAGCTGTCATTCAGGTAAACTTAGCTCGTGAATGCCTTATACCTATCAAACAGGAATAAGCGTGAAGATGTAATACAAATATTTTTTTTTAATATTTCAAATATTCTTATTTCAATTCAAACACATATATTCCGAAAATGACTATTTAATCGAACGCGAGACCATAGACTTAGCCTAATAATGTCCTGACCACTGAGTTATCCTGGATCATCCTATTCCCAAGGACTCATTTTTTTTAAGGTGTGAAACAGACCTATACAAAACTAAGTGTTAAAAGAATATACACCCTAGGGCAAGAGCTCCCAAGTTCGATTCCCATGTCCTAAGTTATATTTTTTTTAAGTTCATTTGAATTTAGTTGACAAAGTCACAAAATTGAAGCCAAATATTCAATTCAACGTGGACATGTTGTCAATTTAGACCCCCCAAAAAATGACACTTATGCTTGTTAATCCAACACGGGGCCTTAGCTGATGAGTCCAAGGGTAATGAACTATTTCCTGTGCCCAGAAGAGATTTTTTTAAACTATTTGATAACTTTATTTTGCACACGTTAAAGCTTTTATACCGTTTTCATTTCAATGTTTATATAGTATTGGTATTATAAAATCAGCATTTTACATAATCTTGCATTTATTATTATTATGTTGGGATGATAACAATATTTATAGTCATTAAACTATAATAACTGAGTTGTAAGTATTTATTAAATATATATATATATATAACTATAAATATTTATTTTAAAAAAATATATATATATAATAAATGATAAAACCCACTCACTCAATAATTAATCACCGTATTTACCCAATCTCTGGGACTGGAGTCTTGAAACTTTGTGTGAAGGTTCCTTTTAGGACCTAGGCAAGGGTTAAGACGGAGTTTTGCCAAATTTGGCGTCTGAAGGGTGAAAAAGGATGGTTGAATATTTTTAAAGTTCACTAATTAATATTTTTAACCTGCAAACATGGAACCTTGAAATTTAATAATAATATTGCTTTCTAGAATTAGGTTAGACTTTTTGAAGTATTTTCCAATTTCATCACCCAAGAGGGTGAGGAAGGGCGGAAAGGTCTGTGACTCACCGACAACTCATAACAGTATTTTCCCAAACCCTGGGCCTGGAAACTTGCTTGGCAGGAAGGTAACGGGGTTGCTCTTTTTAACCCAAATAAAATTTACAATTGGGAAGTTTCAAAACGAGCCTCCAGAAAATGGGGGAAGGGACCCTTAAATTTATATATGATGTAGAAAATTAAAATTTGGCAGACAAGTATAGGGTCAATTCCAGATAGCCCAATAACTATTAAAATTTGAAATTTCTGAGAGTGACTGTAGAAAAGAGTTTGGGGGGGCTTACATTTTCAAAAACTAATTGTAAACGACTACTTTCCATTGTGATTGGAACGCTTGTTTGTTGATGCTAGTAAATAAGAGTGACATATAAATAATTGGTTGTTGAACTGTTAAAACCAACTAAAGCTATATAGTACTGTAGTGGTTTACATTTTAGAGACGAACTTATTAATTACCATGGTTTCTAGCCTAATTCAATCCATTATTTTGAATCAGCCATATTAAAATTTTGTTTTTTGGACTTAAATAGAGAACCTATCGGCATGACAAATTTTATATTTCTGGGATATTTAGAAATGCTTGAATAGTGTATGCATACATATATCAAAACTATTTCGAATTAATATGTTCAACATCCAGCTGCACTTATTATATAATTTATTACTTTACGATATAAAGATAACCATGACAATCCCAAACCAAATATATTAAAATAAATATCAAATGAATTTTAAAAACAATATTTTTAAGTGAAACTGTAATCAACCCATAAACTGAATGCACAAAGGAAATAAATTCATAATAAACGCAATATTTGCCTAAGAGCGATCATAATATACGTGAAAATAAATTAAATACATTGCTACAAAAATATATGAGAAAAAAGAGCACCACAATTTAACAAAGAGAATAAATAAAATAATTTGTTGTTAAAAAGACAAATTTGTCCCTGCAAATATCTGCCTACTTTATTTTTCTAACACAGCAAAAAGTTGTTTTTTCTAATAGTTTGTGAAATTTTTGAGCCCCCTATTTCTTGTATCCAATATTCAAATTTAGAATATTCATAATTTTATCATTTTCTGGTGTGGTATTTATACATTATAGCAAATATTACAATGTTATACTACCCCTAAAAGTGTTTTATGTACCAATTATAAAAATGGTAGGCCACCCTCTTATATTTTCAAAATCTTAATTATTATAAAACCAAAAATCTTTAATATTTTTCTAGTTATCAGGGATAGTCCATCAACCTTTCAGACAAATTTTAATTTTCTACTGAATCATAAACTATTGATTTTTTACATTTTGTAAATTTTAATCCCCCACTTCCCCTTCATTCCACTGAATCTTGTTTTGAAATCATAAATGTTCAGACTATTTTGGTTATTTATGGCTGTCCCTATAGATGTATTTAAATATTTCAATTCTATTCTAAACCAAATGAGAAGTGTTTTCTTAACCATCAGCTTAGGATATTTTCTGGTCATAAGTTTTGAAATTTACTTTGTGTGTGTGTGTGTGTGTGTGTG
>CABEEJ010000781.1:105941-130941 GCA_901482245.1 Timema douglasi
TTCACCCGACCGAGGTTCGAACCTCGATCTCCCCGTCCTCAGCAGTCGAGCAGCTCACCACGACAAGCGCGTTAGCCAACTACGCCACCGAAGCGGGTCTTGATAATAAACGATGCTTTGAGGGCTAGTGTGGGTTAGTGAGAGATCCAAGGTGGGGGTTGGGGGTGTATACGAAACATTTATCTTTGTCTCCCATAATCTACAACCTTCTTAAATTAACAAATGATAGCAAATTAAGTAAATAAATTAATATGTAGTTTACAACTATTATAGGATTGTATAGAAATATTTGTACTAAAATAATAACTAGAAAGTTTTACAGTTCTTCAAAGCTAGGGTTGAGTTTTAGGTCAGCAGCAGAAATGTGCTTCCGTCTTGAATATCTGTAAATACGGGCCATACAGTGTTGGTTACAAAAAATGACTTACTTTTCTAACTGATATTAACTTTTGGAATCAGTCGTGCATTGCGACTGTAACTGTAAAGTTGCATTTACTTACAAAGTAATATGTAAAAAATAAATCCACTCACAGTTGTAGGTGAGTTCGAGTTCTTGCACGAAACGCAGTGCATAGTGAATAGTATAGAATAATTTCAGGGGACAAAATATAAAACCATTATTCAGTCAAGAGAATATAGCATATGTTTACTTTTAAAAAATCAGGGTTGGTTTTAAGGTTTAAACGGTCTAAGCATTAAACTCTTAGAAGCCAGTGTACGAGATATAAATAAAGCTAAGAAAATTATCAGTTTATCCTTTGAGGTATCTGGTGTAGCTAAATGTTAATATCACTTCCCCTCTTCCTCTGACGAGTATACATACCCACTCTATTTTATCTTAGAAATAATTGTCTTGAATTCCAATAATACATGTTCCTTGTTTCCTGTTCTAGATATATATATATGCTTCCGCAGGACTTTTTAACAACAATATACTCAATAAAAATACCAGCAATTTTGGTGAATAAATCAAATAACCCTAGCTGTAAACATTTTTTTTAAATTCGTTTACAAAAAAAAAAACACTTCAAGATTTAAAATACAATTTTGTTACAGCAAAATACTATTTTAAGAATTATTTAAGAATAACTTGTTTTTGTTTCAATGTAGTATTTTTTTAACACTCACTGAATAAGACGCAGATAAGGGAAATTCTATCTTGACTTGCCATGACGTCACAGGTAAGCACAGAGTCCTTAAATGAGGAATGTAAAGATAATTTTCTTCATCTCGTTCAACATGAAATTATGACTTTTTTTTCCCCCTCGCACTATTTTCTCATGAGGATGTTCCCAATGTGTTTACTAGATGAACGACGCCGGAGACATAGATTTCGATATGATGATGTCGATGTTACCTGACAATCTGAAGGAGGCAGCGTCCAGGGTGGCGGTAGCTTGCAAGGAATTAGGTGAGTCACAAAATAAACTCCTAAGGGTCTGGTTGTAGGGAACGCTAGAGAAGGCCAATGTTTGTGCAATTTTTCGGTGACCTGGCGGTCTAGGGGTAAGGTGTCAGACTTCTGTGCTGGCGGCTGGGGTTCAATCCTCGGTCCCGGCACAGATTTATCTGATTAACAAACCCTTCCTTCACCTCTGACAAGACATCTTGTGAATGTGAGGAATGCCAGGTCCCCACCGTGGTTCGGATCCCACGTTAAACTGTAGGTCCTCCATTTCATCTCACAATCACCCTACCATTACACATTAGCGTAAGTGCGTATAACCCTAACGGTTAATAATACGCGGTGCTAATAATAATAATAATAATTAAAAAGTCTGTCATCTAATGCTGCTATGATCATGACAGATATTCGACAACAGTTGATATCCCCATGTGAAGAAAATTAAATTATATGTTTATAACGGAGATATATTTCATTTATTTTGGGCAAATAAAGTTTGTATATAAAAACTCCAAAAAAACACTGTCCTTTTGTCGCGTCCTTTACACTTCCACCTCAATTATGTTAATAATAACACTTGTATTTTCCATTAGAAGATATGCACATTGTCAAGCTTCCGGAAAGTTCGTAAACTGTTTGCCTGACTATTAGGGAAGTTTGAGAAAAATATTATAGTGATGTCCTCAATCCAGGAATGTGAAAGGTATTCAGAGAGAACACTCGTATCAGCCTTGGTGAAAGGATTAGATAACCATATATGTTATACAGTCACATGTGAAATAACACCCATAGTACGTCCAACTGGGATCGGAACCCGAACCTTCCACGTCACCAACAAACCAGACTAAACCTTGGTACCCACTTCACTAGTAGAATGCTCCAAAGCAGCCTCGGGATAGTTTTGGCAAATTTGTATGCGGCCCGTTAACTATAACTATCTATCTAGTAAAAAATTAGTGCTATAAATACCAGAATTTAAAATAATACGTCCTCATGGAAGTTTATACGATTTATATTCAAAACACCGATGAATATTTAGAAGCCGTTTTAAGAATCTCAACTATTGAATTTAGCGTACAACCCAAATGGGTAGTAAGAGCCGGCGATAAAAAAAAATTACTGAATTTACACCTGGTATCAGAGAAATTATGAAAGATATATAAAAATTGTATTCATCTCATAAAGCTTTGTTTTATTTAAGAATCACTAATACACTTTTTAAATAATGTCTTCCTTTTTATTTAGTATATATATTAGGGCCTATTTTGTTTTTTAAATAATAAATGGCAACTTCTGAAAAAATTGTTTTATATTTGGTGACCCATTCTTATATTTAAATTCTCAACGCAGCCTTTCCACCAACAAATATTTACCGAGGCTTGGCCTAAAGCGTAACTCTCTCGAAAGACTAGACCGCCAATGACGAGGATACCGGGGTTAGAATCCCGGTCGGGTGTATTGAAGATGGTTTTCCCTAAATGGTTTGTCACTCTTCCTCGAAACAAATGTGGATACACTTATTCTAATTTGAGCCTCCTCCATTCTTAATACGTAACTGTGGTTCATGTTCGTATAATTCAAAAGGTTTGTAAGACGCGGAAGAAAAAATACATACAGTTTGATTTTCTTACACACTTGTGTGATATTTTCGCTAAATAAAATCCCAATCTTCCGAAATGCTATAAAATATGAAATATTGATGTCTAACACAGGAAATCGGAAGCTCTAAACAGAGAACCGTTTTCACGAACAAACACCGACCAAAATATATAGGGCCTATTCAAATGGATGAAAAATATGTATTGTTGATTAGAACAATGCCCTTGAGCTAACAAAGTTTGTCGATCCTTCAAACACAAAGGCTGGAGATGAGTTGGAGAGAGGGGGGAAAGGGTTTATCAAAAAAAACACAGAGGAAATCAATAACAGATCATCAAATGGGCAGAGTGGTCCCAGTGAAATAATGGGTAAGAAAAACTACGTAAATTAAAAAATTGTACATAGGGGGTATTTAGATTGATCCCGACTTATGCCTATAATAATAAACGTAACAAATTTCCCACAATCCATCCGGGCTATCTATATATATATATATATATATATAACCCACACTAACGGGGTAGAGAGGAGAAAGGTATTTTTATAAGGGTATTTAACCTGCACTTTCTTAACACATGGTGATTATAATATCAGAACACGACTTACAAACTATCCAAACACATTAATAGACCCCAAACTCAGTACCCCAGCTGACAATTCACTTATAATAAATTTTTTGCATGTAGGGAATCGAGCAAAGAACAATTTAATCAGTGAATAAACGCGCCACCTATTTAACTAAGGTTTAAGATATTTGGAATGTATAATTTAGTTAAATTGCACATGCGTTTAAGTAGAGAGAAAGTGTTATTTATATATATATATAGTTTATTTTTTTAAGAACTCCATCTCAGTACTTACCTGGTAGCCCAAAATTTCGAATAATCCAAAAGTGATTTTCGGAAAATAGGAAGAAAAAAAAAATCTTAGTCAAATGAAAATATTTTATTGATAGCAAAATCAAAGTTAAAAGTAAATAGTGAGAAAGTGACAGACTTATAAAATGATATATTGTAGATATATAACTACAGTACATATAACGTGTTATACATTAATTAAATAAATGTATATTTTATTAAATTTTGTTCAAAATGTAGTCTAAAATTTGTGAAAAATACTCTATCTCTGTCCCCCCGTAGACTCTTCCGTATTAATCTGAACAAGTTACGGTCCCAATTAATCCGTATTAACAAGGTTATACTCTGTTCCAAACACAGTAATGAACTCCAATATGTCTGCTGGACTTTAAATAAAGTATAGTTTGCAAATATTAACTTACCAACATAATTGGGAATAAATTAAAAAAAATTGTTTTCAACTATATTAATGTATAATTATATATTTATTTTTTAATGAATTATCCCTTTTTTACTTTCAGCGGGGGCGGATGCGGCTGAAAAAGCTTACAGTTTCAACAAGTGTTTCTACAAGAGTGAGCCTTCGGTGAGTTGATTTGTTGTTTTTTTAACTTTTGTTTTAATAAGGAGGTATTTGATTATAAATTAAGAATAAAGATTAAGTTTTAAACTGGTTATCAGTCTATTGCGTTGCAAAGCTTTATTTTTCCGCATTAGACAGTCAACCAAGGGAGAGAGGTCAAAGAATAAACAGTAATGAGCATTTGTCAATTAGAATAATATACAATGTAAAATCTGAAATTAGGTTACAATTACATTGAAAAATGAATACAAATATAAAATTAAATAAACTGTATGATGCACCAGTGCACCTCACAGAATTTCTCTCTCTTTATTTTTAAAATAGATATATCGACTAAAAACCTACGAAATTTGTAAAAAAAAAAATAATCAAATTCCACCAAAGAGCATAAACCAAATAAATAGCACACACTGTTACAAAATGATAAAACAAAAAGAGGAGCATTTGTGTTCATTAAAGAGAATAACACTCAATTTCATTTTGAAAAACTTGAATAAAAAATGTATATTGGTTAATAGCTCAGAAACTATTGGTTTTATTCAAATATATTTTAAACAAGAAAGTTTTATATTTAATATTTTTTTACAATAACACATTATTTTGTATCTCAAATAGTTGCGGATGTATTAACATTATTGCAAATTTCTGCTGGTGTATAGTACCTTCAAATTAATTTACATGGAAAAATGAGCATTCCCATTTTGTTTCTAGAAACCCAATTTAATCCAAATATTAAGAGCGGATTTTGAGAAAATCAATTTTGTTTCTCTTTTTTTGTCCTTCAGTAAACTACCCTTAATTTTAAGGTTAGAAATGTAATTCCAAAAACCCCTCGAGAGGAGCTTATGAAAACCTTGGATAATAAGTCTTAACCCGACAGGTAAATGGTTTCAGCTCTAGTCTGAGATACAGACAGATGGCAACGCAAAAAAACACTTTTTCGGTTTCTCAGGGCGTCATGAAACGTCGACATTATTTTATAAAAATATCGAGTTCAATTTTTTTTTTTTTTTTGGACGATCACAATGCATTTCTCTTCGAGGGGTCAAGGTAAAGTAAAAATTAACACAATTATTGAATTAGTTAAATTATGTTGTAGAGTATTAACTTTGATAATATGAAGTCAAAAACTCGGTTGAACTCAATTCAGTTGCGAGTTTGGCGTTTTTTGGGATTTAAAAATATACCCCTCACATTAAATTAGTATTAATAATGTATCTTATTGGATATCTACAAAATTGATAGCACCTACAACTCCAATCTGGTTTAAAAAACACACTCTAAATTGCTTCAAGATCGATTTTATGTTAAAAAATAAATCTCAAAGTGAGAGAGATAGAGAGCTAAGGAGGAGCCAGTGTAATACTGGGTAGAGAAGAAAGGGAGAGAGCGCTAAGGAGGAGCCAGTGTAAGACTGGATAGAGAAGAGAGAGATAGAGAGCTAAGGAGGAGCCAGTGTAAGACTGGATAGAGAAGAAGAGAGATAGAGAGCTAAGGAGGAGCCAGTGTAAGACTGGATAGAGTAGAGAGGGAAAGAGAGCTAAGGAGGAGCCAGTGTAAGACTGGATAGGAAAGAGAGAGATAGAGAGCTAAGGAGGAGCCAGTGTAAGACTGGAGAGAGAAGAGAGAGATAGAGAGCTAAGGAAGAGCCAGTGTAATACTGGGTAGAGAAGAGAGGGAGAGAGCGCTAAGGAGGAGCCAGTGTAAGACTGGATAGATAAGAGAGATAGAGAGATAAGGAGGAGCCAGTGTAAGACAGGATAAAGAAGATAGGGAGAGAAAGCTAAGGAGGAGCCAGTGTAAGACTGGATAGAGTAGAGAGAGATAGAGAACTAAGGAGGAGCCAGTGTAAGACAGGATAAAGAAGAGAGGGAGAGAGAGCTAAGGAGGAGCCAGTGTAAGACTCGATAGAGAAGAAAGATAGAGAGCTAAGGAGGAGCCAGTGTAAGACTGGATAGAGAAGAGAGGGAGAGAGAGCTAAGGAGGAGCCAGTGTAAGACTGGATAGAGAAGCGAGAGATAGAAAGCTAAGGAGGAGTCAGTGTAAGACTCGATAGAGAAGAAAGATAGAGAGCTAAGGAGGAGCCAGTGTAAGACTGGATAGAGAAGAGAGGGAAAGAGAGCTAAGGAGGAGCCAGTGTAAGACTGGATAGAGAAGAGAGGGAGAGAGAGCTAAGGAGGAGCCAGTGTAAGACTCGATAGAGACGTTACGACTAAGGTAATACGTTCATGTGAGGAGAATTAAAGATGAGAAGATACCAAAGAAGATGTTGGATAATAAAATGGGGGGGGGGGCAGGAGGCCAAAAAGGAAGACCAAGGGATAGGTGGCTGAAGGGAGTGCAGAGAAGTGTGGAAGAGAGAGAGAGAAGAGAAGACTGTGTCATTTTGGAGGAGAGGTAGAGGAGATAAATATATGTCGGAGAGGTTTATGTTCCAAACAGTCCCGGACAGTGGCTAGAAACTGTCCATGATGATTTCCTTTTGGAGAACTTTAGAACGAGCCACCAAAGATAGAATCCTCCTTTTCTGCCATCTGGATAAGTTTTATGCCCCCCCCCCCTCCTTCCCCCACCTCATATTATTACTCGTCCGGGCTATTCACATATTCACATTGATGGTGTACTGGATGAAGGAGATAGGATCTAGAGGAAGTGCATCCACATTTATGAGGAGTTTTGATGAGAAACCAGTAAGGAAATAAACATCTCAGTATACCCGACCGGAAGTCGAACCCCGATCTCCGAGTCACCAGCTAAGTAGACTAGACGAGACTGACGTCTTTGTTCACATGCTAACCTGTACGGGCAAGAGTTCAATTGGCTATGGGGGATGAATTACGTTCAAACAGTCCTGTAACATATTTAAGAGAGCCGGGTTTGATGCCAGACGGTAGCTAAAATAGCTTAATATTGGTGTATGGGTTCGTGTTATCACCAACACTGGATGGGCTACTTGTAAAATGGTTACAGTCTAGTCTTGTCTTGTTTGGTGATAATGGGGGGAGGATACGGATCAAATCCCGGCCAGGTGTATTGAGTCATTTTCCACATTTCTCACGCTTCCTCCAAGTAAATGCGGGTATATTTTCTCCTAACTCCACCTTCTTCATTCCTACCCCATTAGTGTAAACAGGCATATATATACCGGATGGTTTGTGCTTTAGGAGCGCGTACTAATATTCTTGACGCCTAATTGCTATTTAGCAGCAAAATTTTGTTGTTTTAGGTTAAGTGAACGTGTTAGTTGTGTATATATACAGGAAGAACCTTCCGAAGGGATTCACTGTAGCCAAAATTGATACATATGTTTATCTAAAAATTGAATACCTCCTTGTCTTTTGAACATATCAAAGTATATTTAGTACGTTTTTAATGCTGTCATACGAGATTATATTTATGTAAATCAAACTATCGGTGGCCGGTCCCAAGTTAAGTTGGTTTGTAAGTCGTGTGCTGATATAGCCCTGTGTGAAAGGTTAAGATGGGAGTCTAAGGAACGTAAGTTGATTACAATGTTTTCTCTGTCTTAATAGCAAAACATTTTTGGCCAAAGTAAATCAAATATTTCTCCAGTATAAAACCAGAGTTTAACTTCTCTTCACAAGGTGATATCAACAGTTGTTGAATATCTGTCATGAACAAAGCAGCATTAGATGAGAAACTTTTTAAATGAAGAAAAAAGTTGTCATTAAATTACAGGACACCCCTAGACAGATATTCCAGAACAGTTGAGGTCATCAGGGGAAGAAAATTAAACTCAATATTTATATTGGGGAAATATTTGATTTCTTTAGACCGAAAAAATGTTATGATATAAAAACAGCAAAAAATAATGTCCTTAGCTTTGGTTCTCTACACTCCCACCTTAAACCAATTATTATAATTTATTTGATTCATTAGCTTTTATTTCCCGTTTCAGATTTACTTCATGGTTTAAATGGACATTCTGGCGCCAATTTATTACAACTGACTTGAGCTTCGTATCTTCGCTACTTGGTGATCACTCATCAGCCTTCCTGATAAACCAAAACATCAACTTTATATATATATATATCACGTGTTCTATCTTAATTCATATGAACTGTACCTACTTTCTGAAACGTTTTAAACCGCCAGAAAACCATTTTTTGTAACTAATTTTATTTCACTCTTAAAAAATATGTTCTAATAAATCTGTTGCACAATCTAATGTTTTATTTTTAATTTAATATTTATTTTTATCTTATTAAGGTAAATCCCTAATAGTCTCCTTCCTTAAGTGTGCCCCTCCCTCCCACCATTGTCACCCACGTCTTACTACCCATTCGGACTATCAGTATCTCATCACCCGTTTGTACTAGCTGTGTCTTACTACCCGTCTGACTGAGATAACCACATTTAATTTAATAGGATAAAGATGAGTCAAATATAATTTTATAAAAAATAAGCACAAAGTGTTGTAGAGAGAGGGTTAGGAACCCCGCTTCGGTGGACTAGACTGCCGAAGAGGGTGAGGTCAGGGTTCGATACCGGTCAGATGTATTGAGGGTGGTTTTTCCTAAATGGTTTTCCACTCTTCCTCCACACAAATTTAGGTACACTTCCTCTAAATTCAGCCTTCTTAATCCCTACCACATTAGTGTAATAAGTACATATGCGTACAACACTAATGGGTAGTAAGACGTGATACTAAAAAAATCACCCGAGTACATCTAGCCGAGACTTGAACCTCAACATCTCCGTCATCAAAAAATATAACAAAACGACGCTGACACCTTATTCCGGATATTGGCATGGGTCGTGAAATTAATAAAAAATAAAATGTGTCTTAGTTCTAAAGAGGAAGTGGACGGACAAGTTTATTTCCGTATCTCGCTCCAATAAAGGTCCTCCTTCATGGACTGAGTCCTCTTCGTGCTCTCCTCCACCTTCCTCTTCTTCTCCACCTTCCTGGCGCAGGCCTTGTCGCACACCAAGAAGTACAGTCTCAGGGTGAAGAAGTAGACCAGCTCCACGACGCTGATCACACTGAAACCCACGAACAGGCCACACACCCCGCCGAAATTACCTGAAACCACAAAAAGGTTCGTGGCTGCTAAACTTAAGGTGGGGATATAGGGTACGTGAGAAAAGGCCAGTGTTATTTACAGTTTTTATAGAAAAACGTATTTTGGCAAAAATAAATAAGATAATGCTTCGGTAAAAACATAGAGTTTAATTTTTTTTTCACACAATTATATCGACAATTGTTGAATATCTGTTAAAGGTGTCCTGAAATTAAATGACAACTTTTCCTCTTCATTCATAAAGTTTCTCGTCTAATGCTGCTATGCTCATGACAGATATTCAACAACTGTTGATATCACCATGGGAAGAAAATTAAACTTCATGTTTCTACTGGAACAATATTTGATTTATTTTGTTTGAAAAAAAAAGGTGGCCTGATGGTCTAGGGGTAAGGTGTCGGACTTCTGTGCTGGCGGCCGGGGTTCAATCCTCGGTCGTGGCAAATATTTATCTGATTACCAAACCCTTCCTTCACCTCTGACGAGACATCTTGTGAATGTGGGGAAAGCCAGGCCTCCACCGTGGTTCGGATTCCACGTTAAACTGTAGGTCCTTCATTTCATCTCACAACTCACAATCACCCTACCATAACACATTAGCGTAAGTGCGTATAACCCAAACGGGTAGTAAGACGCGGTGCTAATAATAATAATAATGGTTGGAAAAAAAAGTTATAAAACTAGAAGAACATTGGCCTTTTCTCACGTTCCCTACATTCCCACCTTAAGTTTCAGTATGTCAGTTATAAGCAGCTTAATCTCGTTTATAGAATTAAAATTGAACACACTGGTAAGCACACGGACAGAGAAATCAGGTCCCGATTTGTTTGGAACGCCATCGACAAGGGAGATTGGAGCTTAAATCCCGGCAGAGTGTAATTAAGTGGTTTCCCACGAATGGTTTCTTACTTGAACTTCTTACTTACTTGCGTAAAGAGAACTGGAATTTCTGCCATTGATTTATTGGTCATTTTAATAGCTGGCATTTTTAATAGAAAATAAATTATTTAAAATTTTCTGGGAGAAAAAACTAAGGGGAAACTTTACGGTAAATTTTCCAGCTCGTATATCCAACTACAATCAACTTTACGTCTTTCTAATATAACTGTAGTCTAGTATGACTATTGTGATCTTGAAGCTTAGCAGCTTATAAGTAATAAGACTGACGCAAGCTTGGCACCTTATTAGATTAACACAAATAAGACTTAAGCAAGCTTGACGCCTTATTGGTTTGGTAGTAATAAGACTATTGCGAACTAGACAACTTAGTGGTCTATAAGTAATAAGGCTATAGCGAGCTTGCCATCTTAGTGGTTTAATAATAAGAAGCATATTGCGAACTAGACACCTTAGTGTTCTAGCAGTAGTAAGGCTATAGCGAGCTTGAAGCCTTAGTGGTGTAGTAGTAATAAGACTATAGCGAGCTTGACGACTTAGTGGTGTAGTAGTAATAAGACTATCACGAACCAGACATCTTAGTAGTCTAGTAGTAATAAGGCTATAACAAGCGTAACACCTTAGTGGTGTAGGAGTAATAAGACTACCGCGAGCTTGTCTCCTAATAAAACTAGTACGATCTCGACACTTAGCAGTCTAGTAGTAATAGTGTGTACCGTTCATAACATTATAATCACTTCAAATACTTACTGAGGAGGTCAAACCAAGTAAACAGGATGTCTTGCTTCAGACGCATAGTAGCCATGCTCCCAAAGAACAAATGAAACACGGCGTGATTTTGCACGTCATCTATATCGTTCCTGAAACGTTACAACACCATCAATATTTTGAAACATACAATCTTTTATTCTAAACAAAAATAAAAAGTATTTGATTAAACTCGTTTTAAATAAGTTATTTAAATTTAACTAGTAATTAAATAATTTGTGCACAATGACAGTTTAAGAAAAATGTTTTAAATGCTAGCTA
Organism: Timema douglasi; assembly: GCA_901482245.1. Lineage (NCBI taxonomy): Eukaryota > Metazoa > Arthropoda > Insecta > Phasmatodea > Timematidae > Timema > Timema douglasi. The sequence continues at coordinate 117,357 of CABEEJ010000781.1, forward strand.
TCTATTACTAGTATTATAACTTTAGGCCCATTTAAAAAATGGGTTTTACGTGGATTATTTTAGTCGATCCCTCATTCATAGATCAATATTGCGACCTACTTAAAATTTACCAAGCAAGGACCTAAAAGACATTCCTCCAAATTTAATTTTTGGTAAACATATTTTTTATGTTAATTAAATTTAGATGATAGTCCATTTTAAGATAAATTAATGTCATTTTTATCAAACAAATGTGCTAAAAAAATTCTTGCACTAGTAAACACGCGCATTAGATATTATGCTGATATAGTCTGGTTTTACAGTAATGGGAAGGTCAATATTCGACACCCGGCCAAGTGCAATAAGTGTTTTTTCCCTAAATACTATCCCAACCTTTCTCCACCTAAATTCCTGTAGCTTAAACTTCTTAAAAATTCTACCTTTCTCATCACTAACCCATTAGTGTAATTGAATACTGATAGCTCGGACTTGTTTAAAAATAAAAAAAGGACGTTTGAGGGAAGTGCTTTTAGATCCGTGTATTTTATAGATCTGTTCATAATATTAGAAAATAATTAATTTGGGTTCTCTGAATGAATTTTACCTAAGCTTTAAGGATTTAATTATAGTTCTTATTAAAATATACAGTATATTTAGGCTTATTTTTAAAGTTTGGAAACTATCTACAGAAACAGGGAAAGCCTTGTGCTCTTTACGAAGGATACCTAAACTTACCTAACCTAACCTGACATAACGTAACCTAATTTTTTTTTCGTAGGTATAATTCGCAGTCAGGGAACCCAAATTAACTATGTGTTGTACTTATTGGGTACAGTGACTACAAGTCAAGTAGGGGAAAGCCACGTTCCTCTATTCTGTTCCTTGTAACCTAGTCCAGGCGCTCAAGTGCTACTATAGTATGATTTTGGTAGGAAGAACAGTAAAAGTTAGTTACTAAAACAATGTTAATATGTTCATACATAAAGTCATGCTATCTGACGCTATCACTTTTATTAGATCCTACCATCAATACCTATAAAATAACACAAATAATAAAGTGAAATGTATCAATTTTGGCCGCAAAGAAATGTGTTTGAATTTTCTCTACTGTTCTTCCAACCAAAATCAGGGTATACTTTTGGCTTTTGCTCAAGTGCTTCATAACCCATCAATAATTATAAATTGTTTTTAAAAAAGCCTACTATTTATTAAAAAGAAATAGATTCGATAACATTTTAGCTAAGTTTTAGCTGGTGACCTGGCGGTCTAGGGTTAAGGTGTCGGACTTCTGTGCTGGGGGTCCGGGGTTCAATCCACTGTCCCGGCACAGATTTATCTGATTGCCAAACCCTTCCTTCACCTCTGACAAGACATCTTGTGAATGTTGGGGAATGCCAGGCCTCCACCGTGGTTCGGTTCCCACGTTAAACTGTAATTCCTCAATTTCATCTCACAATCGCCCTACCATAACACATTAGCGTAAGTGTGTATAACCCGAACCGGTAGTAAGACGTGGTGATAATAATAATAATAAGGTTTGAGATACCCCACAAAAATTATCAATCTTATTGAATATGTTTGTCTGATACACATGGCAGGGTACAGGTTTGATGTCACTTATTAGATACTTTCTAAATATATTATGGATTGAAACAAGAAGCACTCTCCTCATTACTTTCTAAACGAGCATTAGAGTATGGCATTAGGTTACTGCAAGACTGTGCAATGTAACTATTAGGATATGCAGGTTAACTAGCTTTGTTGGGCTATAGTAAGGAGGCTATTTGCAAGAATTCCTTAAGTTTTATTAGAGGATAGTTAGAGAATAGGTTCAGAAGTGAAGCTTTGAAACGACGAAGTATATGACCACATAGAGAACACGGATTGAGGACAATAATTTTGAGATAAATGTGAACAACACATAATTTGACAGGGTTAATGAGTTTAAATATTTATTAACAATTTTAACTAGCCGCAACGATATTACTTTAAAAATTAGGAAAATAATACAGTCTGGAAATGCATACTATTACTCGATTAGTAAGGTATTGACATATAACCTACTGTCAAGGAATATAAAACTCAGAATATACAAAACAATAATTATTTTACCGGTTGTTCTCTATGAGTATGAAATGTGGTATCTTACCTTACATGACGAAAACAAATTTAGGGTAATTTAAAACAAGGTGCTTAGAAAAGATGTTTGGTCAAAAAATGGATGAGGCTACTGGGGAGTGGAAGAGGTTATATATTGAAGAATTACATACCCTGTACCCATGACAAGGCATTGTTAGAATGATCAAGTATAGTATATTATTGTAGAAAGGACATGTAGTGCAAATGGGAGACTCTAGAGCCGTGTCCAAGGTATTGACTGTGTAAATCCAATGGGAATAAACCATCGGGAAGAACTAGTTCAAGATAGGGATAGAATGTAATGAGGTGGACTCGATATAACTAGTTCAAGATAGGGATAGAATGTAATGAGGTGGACTCGATATAACCATCTCAAGATAGGGATAGGATGTAATGAGGTGGACTCGATATAACTAGTTCAAGATAGGGATAGGATGTAATGAGGTGGATTCGATACAACTAGTTCAAGATAGGGATAGAATGTAATGAGGTGGACTCGATATAACTAGTTCAAGATAGGGATAGAATGTAATGAGGTGGACTACGATATAACTAGTTCAAGATAGGGATAGGATGTAATGAGGTGGACTTGATATAACTAGTTCAAGATAGGGATAGGATGTAATGAGGTGGATTCGATATAACTAGCTCAAGATAGGGATAGAATGTAATGAGGTGGACTCGATATAACTAGTTCAAGATAGAGATAGAATGTAATGAGGTGGACTCGATATAACTAGCTCAAGATAGGGATAGAATGTAATGAGGTGGATTCGATATAACTAGTTCAAGATAGGGATAGAATGTAATGAGGTGGACTCGATATAACTAGTTCAAGATAGGGATAGGATGTAATTAGGGGGACTTGGTATAAATAGCTCAAGATAGGGATAGAATGTAATGAGGTGGACTCGATATAACTAGTTCAAGATAGGGATAGAATATAATGAGGTGGACTCGATATAACTAGTTCAAGATAGGGATAGGATGTAATGATGTGGACTAGATATAACTTTTTCAAGATAGGGATAAAATATAATGAGGTGGACTCGATATAACTAGCTCTAGATAGGGATAGAATGTAATGAGGTGGACTAGATATAACTAGTTCAAGATAGGGATAGAATGTAATGAGGTAGACTCGATATAACTAGTTCAAGATAGGTATAGAATGTAATGAGGTGGACTAGATAGAACTAGCTAAAGATAGGAATAGAATGGTAATGAGGTGGACTCGATAGAACTAGTTCAAGATAGGGATAGGATGTAATGAGGTGAACTCGATATAACTAGTTCAAGATAGGGATAGAATGTAATGAGGTGGACTCGATATAACTAGTTCAAGATAGGTATAGAATGTAATGAGGTGGACTAGATAGAACTAGCTAAAGATAGGAATAGGATGGTAATGAGGGGGACTCGATAGAACTAGTTTAAGATAGGGATAGTATGTAATGAGGTGGACTCGATATAACTAGTTCAAGATAGGGATAGGATGTAATGAGGTGGACTCGATAGAACTAGCTCAAAATAGGGATTGGTGGCACACTTTTGTAAATGCGGCAATGAACTTTCATGTTCATAATGCTAAAGAGTATGTAGGTTGGTATTCATAGTAATAAATACCTTTCCGATTGTTTTAAAATATAGCCTACATCAAACGTTTGATTTACACAATCAACTTTCTAAAGAGGTTTTATTTTTATTTGCAACATTAATTATGATCATGGGAATGTGCATTATATTTTCTGTAATTGTTGCTTCACTGGTTATTTTGTGATAGTTTTTATATCCATATAATTTTCTCTACTGAATTAAGCTCGAACACATTTCTCCCCATGTGTGTGAAACTTTCCCAGTTATTTATTAACTGATAACATCGTTTCAGTAGTAGTTTGTTTGCTAAATTACGTAATACAACATTCCTTTTGTGAATGGAGAGAGCTAGTCACTACTTTTTTGATATTTTTTATGGTTTAAGTAATGGTTTTAGTACAAGTTTTTCTACTGAATTGGGTACACATACATTTTACGTGTGTATAAAGCATTATTCGGTACATTTTTTATTAATTTGTGATGGCTGTTGTTATTGTTTAAATGCAAGTTTCGCTACTGAATTAGGTACAAACCCATTTTGTTGTGTATTTGGAACAATTATAGTTGCTGCTTGGCTAGTTATTTCGTTACAGCCCAGTTGCTTTCATTGTTTAAGTAGCCTACAAGTTTCTATACCAGTGGCGGCTCGTAGCTAAAATTAGTGGGGGTGCTGCTAACACGGGAAGCAAAACAGTGCATTTCTTACTTCACAGCCGCAAAGGTAACTTTTCCGTTGCTACCATTCATAATTAAAGCTACGAATATATTTCTTGTTGTTTTTGCCTGGGTGAGATATTAGAATATCAGATGTTGAACGACCTCTTTTCTTAACTGTAACTTTCTCGTGGAAAGATAGCTGTGAAAACTTAAGCTGTTGAAGTTCACTTACAGTCACAGAACTTATTTCTTAGGGATGCAAAGACCATGGTTAAAGTTTTCTGTTAAATAAAAGAACCGAAAAAAAAAATGAATCAAATAGAATAACTGGAAGCAGAACAATAATATAATTCTACACTCTTCTACACTTTATCACATTCAAGAATATGGTACACGGTTTTTAAGCACAACACACGCTGAGTAAAAAAAAACTTTCTTCTACCATCACGCCAGAGCCGGACGGCACTGTGAGAGCAACAGTGCTTTCTCTACCTGGCAGTCCCACCTTCCTCCACATTCCCCTCCTATGTGCGCATGCGCACACTATTCAAACACCACGCCGCTGGCACTGTAAGCGCACAGTTCCGTACAAAGATGTTTGTATCTTTTTAATTATTATTATTATTATTATTATTATTAGCACCGCGTCTTACTACCCGTTCGGGTTATACGCACTTACGCTAATGTGTAATGGTAGGGTGATTGTGAGATGAAATGGAGGACCTACAGTTTAACGTGGAATCCGAACCACGGTGGAGACCTGGCATTCCCCACATTCACAAGATGTCTTGTCAGAGGTGAAGGAAGGGTTTGGTAATCAGATAAATCTTTGCCGGGACCTGGGATTGAACCCCGGCCGCCAGCATATAAGTCTGACACCTTACCCCTAGACCACCAGGTCACCAGTATATTTTTAATAAACTGGGGGATGGCTACTGAAGTACTGACACTAAGCTTAAGGAATATATATTGTACTACAAAAATAAAATAATAAATAAAAAAGGACTCATTATATTAAATGTTATTGATAATATCAAGTGGAAATAGGGCGTGTTGCAGTTACGCAGTGCCTATACACGAGCCGCCACTCTTCTAAACTGATATAAGTATACATCCATTTCCCATGTATATGGGACATTAATAGCTACTTGTATGGTTATTTCGTGATAGCTGCCATCATTGCTTGGCTACAAGCTTATCTTCGTAATTAAGTACAAAACCATCGCTCGTGCGGATGGGACGTGAGGTGAATATGACGTACAGGAATCCAGATAGCTCGTAGTTGACGTCCGTCAGCCCCGCGGAGTTGGTCTGGAGGTCGTATGAGGTGTCCACGCAAGCTGGGAGACACTCCTTACACTCCAGGGACTCCTCTAGTTCCATCTCCAGGCCCTCAATCTCTTCAGTAGGCTTCAAGGTCAGCCATTTCTCTGTGACGTCAGAACAAACGCTTGTCAGGGTTAGCTCGGCGTGTAACCAACACTTGTAGTCAGGACGTGACACTCACTATCCAGCTCTTCTTTTTTTTAGCACTGGTCGGGTTGTACGTCGATGTACTAATCACACTAATGGTTTGAGGGATTAGGAACGTTTAATTAAGATGAAGTGCACCCGCATTTGCATGAAGGTAGAATGGAAAACTGTTTAAGAAAATTCACCCTAAGTGTACCCGATCTCGCCGTCTTCGGCAGTCTAGTCCAACACGATAGTAGTGCATTAGACCACGCGGCCACTAAAGCGGGTATCATTTTTTTACTTTATCTCGACCCCTTGGAGAAAGAAGTATTGTGATATTTTTTTAAAGTTGATAAATATCGACGTTTCATGACCCCCTGAAACAGAAAAAGTAGTTTTTGCAATGCCGTCCGTCTGTCTGTCCGTCCGTCTGTCTGTATCTCGGACTAGAGTCGAAACTATTTTACCAACCGGGTTAAGACTTGGTATCTGGGGTTTTTATAAGGTTTCCTCGAGGAAAACCTTAGCCAAAGCATCCAGCAAAGATTCGAACCTTGACCTCTCCGTCATTATCAATCAATCTCATTGCAAGAGTGAAGCTTTGGCCTCTGTGACCACCAATGTGGGTTAGAGTCCAAAATTAGGTTAGTGTTTAGGTCATGTACTCTTGGGAAACATGTTATTTCACAATGTGACTGTATTTATTTGACATACCTCTGTATTTGTTGAGGCAGGAAACGTCTTTCAGGCTGCAGATCCTCCATGTGCCTGAAAAAAGATACTAACGTCATATGAGAAACGAACGATTGAAAGATGTATTTCAATTAAACTTGATATACGAGTATTCTACTTTATCTTCCCATCATTATGTTTAAGTATTTCATACAATACAAGGGGACCCCATTAATTCACACTTGGAAAGAGATCCCAGTGACTCACCCCTGGAAGAGTTCCCAGCCACTTACTCCTGGAAGAGCCCCCAATAACTCACACCTAGAAGAGTCCCCGAGTCGTTCAGCCCTAGAAGATCCCCCAGTAAATCACCCCTAGAAGAGTCCCCAAGTCGTTCAACCCTAGAAGAGGCCCCAAGTCGTTCAACCTTAGAAGAGCCCCCAATAAATCACCCCTAGAAGAGTTCCCAGCCACTCACCTCTGGAAGAGCCCCCAATAACTCACTCCTAGAATAGTCCCCAATAACTCACCCCTATAAGAGTCCCCAAGTCGTTCAGCCCTAGAAGAGCCCCCAATAAATCACCCTTAGAAGAGTCCCCAATAACTCACCCCTAGAAGAGTCCCCAAGTCGTTCAGCCCTAGAAGAGCCCCCAATAAATCACCCCTAGAAGAGTCCCCAAGTCGTTCAACCTTAGAAGAGCCCCCAATAAATCACCCCTGGAAGAGTCCCCAATAACTCACCCCTAGAAGAGTTCCCAGCCACTCACCTCTGGAAGAGCCCCCAATAACTCACCCCTATAAGAGTCCCCAAGTCGTTCAGCCCTAGAAGAGCCCCCAATAAATCACCCCAAGAAGAGTCCCCAAGTCATTCAACCCTAGAAGAGTCCTCAAGTCGTTCAACCTTAGAAGAGCCCCCAATAAATCACCCCTGGAAGAGCCCCCAAGTCGTTCAGCCCTAGAAGAGCCCCCAATAAATCACTCCTAGAAGAGTCCCCAATAACTCACCCCTAGAAGAGTCCCCAAGTCGTTCAGCCCTAGAAGAGCCCCCAATAACTCACCCCTAGAAGAGTCCCCAAGTCGTTCAGCCCTAGAAGAGCCCCCAATAAATCACCCCTAGAAGAGTCCCCAAGTCGTTCAACCTTAGAAGAGCCCCCAATAAATCACCCCTGGAAGAGTCCCCAATAACTCACCCCTAGAAGAGTTCCCAGCCACTCACCTCTGGAAGAGCCCCCAATAACTCACCCCTATAAGAGTCCCCAAGTCGTTCAGCCCTAGAAGAGCCCCCAATAAATCACCCCAAGAAGAGTCCCCAAGTCATTCAACCCTAGAAGAGTCCTCAAGTCGTTCAACCTTAGAAGAGCCCCCAATAAATCACCCCTGGAAGAGCCCCCAAGTCGTTCAGCCCTAGAAGAGCCCCCAATAAATCACTCCTAGAAGAGTCCCCAATAACTCACCCCTAGAAGAGTCCCCAAGTCGTTCAGCCCTAGAAGAGCCCCCAATAACTCACCCCTAGAAGAGTCCCTAAGAACTCACCCCTGGAAGAGCCTCCAATAACTCACCCCTAGAAGAGTCCCTTAGTCGTTCAGCCCTAGAATAGCCCCCATTAATTCAACCCTGGAAGAGCCTCCAATAACTCACCCCTAGAAGAGTCCCCAAGTCGTTCAGCCCTAGAAGATCCCCCAATAACTCACCCCTAGAAAAGTCCCCAAGTCACTCAGCCCTAGAAGAGCCCCAATAACTCACCCCTAGAAGAGTCCCCAAGTCGTTCAGCCCTAGAAGATCCCCCAATAACTCACCCTTAGAAGAGGCCCCAAGTCACTCAGCCCTAGAAGAAGCCCCAATAACTCACCCCTAGAAGAGTCCCCAAGTCGTTCACCCCTAGAAGATCCCCCAATAACTCACCCTTAGAAGACAACCCAAGTCACTCACCCCTGGAAGGGTAGAAGAAAGGCAAGCAGCCACACAGTGTCGTGATGCTCTTGATGCGGCAACTCATGAGGCAGTCGCTAAACGAGTAGAAGCCTCCGAACTGCTCCGAGAGCTCGTCCTTGAAGAGGCAGTGCCTCTGTTCTATGTCGAAGTCGTGCACTTCATCGGAGGCGATAACCGAGGTGGCCGACAACCTGAAGAACACTTCGTTCCCAAGAGGGACCAACTTCTCGATCAACCCCCCGCTAGAGACGTCGGGGAAGTCCATCGGATTGTACAGCAGCATCTGCAAGATCACGGGATGGTGGCCTGTCTCTATTACTCGTGGGATCCAGTGCCAGGATGGACTATCAGCAATTAATATCATTTTTTATTTATTTCCTAGCGTATAGCCCGAACGGGTAGTAAGACGCGGTGCTAGATATTATTTATTTCCTAGCACCGCGGATTACTACACTTTTGGTTTAAACTCATATGTACTAACTACGCTGATTTGGTAGGGTTGAGGAAAGTTGAATTTTAGAGGAAATGTAATCGCACCTGTGTGGAGGAAGAGTTGAAAACCATTTAGGATAAAAACAATCTTAATAGACCCGGCAGGGATTCCATTCCTGATCATCCCGTCATTGGCAGTCTAGTTTATTACGAGATAGGTCTTAGACAAGGCCTACACAAATTATTTTAGCTAAATGCGCAATGCCTTCTGTCTATCTGTCCGTCTGTCTGTACCTCATGCTAGAGCCAAAACTATTTTATTAATTGGGCTAAAATTTGGAGTCTAGGTTTTTTTATAAGGTCCCCCCGAGGTTTTCTGGATGTATACATCCAAACCTAAATTTAAGGGTAGTTTACTGAAGGGAAAAAAAGAGAACAAATCAATTTTCTCTAGATTCGCTCTAAGGATTTTGATTAGATTTTATATCTAAACACTGTTGATTATTATAAATAAAATGGAATTTCTCATTTTATTATGAAAATGACTTTGATGGTACTTTACACGTGGGAAAATTTCCCAATTTCCATAATCCATCCGCAAATATTTGAGATACAAAATATCTTACCATTGTAACCTTGTAGAACCATTAAAAATCAAAACCTTTGATTTGAAATATATTTTTACTAAACCAATAATTTCTGAGCTATAAGCAAATATATATTATTTTTAAATTCAGGTATTTGAAAATGAATTTGATTCTTATACTCCTTGGTAGACATAGCTATTTCTCTTTTCTTAATTTGTCTGTAACAGTGTTCCTAGCTTCTAATGCCATAAAGTAACAGTGTATATTATTTCATTTGTGATATTTAGTTGTAGTGTTTTTACAATAGTGTATAGATCTATTATTTATTTTCACAGATATAATGAGTTTTTAGTAAAAATATATATTTTAAGATAAAAGTGACAGAAATTCTGTACGGTGCGCCGTAACATTTATTTTCGTATCTTTCATCATTTATTTAACGTTGGGTATAAATTTTGAATCTGAGCTTATTAAAACTGCTTATAAATGTTCATCGGTGTGTTGGGTAGAAATCGTATATTATTCCATTAGAATATATAGGTTTTTTAATGTTGGTATTTTTAGCACTAATATCAGATATTTGAATATTGCGGGTGCATAAAAATAAGTGACGGGTCGTCCGATGCCAACGATCATAGTTTACCCAGGGATGAGTTAGACCGTTCTACCACCGAAGCGGGTATCAGCAACAAATAATACAGAAATAGCTAAGGAAGGATTATTAGTCTGCACCGTGTCTTATTACCCATCTGGGTCCTCCTCTTTTAGTTGCTCCAGTTGAGAAATGGAGAGAAATATACAAATTAATCTAAATGTACTCATATTTGAGTGGGTTTTAAAAGAGAAAACTACTTTGGAAACTCTTAGGTATGCCCAACTGGGATCCAAGACCTGACCAAAATCCAGACTAGATAGATTTTAGGTATAGTGCACGAAGGTGGTGAATTATAGTGACATCACTGCTGAAAAAGTCATCGAATGTCTGAACTTTAAGGTGAAAAGAATAGGGGTGGTTAATTTGAAGAAAGGTGACCTTGTGGTCTAGAGGTAAGGTGTTAGTCTTCTGTGCCGGGGTCTGGGGTTCAATCCTCGGTCCCGGCACAGACTTATTTGATTGCCAAACCCTTCCTTCACCTGACAAGACGTGTATTAATTACAACTTGTGAATGTGAGGAATGCCAGACCTCCACCGTGTATCGGATTCCACGTTAAACTGTAGGTCCTCCATTTCATCTCACAATCGCCCTACCATTACACATTAGCGTAAGTGCGTATAACCCGAACGGGTAGTAAGACGTGGTGATAATAATAGTAATAATAATAATTTGAAGTAAATTCACGTAGTATATATTAAAAAGGAGTGAGGTGTTTACTTGCTTACTCTGTGGCATTAGGGACTCGAAAGTGCATTAATCATTATCACATCTACAAACGTACGCCACCTATCCCTATCTAGGATAATTCTATCCAGTCCCCCTCATTACACCCCATTTCTCTCAGGTCAATACTAATGCTATACTCCCACCTGCGTGTAAGTCTGTCTTCCAATGGTATCTTTCCGTTGAGTTTACCAGACAATGCCTTGAAAGCGGCTCTAGTTTCTTCCATTCGCGCTGCTGCATGTCCTACCCACTCGGATCATCTGCGAGATTTGGTGCTATGAGGTATAAATTATTGTTTCCTCTACACCCTACAAATTCTAACTCCGGCCTACCGTGTCAAAAGATTGCCACAGCGTCGCGCTCACCTTGACGCCGTAAGCAGGAGGAAGAGGGAAGTAGTAGTCCTCTATGATGGGGTTGACTAAAACCGTCAGTCCCATTTGGAACCCTGGCGTGGTCACCGTCATCAACTTGGAATCCTTTTTATCCATACCTTCTTTGAAAATCGGCCTTGAACAGAAATCAGTGGTGTTATTTATATATTGATGTATCTATGGGAATAAATATCAACACACTGAGTTGCAAATCATTGTAATTACAGGAACGTCCGTTTGGAGGAGAATACGAATCAGTTAATTTAAATTAATTGAAGGTGACCTGGCGGTTTAGGGGTAAGGTGTCAGACTTATGTTCTAGCGGATGGGGTTCAATCCTCGGTTCCGGCACAGACTTATCTGATTACCAAACCCTTCCTTCACCTTTGACAAGACATCTTGTGAATGTGAGGAATGCCAGGTCTCCACCGTGGTTCGGATTCCACGTTAAACTGTAGGTCCTCCATTTCATCTCACAATCACCCTACCATTACACATTAGCGTAAGTGCGTATAACCCGAACGGGTAGTAAGACGCGATGCTAGTATTAATAAATTAATTGAAAAATGACAGCTGGACATGGGAGCCGACCGAACCCGTGGTCTTTGGTTTAGCGCACCACTGCTCTATCACTGAGCTATTCAGTATTCATCCCGTGACTAGGATCGTTTTTCAGGCTGAGTCTGGGATGGACGTGCGGAACGTCAGCTAAATATTAGCTTTAATTTCAATCTTGTGTTTGTAGTATTGGCGGCTGAACGCCTTCCCAAGTTGAAGTGGCTACGCTATCTGATAACTCGCGATACCATATGGAGCTGAAGAGTTCGGCATGTCCATCATAGACTCAGGGAAGAATGGCCTTGATATGGGATGACTTCTGGATTGCTCAGTGGTAGAGTAATAACGCACTAAGCTAAAGGTTTTGGGTTCATTGGCCATGTCCAGGTGTCATCTTTCATCTAATTTAAATTCTTTATTCAAGGTATTTAACGTGCACTTTTTGAACTTACTGATTATATTAGAACACGAGTTATAAACTAATTTTTAATCTGGAACCTACACAACACCCAACCCCCGGCCGTTGATCCATCACTGTGAAAGGGATTGAACCCGGTACTCCTATCTTAAAGAACATACACGTTACCGACTTATATAAGGTATCAGACTGATGTTTCTTTAAGGTGGGTGAAAAGGGGATGCCATTAAAGTCGGTATTTTACAGTTTTTATAACAAAAACGTTGTTTTTATGATATTTCCCTAGTACATACATTTAGTTTAATTTGCTACGCATAGTAATATCGAGAGTATTTGAATATCTGTCATGAGTCTTGTGGTATTGATAAGAAAAATTTCAAAAATACAAAAAGTCTTAGTCGAATTCCGGGACTTCAATGACAATTATTTAAGATCAGTTGACATTTATATGTGTAGCAAATCAAACTAAAGTAATTTACTGGATAAATATCTTATTTTAATTAGTCAGAAAGGTTTTTTTTAATCATAAAAACAGTTTTGTATGAAGGCTACGGGATAAAGAGGGTGGAAATCCCATTTTAGCTCAAATTTAGTTAGTGTTGCCATCTTTTAGACAATCACGAGGCCTTTCTATAGCACTTTAGATTATGGTTAAAAGAGGTATCTGCCATATTTAAATTAATTTTAAAATAATTTCCTTATGGGGTTTGAGGTGTATAAAAGTTATTGTCCAGGAGAATGTGTGTAGTGTGAATTCCCCCCTTTCCCTTGTAACCTTCATATCCATCGATCTCAATTTTTTATTTTCTATTTAACAAGTGAGATTGAAATATTTAACTAAGTTCTTATAAGGACAAAACAATGTTTGCGAGGAAAACTGATATGAAATTGTTATGATTAACCTACAAAATTCAAGTTGTCATAAAAAAAAAGGGGGGTAGGGGCAAAGCTACTGTGACACCAACGATATATATTCTTGTAACGATCCTTCCTTGAACCACTGGTTCGCTGGCAGGATATATAACTTAGCTCCCCATCCTCCTGGAACCTTCCTACAAGCTGTCACACTTTCACATAAACTTCCCTCGAATAATCTAATCAGCTGGATGGTCTGCTCACACATGGAAACTTCCCAACATACTGAGGCTCCCCCTGCCCCCCTCATCAACCCTTTTCTCCTTTCCAATAATGGCCGGTCTTCCCTGTGAATGCTCTTGCTTGCAGGCTTCAGTCCTCTACATTACTCTTCTCCCTCCACCATCAACCTCGTCGAACTACCCTCGACAAATTACACCTCTCCTGCGTCTCCTCCCCGTTCTTGTAATCACTTCTCAACCAACTCTTACCTCTCAGAATCTCTAAAAGAGTTATCTGACCTCTCACCCCAATCATCTCGTCCTATCC
>CABEEJ010000781.1:133441-145856 GCA_901482245.1 Timema douglasi
TCTTTGCATTATTTGTATTTGGCTCATAATTTCTTACGTTTTATTTCACTCTTTACAGCAATCATTCATTTGTATACTTCTTTCGTTTCTCTCGCAGCTTCTTTCACTTGTTCATTCCACGATGCATCTCTTTTTAAGTTTCCCCAACACCGCAGATTCTCACAAAACTTTTACTCACTCAACTATAGCATATTTTGTTCTGTTACAAGCCGTTTCTATTTCATTAACATTTATTTCGACATTCCATAAATGCTCTTGTAGGGTTAATTTTTCGACCAGAAATATTTCATATTGTGCTTTCAAACTTTTATCCCACCATTTTTCCACTTTCACACTTACTTTCTTAATATTCTTGGACTGCTTCCTCCCAAAATGTTTACCTAATTCAACCACTGAAATCACTAGGAAGTGTAATCTGTTCCACATTCACGTCCACTAACAGCCCTAGTATTCTTTACTAAACTTCTAAGGCACTCACCATACACCACCGTCAATCGTCGTTCTCAAATCCTTCCTTTGCCATGTATACAATTGAATATTTTTGTGTTTAAACCATGTGTTTGACACAAATAAACCTTTTTATAAACACATACTCACCAGCTCACTACCCTCCACGTTCACCCCGTCATCACTATACCTTCCTAACACTCTCTTTGAATTCTTTTTTTTTTTAGTACCCACTCATCCATTCATATCTCCCAACAATATAATTCTTTCGCATATTTTACATGGATTCAAGACCCTATAGAGCTCATTCTAAAATTACATTCTCATATTCTCGTCGTCACCCTCCACCAGAGCATAAACAGCGACCAACATAGTTCTGCGAATGGATACTTTCAAACGTACCCATAGAAGTTTATATAGCACCAATTCATACCTTATCACAAACAGCTTAGATGTTGGGCCTCTGATTAAAGCTACTCCCCGACTTTCTCTTATCCATTCATCAGTGCCAGGCTACCATCACTCGTCACTAAAACATATTTCCCTTTACGTTTGGTTTCCCATAAACACAGAATATCAGTTTTTCTTCCAGTTATTCCCTCTACCGCATACTTCCCTCACACTCCACGTTCCAATAGTCCGTGTTCTCGCCAGCTTGTCAACAGATGGACCCTTCCATTTTAATCTCAGCTGCCCATTATATCTTTTGTCAACCGAGGCTTATATAGCACAGTTTAAAGTAGACCAGGTTACCAGCCTTGATCGTACCCGCACCGATGACAGTATTTCCTGTTCACGGTAAGGATGCTGTACCGATCGGTGTTGGCACTTCTAACCAGTATACCACAAGTACAACCATTGCTCACCCTGAGCGCGCTTGCACTGTTCCTACATGTGTGATATCGGGTGACCTGGCGGTCTAGGGGTAAGGTGTCGGACTTCTGTGCTGGCGTCCGGGGTTCAATCCTTGGTCCCGGCACAGATTTATCTGATTACCAAACCCTTCCTTCAACTCTGACAAGACATCTTGTGAATGTGGGGGAATGCCAGGCCTCCACCGTGGTTCGGATTCCACTTTAAGCTTGTAGCTCCTCCATTTCATCTCACAATCACTCTACCATTACACATTAGCGTAAGTTCGTATAACCCGAACGGGTGGTAAGACGTGGTGCTAATAATAATAATAATAATAATAATAATAATAATACATATGTGATAGAGGAGTTCAAAGCTGAAATGAAGATATTAACTAATATAGGGATTAATTATAACGCCAAACGTAAAATTCTCGAAAAAGGAGCTGAATTAAGTGAGGTCTATATAAGAAGCAAGGTTGCGAATCAAGAGGGGTTGTGGTCAGGTGGACATTAAATTGCGTTTTAATGTGATGTTGAACCTACCCTCCGAAATCTTCACTGAGGCGTCTGTAGTTAAAAGTGCAGCAGAAACCCTCCATGGTTCTGCGGAAATCGAACAGCTCAGAGCAGTTTTCAACCCTTCCAAGCCACTTGCAGCGTACTAACATGTCCTCACAGGTTGGTGTCATCTGCAAACAAACATGCTATTAGGTTGTTTGTTTAGCTTTGGTAGCTTTGACAGTTTTTATCTGGGTCAGATCGAATACCAGAATGGGGTCTACTTGTTAAAAAACCTTTTTTCTTATGTACATTACCTATATTTAGAAATGTTGTTAATGGTCGATAAAAATATTTCTTTTGATATCAAATTTCAGATGGGAGGGAGGCTGCGCCATATACAGTCCCTTCCCCTCTACCCCTCCCAAGCTTATTGAGTTGTTTTTTACCATTATAAATGGATTGTGGTAATACATTATTAATAATAATTACCGTTAGTATGTGTATAAACGTTACTTTTTCTTTATTGTTCTTTTTCTATAAAGTCAAACACCTGAAGTTTGGTTTTATGTGACTTCTATCCATCCGGGGCTGGGCATACACTCAGCTCTTCGGCTGGTCATTGCTGCCTGCACCATCTGGTGTAAATCCCATGTACTAGGGTAGTTCAGGAAGTGTGGTGGTTTCCCGTCGCCTTTCACGCGAGAATTTCTATGAGCGAGAGCAAGAAAGCCTACCAATTTGGCCGGGAAAGGTACTTTCACACACCTTCCAGGGTTATTTTACATGCCACGATCGACATGGGACCGACGGCTTTACTTCTCCTCCGAAGGAATTTGTGCAACGGATGTTATTGCTTAAGAAAAATCCATCGTTCATGGCTGGGTTTGAACCCACTAACATCGGATCCTGAGGTGATCACTTTACCCCGAGAGCATCAAGGTCCACTCTTTGTTGTTATCATTATAAAATGTGTAAAGCTGATATTAAGTGTAGAAGGGGAAAAGGAGTAGAGATAACCAAACCCTACCTTTATATACGGTTCACTCTCGTTAGAATTGTAAGACCTGGTTAACAAACTCAACTAATAGTTTTGAAGGTGTTTTTTCTAGGATGAAATTGTTTCCCTTCAACTTCCACACATATTCGGGTATATTTCCTCTAAATTCTAGTTTTCTTCTTCGTAAACAATTAGTGTGAATATTTGGATAGCCTGAAAGGTGCACATAATAAAAACAACGTTGATACTTTTCGAGGCATTATAAGATGAACTCCACAAGTTTAGTAGTACCACTAAAATATCGTCAGAATTGTTTTACGAAATTATACCTAGAACATTAAAAATAATGTATCAATATTTTGACGTGAATACGTCTTTAAATTCGGAACACTACTAAGGGGTTACGGGACGAAAAGTTGATTGTAACGAAATCATTCGATAAGGTTTGTCTTAATAATTTATACAATATTAAAGATTGCCAAACCAAACTGATATCATTCGATAGCTGAGGGAATAAAGATCCGTCATTCGCCTTCAGATAACGCGCTGCCTCATGGTGGGTGGCGAGGAGGGGGAGGGGGGGCACCATTTTATGTACGATCCACAACACCTCGGAAACTTCCACCAAGTACAGCTTCGCACTCTGAAGTCATCTCTCATATTTTTTAATAGAAAAACTAATTTGGATATTTCGTTTCTAGTTGAAGCTCAGCCTTAAATATACAAAGGGGTTTGAGGAGAACTTACAGCTTTCATCATTGGTTTGGTGTAAGATTTGTTCTTACTAGCGAGAAAATCATGCAGCTTCATATACTCTTCTTTGTAGTTATCGTCGAAATCGTACAGATGCCCCAAATAATTAAACATCTGGAAAAGTTCGTCCGCCGTCACGTTCTCGCCGACAGACCTGCATTAAAATTAAAATAAACCTTATTGTTAGTTGAACCGTTGAAAATATATACTATTATATATACATTCAATGGCTGGACATTCAACACACAGGTTACTAACGACTTAAAAGTCCACTTCACAGCTGATTATCCAGGATAATAGTTACAAGATTACGTCCGTATCAGAAATCATATCAAGATATATTTTTCTGCATTCTTTCCTTAACAACAAGGTGTTTGGGATTTTTTTTTTAAACATATCATTTTTGTTTATTCTCTAATATTTTTTTTAGCTTATGCCACCAGGGCTTGTCAGATATACGTTCCTTCTCTTCCACTGGCAGTGGCGGACATGTAACCGTCTGCGGAGTTTGGGACACCATTTAGGTGCGATCACTTCACCCCAATGATAATGATGATGATTATGATGATTATGATTGTGTGGTTCCCGTAGAATTCTTAAACCTGACCTTAGCCTAATTAACCAGACCAAGGCAACTATAGGAACAATTTCCCTTCGGAAAAAATACATTTTTTTACCACTAGTAATCGATCCCAGGACCTCTATATTAGTAGCCAGGAATGCTGACCACTAGACCAAGAGGCTGGCCTATTTTTAATTACTCTCTTTAAATATGGATAAACGGTCTCATTCAGACAGTACAATGCAGAAAACCACGCCATACTTTGACGGATGCAAGTATGACAAGCAATACGATGCATTTTTAACAGAGAACATATAAGAGGATCTTGCATGTAGATGTGACAATATAGCAGTCAAACTCTCAACATAGAACATAGAGAATGGTCTAGCATGGAGATTTTATAATCTAGAAGCTAAACTCTCAACAGAGAACATCGAGAATGGTCTAGCATGAAGATTTGACTAGCTAGAAGCTAAACTCTCCACAAAGAACATAGAGAATGGTCTAGCATGAATATTTGACTAGCTAGAAGCTAAACTCTCCACAAAGAACATAGAGAATGGTCTAGAATGTAGATTTGACCAGCTAGAAGCTAAACTCCCCACAAAGAACATAGAGAATGGTCTATCATGGAGATTTGACTAACTAGAAGCTAAACTCTCCACAAAGAACATAGAGAATGGTCTAGCATGTAGATTTGACAAGCTTGAAGCTAAACTCTCCACAAAGAACATAGAGAATGGTCTAGCATGGATATTTGACTAGCTAGAAGCTAAACTCTCCACAAAGAAAATAGAGAATGGTCTAGCATGTAGATTTGACTAGCTAGAAGCTAAACTCTCCACAAAGAACATAGAGAATGGTCTAGAATGTAGATTTGACCAGCTAGAGGTTAAAATCTCCACAAAGAACATAGAGAATGGTCTAGCATGGAGATTTGACTAGCTAGAAGCTAAACTCTCCACAAAGAACATAGAGAATGGTCTAGAATGTATATTTGACCAGCTAGAAGTTAAACTCTCCACAAAGAACATAGAGAATGGTCTAGCATGGAGATTTGACTAGCTAGAAGCTAAACTCTCCACAGAGAACATAGAGAATGGTCTAGCATGTAGATTTGACAAGCTTGAAGCTAAACTCTCCACAAAGAACATAGAGAATGGTCTAGCATGGAAGATTTGACTAGCTGGAAGCTAAGCTCTCCACAAAGAACATAGAGAATGGTCTAGCATGAATATTTGACAAGCTTGAAGCTAAACTCTCCACAAAGAACATAGAGAATGGTCTAGAATGTAGATTTGACAAGCTTGAAGCTAAAATCTCCTCAAAGAACATAGAGAATGGTCTAGCATGGAGATTTGACTAGCTAGAAGCTAAACTCTCCGCAAAGAACATAGAGAATGGTCTAGCATGGAGATTTGACTAGCTAGAAGCTAAACTCTCCACAAAGAACATATAGAATGGTCTAGCATGTAGATTTGACTAGCTAGAAGCTAAACTCTCAACAGAGAACATCGAGAATGGTCTAGCATGAAGATTTGACATAACTAGAAGCTAAACTCTCCACAAAGAACATAGAGAATGGTCTATCATGGAGATTTGACTAGCTAGAAGCTAAACTCTCCACAAAGAACATAGAGAATGCTCTAGCATGTAGATTTGACTAGCTAGAAGCTAAACTCTCCACAAAGAACATAGAGAATGGTCTAGCATGTAGATTTGACAAGATTGAAGCTAAACTCTCCACATAGAACATAGAGAATGGTCTAGCATGTAGATTTGACAAGCTTGAAGCTAAACTCTCCACAAAGAACATAGAGAATGGTCTAGCATGTAGGTTTGACAAGCTTGAAGCTAAACTCTCCACATAGAACATAGAGAATGGTCTAGCATGGAGATTTGACAAGCTAGAAGCTAAACTCTCCACAAAGAAACATAGAGAATGGTCTAGCGTGGTGATTTGACAAGCTAGAAGCTAAACTCCCCACAAAGAACATAGAGAATGGTCTAGCATGTAGATTTGACTAGCTAGAAGCTAAACTCTCAACAGAGAACATCGAGAATGATCTAGCATGAAGATTTGACTAGGTAGAAGCTAAACTCTCCACAAAGAACATAGAGAATGGTCTAGCATGTAGATTTGACTAGCTAGAAGCTAAACTCTCAACAGAGAACAATCGAGAATGGTCTAGCATGAAGATTTGACTAGCTAGAAGCTAAACTCTCAACAGAGAACATCGAGAATGGTCTAGCATGGAGATTTGACCATCTAGAAGCTAAACTCTCCACAAAGAACATAAAGAATGGTCTAGCGTGGTGATTTGACTAGCTAGAAGCTAAACTCTCCACAGAGAACATAGAGAATGCTCTAGCATGTAGATTTGACAAGCTTGAAGTTAAACTCTCCACAGAGAACATAGAGAATGCTCTAGCATGTAGATTTGACAAGCTAGAAGCTAAACTCTCAACAGAGAACATCGAGAATGGTCTAGCATGTAGATTTGACAAGCTTGAAGTTAAACTCTCCACAGAGAACATAGATAATGGTCTAGCATGGAGATTTGACAAGCTAGAAGCTAAACTCTCCACAAAGAACATAGAGAATGGTCTAGCATGGAGATTTGACAAGCTAGATGCTAAACTCTCCACAAAGAACATAGAGAATGGTCTAGCGTGGTGATTTGACTAGCTAGAAGCTAAACTCTCCACAAAGAACATAGAGAATGGTCTAGCATGGAGATTTGACAAGCTAGAAGCTAAACTCTCCACAAAGAACATAGAGAATGGTCTAGCGTGGTGATTTGACCAGCTTGAAGCTAAACTCTCCACATAGAACATAGAGAATGGTCTAGCATGGAGATTTGACAAGCTAGAAGCTAAACTCTCCACAAAGAACATAGAGAATGGTCTAGCGTGGTGATTTGACAAGCTTGAAGTTAAACTCTCCACAGAGAACATAGAGAATGGTCTAGCATGTAGATTTGACAAGCTTGAAGTTAAACTTTCCACAGAGAACATATAAGTCGCACATAGCTGCACAATAAGTTGGCACTACAACAATCAACTCACAGTTCCTCCGCTATGCGCATGGCGGCCTTGCGGCTGATCTTGTTGAGGTTGCACACGGCCACGGCGGGGAACGGGACATGCCAAATGGGGTAGTCCAAGGTTTGAACCGTTGTGATGGTAGGGCTGTCAGAGTACTCGTCCCAGACATTCACTATGATGTACGATGCGCTCCAAATACCAAAAATGATTACGATAGTCCAGATTAACCTGTGAGAGAGACCGAATATGGTTGGCTACAGTTTCACATTTCATTTTTTTATGTGCCTAATTGGATTAAATTTAACTAATAGAACTTTACCTTTGTTCATAGTTTTTGCTTATACAAAAATGTATTTTTTAAACTCTTTTATTCAATCAATATTCTATCTAAAACAATAGTAAACATAAATCTATTTGTGCCAACACAACCTTGGCATAGTTGGCAAGGACGATGTGTGGGGTAAATCGACACATGCCATATATAACATAGCACATGCAAGCAAGGATTCATATTATAATTACAAACAAAACCCTAAATAACTGTAATTATAATTTTATGATATTGTTCAAAGTTATTCAGACACTAGACTCTAATTTAATCGACTGTTGTTACAGGTGTAAAAACATATTCAGTACACATTAAGGGTGTTTAAGTGTGTTTTGATTGGTTTATATCAATTTCTCTTTAGGTTTAGAAACTGTGTATGTTTTTTTTTTTTAACCAACACACTTTTGTTCTGAAGATAATAATTATTACTGGGTACCTTCCTTGACATTTTTATCTAATTTTAATTGGACGTATCTTGAAGGTTTTTATTTAGATTTTATTTTTAAAAAATCATTGAAACGTCAATAATTATGACAGTATTAAATGAAAATATTAGAGAATGTCCTCGATAATTTTTATTTTAGTGGAAAAATGTGTTAATCATAAGAAAGTGAATTATTTTCAAACCAGTGAATAAATGGTTGGAAATAATTCAAAGCTCGCTTGAGCACCTTTAAAGAAGTATTCTGGTAAGGAGGACAGTATGACAGTTAAGAATTCACTAAAACTACTTTAATGTCAAGTCATGTCACTTTGATAGAAGCTATCAATACCTGTACAATAACACTAACGACACTGAAAAATGTTATTATTACTAACCATAAAAAAATATTTGTATTTTATAATCCTCTATTTCTATTATAATCTTAGTATTAAATGCGAACCCGCATTTGAATGCAGTGAACCCAACGTTCCTTAGGTAGACTACTCAAGAAGGACTCCAAACAAATCTGTACAGTAATTTTACTACGATGTAAACTCCTTAAATTAACTTATCTTTTATTTTTCCTTTATTTGTCTTAAACAAACGTTTGTTTGAGTTGTTAACTTTTTTCTACCTCTGTATATCTTGTTTCTTTCTGTCTTCCCCAGCAATTTCTTAATTAGCCTTTCAGTTAACAATGAGTATTTCCTCTTTTTGATGTTGGTGGTTTCAGATGCTTTTTTTCTTTCTCCTGATTTTGAGAAGAGTCGAATTTCTACCGGAGATGGGCTTGAACAGTGTCGAGTCGATTGATACTTTGAGCAGTGGCAGCTCGTAGCTAAAATTAGTGGGGGAGCTGCTACAGAAAATGTTTAGCCTTTGTTTTAAAATTGGTTAAAAGGGGGAAAAAACATGTTTAAAAAGAAGATTTATTCAGGAACTTGATAAAATATTAACAAAAAAACTATTTTACATTGTTACAGTTCAAGCTTGATCTATTCATTTAAAAATTAAATCCATTTTTCTCCTTGATCTCTGGATGACAATTGAGGAAATTTTTCTCCATTAAAAGTACTGCAAGCGCATTTATTCTTTCCAAATTCATAGTGCTTCTTAAAAAAGTTTTTACTCTTTTCAATGTTGAAAAGCAGCGCTCTGCTTCTGGATGTAGTCATGGGAATTGTCAAGAGGATTTTTATCAGTTTCGTAATTTCAATAAAAACATCATTTAGATTATTTTCCAATATAAATTTCAGCAGGTCAATTAATTTACAATATTGTTAAATAAAAGAACCGAAAAAAAATCAAATAAAATGGATGGAAGCAGAATAGTAATCTAATTCTACACTCTTCTACACTTTATCACATTCAAGAATATGGTACATGGTTTTTAAGCACAACACACGCTGAGTAAAAATAAACTTCTTTCCACCATCACGCCAGAGCCAGCACTGTGAAAGCAACAGTGCTCTCTCTACCTGGCAGTCCTGCCTTCCTCCACTCACCCCACACCCCTCCTCCTAAGTGTGCATGCGCATAACAGTCAAACACCACGTTGCTGGCACTGTGAAAGGCACACTGACTCTGAGGTTGAATCCACTTCATAATCTTTGTTCAAACTAGCATTTGCTGATTTTAATCGTTAACACTGTTTTAATAATACCTCATCCTCAAAGTCCTCGTAACTTAACTCCCGTAAAGTCTAACTGTTGGTTAAACTTGGCGTTGTGTTTTACAATACTGTTTTTATGTGCTCGTCAAGTTATGAACAGGTGCATTTCATTAGTTCTTATCGTTAACTTTCTCAGAGTGCTATATTTGTTTCAAAGTTTTTGATTTGCTTAATTTGATCATAGCGAATATAAACAAGTCATTAATACGTCTTGGAACTGTTATGAAAACAAATCAATCGAACCAAGTCCCAATTATCACGCCTGTGTAAGGTTATCTGCTATATTTTATCGTATTTATTTGTCTGCTAAAATTTTTGTTGAAAATCATAAACACGAAGCTCAAGTTTTAGCAAAGAAGAGTAAATGCTGCTAATTGAATTAATAGATAAATACAAACAAACGATTTAAAATAAACATTTCTAATTGGTGTTCAATCATTTAAAGAATTTCTAAAATTGAATTTTTGTTTAAATAAAACGTTTAAAAAAAATTCTTCCTCGTTATAAAATTTCAGGAAATTCTTTCGTTCCATGTATTTCTCCGGTCTTCAAAGTCTTAGGTTCCTTAGAACTTTGTAACCCATTTTCAAAGTCATCATAATCAAACAATAAATCAACAATTTCATAATATAAATAAATGTAACCTCATTTTAATAATTCGAAACGAACAAAACGGGAACATCTTGTTTGTCTTAAACAAAGGTAAATTTGGTGATGCGCTCAGTTAATTATTAAAAGAGTTATTAAGCCTGCTCCAATCTACTCCTGTAGCCAACTATCCCCGATCTCCCCTACGAGAAGGCAAACCAGTATTCATCAAAAACACACAAATTAGTTTGATTATTTTCACCATAACTAACTAACTGTCTGGGCTATTCACATTGAATTGTTATAATGTATAAAGAATTAGTAAAATTTAATCTAGAGGAAATGTACCAGAATTGGTTTATTTTAACTTTTTCATATCGAGAGAAATTATTGTGATCGTGAAAAAAATCAATCGGGAGATGATGACCAATTTTACATTTATGTGAACGCGATCCAAAAAAAATTATATAATTTTACAAGTCTGTCTGTCTGTCTGTGTCTGTCCCTGGCTACAGGTCCAGAATGTTTGATAGATTTTGTTCAAATTTGATAATTAGATTTAATAGGGCTGTACCACAATTTTTGTTTAACCTTAGCACTTCCATTAAGAGGAGTTTATTGATTAGTAATATGTTTGAATTCCAAACTTTTCGAAAATGTTTATAACGATTTTATTTAAAATATATATCTAAGATTTTTTTAACGTGACAAATAGCATTTTATATAATTGGTTTATAGGCAAAAATTCATTGTTAAGTGATCACAGATTTTATAAAACTTGAAATATTTTACTAATGACTCTAAATATTTTGTTCCAAATGAATTTCATGGTAGTGTTTGCCATAACAAATTACTCTATATAGGCATACTTGGTTTTGGGGGGAAATTGGTTAGTCATTTATTGAAAAGATTTTAATTTGAATTATTTTGGAAAAAATAGTTTTAGAGATTTGGTTCCAAATTGATATTGGGGGAATATATTACATTTATATATCAATAACCCCCCTCGGTGGCGTAGTTGACCAACGCACTAGTCGTGTTGAACTCGACTGCCGAGGATGGGGACATCGAGGTTCGAATCTCGGTCGGGTGAACTGGGGTGGTTTTTCCTAAATGGTTTTCCACTCTCCCTACACGTAAATGCGGGTTCACTTCCTATAATTAAACCTTCCCAATTCCTAATCCATTAGAGTAATTAGTACTTAAGGCGTATAACCCGAACGGGCAGTAAGACGTGGTGCTAAATAATAAATAAATATATATATATCAATAATAATATATATTTATTAGCTAAAATAAATTAATTTAAGCGTAGTTTAATAATTATAAAAAATTTAGAAAATTTTAAGCTTTTGGAAAGTGACCTGAAAATATTAAATTAAAAATAGGGAATCTGTGAATAGATTTCATGATAAATAAAAATACGTTTTTATTTTTACAAACAATTTTAGGGTAATCTACGAATAATTTATTTTATAATTAATGGTACTACCCACTTTTATGATTACATGGTCTAATCCGTCCCTATTTAAATATTCTGAACTGCTGGGGACAGAGATATCAAAGTTCGAATCTCAATCGGATGTATTGAGGTTTTTTTTTCCTAAATTGTTTTCTACTCTCTCGCCACGTAAATACGGATACACCTTCTCTAAATACACCCCTCATCATCCCTAAAACTAATAGTGTAATTAGTACATAATTTAATAATCTGAACGCTTAAATAATAATAAGTATAGTAATACTTATAATAATACTAATAATCAAAATAATAATGTCATCTTTGGACACATTTATAAAAATATTGTTTTCCAACATATTTTTTAAATACTAGTTTTGATAAGTGTAGGTCAATGGTATTTATTTTTGAGTGCCAAGTATGATAAATACTTCTTTTTTTTTCAAATGGGTGGGTATCCTTAGCACCTATAATATGAACCAAAGAAGGAGGTTAACTTACACTAAATAGACCCACATTAGTGTAGAGACGGTGGGAGGGGGATATAGTGCTATAGTGCTGTGTTGTGGTGTATAATATGGAGACAATATTGTAGTTCATCAAGGAAAGTCTGCTACCTTTCAGAATAAACGAAATTTGCGTGTAAAAAAAATCCCATCCTAGTGCATCCAGACGAGATTCCAACCTCAACTTCTACCACCAATCCATAGCACTATCGTCGTGACGCCTTTGTCATCCGTGAGAACAAGGATAAAGTTTTAACTTTGTAGTGTTGGGGG
>CABEEJ010000781.1:160332-199387 GCA_901482245.1 Timema douglasi
CCCGCCCCCCGCATTAAATATCAGCTCTGAGAGAACTGCAGGTCTTATGAAGCAAAGCTTTATCTTCACTTTCCCTCAGTTAACTGTTGCCAAATCTCCTCGCTCTCAGTTATGTCTGAAGCTGGTGTGCTGGGGTAAGAAGGAGCTACTGGCAACCTCGAATAAACAGCGTTGCGAAACTTGTCTTATAGTTGAGGTAAGATTGACCCGGTTAAAACAATAGAATGACAAAGCTGTTTCCCAATAGTAGCCATGCAGTTCCCCCAGAGATGACATTCAGTGTTGATGGTTTTCTAATATTTCCCCAAGCAAATATATGCGGATAACCCAGATGGGCAGCACAGGGTGAAAAGAACTAATGCAGGCCACACACATATTAATATCATGGTAAGAAGACAGTTACAAAAGTCACTAAAACTACTTTTATGTGTGTATAAATATATATATAGAAGAAGGTTTGGAATGTTAACAGATATCAGGAAAGGAAGAAGCTACAAAAGTATGAAATGAGATGCTCAGGACTAAAGAAAATGAAAGATATTCAGTTGATACTTGTCTCAGGATGTTTACTCCTCCACCTCTGTTCCGCCCTTGTGTGGGATGAACCTATTGCCTGTGTAATGGGACATGTTCCTGGTAATCTTGTGATCTTAGTTTGGATAAAGCACGACATGTTGTTGGTGCCAAGACCACCCTCTAAAGGTAGCACCACTGGTATTCCAGAAAAGTTGCCTATAGACTTCAGGCAATATTTCAAATGATTGAAGTTCCGCCTTACGGGTACATCACCAGCCATGGATTATCTACACCAATATGGTGGATATAACAGCATCTTAGACCCTTTTCGTGTTGGCACTCTCAGTCAACATCACCCTGTATAACCCGTATCGGTGTTCACACGGTATGAGGCCAAGATGGACAACTTTGTGCCAATCGTCACAAGTGGCGAATTGACCATAAAAGTGTGGCGGATTTGAGTTTTACCCCCTCTTACAACAAAATAAACATTTTCTTGACGGCGTGTGCTCACTGTAACTTGGTATTTCCTGAATATCAATGGGAAGCATTCCCGCTTTCTGAATGAGCAATTGACGCAACATTGCCATTCAATATTCCCCTCCACTCCCTTCCCCAACAATTTATTTCATCTCTCAACTTCATACTAAAGGATTATAAAATTTCCCATTAAATTGTCTTACATGAAATCTACAGACGGGTGAATGCATCTCAGAAAGTAGTTGGATGTATATGGATTATTGTAAATAATGATGTAGTATCGAAAGAGGTAAAGATGGCAGTATATAAAATGTGTTAATGCAAACATTTTTTTATGGGTGTGAAGCGTGGATTTGTCGGGAGAAACACAAGAGCAAGATGAACGCGGTTGGAATGGGATATCTAAGAAATGTATGTGGAAAAGCACGTATGAACAGAGTCAGTAATGAATGGGTACTTAAGGAGTGTGGTTTGAAAGGGAATCCAAGAGGTCAATGTAAAAGAAGCGTCTTAAGGTGGTTTGGGCATGTTGAGAGGATGAGTGTGGATCGAGTGTCGAAACAAATATATTAAGTTAGAGTGTGTGGATCAAAAAGAAGGTGTCAGGCCATGTAAGAAGTGGCTAAATCTTGTAGATGAATGTGTGAAAAAGAGAATCATTAAGAGTTTTAAGCATAAAAGAACGTGTAAGACTCGGTGAATGGATGTTGTTGAAGAGAAGGAAGTCTGCAAGGATAGGTAAGTGTGGAGAAAGTTATTGAGGATGGATTAAGTGCGATGTTGTTTGTTTTCTACCTATATGCACAGCTTTTTGCCTACCATGTAGGTGAACAGCATGAATATGTATGTATTTATGCAAATTTTCAATTTAAACCATTTTCATAAATTGCGTCAAAGTACACATTTTTTTATTTAACTGGTTCAAAACGGTATGTGTTGTTTTAAATGTTCGATTAAGCAAGCTAATTAATCAATATAAACATAAGGTGGGGCGAGTTTCATTATCATTCGCCACAAATGTGGCTACATTTAAAAATGTGTTGGCCGTCTCTAGTCTAAGCCTTCACTTTCGCGATAGACTGGACTGCATGTGATGGATAGATCGGGGTTCGAATACGAGTCGTGTTTACCAAGGGTGATTTTTTTTTCCATGAATGGTTTCCCAATCTCCCTCCATGAACTTTTGGAAACATTTCCTTTAAATTCTACCTTTTTTCTCCCTAAAATAATAGCGTAATTAATATAGGCCTATATGAGTATAACTCAAACGGATAGAGAAGAGTGGTGGGGAAAAAAATTATACATACTTATATTAACTATTAATATACTGCATTAATTCATAAGCTTAGTCATCAAATATAAATAATAAGACTAATAACATAGCCTAGTAAAAGTTGGTCCTATATTCCACCCCTCTCCCCCCTCCCCCTCTCCCCCTCTCTCCCGTCCAAGCTATCTGCATGTTTACACCAATATGGCAGGGATGAGGAAGATATAGTTTATAGGAAATACTCTCTTATCTGTGCGATTTCAAAGGGAGAAATGATTTATTAAAAACAAATTTGAACCACAACCTCCAGATAGCCAGCAAACCATACAAAACGAGACTGACACCTTTATCTACGTGGTTATGTATTTGAAGAATTTATTTTTGAAAAGCATGTTTGACTGTAAACAATACAATGAATGTGAAACATCATGGTCTCTTATCTTACAATACGAAAAGAAATGTAAAGTGTTCGAAAACAAGGTGCTTTACGAATATATTTCTTCCAGAAAGGGACTAGATACTGCGGAGTGGTGGAGGAGTTTAAATAATTATGAGTTACCTACCCTGTATATTGTTAGGATAATCATATCTCGCAGATTAAGGTGGGCAGGACATAAAGCGTGAATGGGAGAATATAGAACCATGTTCAAGATACTGACTGGTAAATCAAATATGAAAATACCATTAGTAAGACCTAGATGAAGACAGGAGGATAACATAAAGATGGAGCTGAGGTAGATAAGGTGTAATGAGGTGGACTGGATAGAACAAGCTCAATATAGGGACAGGCCCTAATGAGGTGGACTGGATAGAACTAGTACAAGATAGAGATAGGGTGTAATGAGGTGAACTAGATAGAACTAGCGCAAGATATGGATAGGGTGTAATGAGGTGGACTGGATAGAACTAGCTCAAGATAAGGATAGAGTATAATGAGGCGGACTGGATAGAACTAGCTCAAGATAGGGACAGGGCCTAATGAGGTGGACTGGATAGAGCTAGCTCAAGATAGGGATAAGGTGCAATGAGGGGGGCTGGATAGAGCTAACTCAAGATAGGGACAAGGCCTAATGAGGTGGACTGGATAGAGCTAGCTCAAGATAGGGATAGGGTGTAATGAAGGGGACTGAATAGAACTAGCTCAATATATGGATAGGGTGTAATGAGGTGGACTGGATAGAACTAGCTCTAGATAAGGATAGAGTATAATGAGGCGAATTGGATAGAAGTAGCTCAAGATAGGGACAGGGCCTAATGAGGTGGCCTGGATAGAGCTAGCTCAAGATTGGGGACAGGGCCTAATGAGGTAGACTGGATAGAGCTAGCTCAAGATTGGGGACAGGGCCTAATGAGGTAGACTGGATAGAGCTAGCTCAAGATAGGGATAGGGTGTAATGAGGTGGACTGGATAGAACTAGCTCAAGATAGGGACAGGGCCTAATGAGGTGGCCTGGATAGAGCTAGCTCAAGATAGGGACAGGGCCTAATGAGGTGGCCTGGATAGAGCTAGCTCAAGATAGGGACAGGGCCTAATGAGGTGGCCTGGATAGAGCTAGCTCAAGATAGGGACAGGGCCTAATGAGGTGGCCTGGATAGAGCTAGCTCAAGATAGGGACAGGGCCTAATGAGGGGACCTGGATAGAGCTAGCTCAAGATAGGGACAGGGCCTAATGAGGTGGCCTGGATAGAGCTAGCTCAAGATTGAGGACAGGGCCTAATGAGGTAGACTGGATAGAGCTAGCTCAAGATAGGGATAGGGTGTAATGAGGGGGACTGGATAGAACTAGCTCAAGATAAGGATAGAGTATAATAAGGTGGACTGGATATAACTAGCTCAAGATAAGGATAGAGTATAATAAGGTGGACTGTATAGAGCTAGCTCAAGATAAGGATAGAGTATAATAAAGTGGACTGGATAGAACTAGCTCAAGATAAGGATAGAGTATAATAAGGTGGACTGGATAGAACTAGCTCAAGATAAGGATAGAGTATAAATAAGGTGGACTGGATAGAGCTAGCTTAAGATAGTAATAAGTGGCGTAATTTTTTAAGTGCGGTAAGGAACTGTCGCGTTTCTGATGCCACAAAGTAAGTAAGTAACAATAAGTGAATTTCCAAAAACATCTTTGCTAGTTAACGGAAAAATCGAGACACAAATTATGGAAATCCGTGTACATTTATTCAAAATTCTTCTATAACCATCCCTACCCCATTATTATAATTAAAACGTCAACTGCCCGGAAGTGTGATGAGACTTGGTGTAAAAAACAACCTCCCCTCGTGTTCAGACTTAATCTGTCCACGCGGCTTGCATTTACAAAGAGCAATATCTCGCTTAATCCCTTTATGGGACGCTTGTCTATTACTAATAAATATGTTTTTTAAAAGTGGTATTTGAAGATGTCGTCTTTATTTTTATGATTGTCTGTTCTTCGCAGAAAAAAGGCAAGACGGAAAAATATATAGGAAGTGGTGGATGGATTTCCCCATTAAAAAAACAATACGAATAAAGGTGAAGGTGGGAAATAAAGGGTTAGATATGTTTTAGAATGGCAAGGATGTGTTTCGCGGAATCGGTTTATAAAACTCGATAAAAGTCTATAAAGAAAATCATATAAAATATCTCCTACAGTTCGGGGTACTTTTCCATACAACCCACCAATTCAGATTTAATTCACAGCGGGTTGGTTGTTTTTTTGTTTTTATTTTTTAGTAGCACGTATCTTACTATGCTTACGGGCTAATCGCATTTAATCAAACTAATGGAGTAGGGAAGAGTAAATTAAGAATTCAGAGGAGGTGTGCCTGCATTCGCGTGGAAGTATAGTGGGAAACAGTTTAGATAAAAACAATCCAGTCGGGAATTTAATCTTTACCCACCTCGTCACCGGCAAATCAAGCTAAACGAGATTGATACCTCTGTCTGAGAGGCTAAAACTTGGTATCTGGGATCTTCATAAGGTTCTCCATAAAGGTTTTTG
Organism: Timema douglasi; assembly: GCA_901482245.1. Classification (NCBI taxonomy): domain Eukaryota; kingdom Metazoa; phylum Arthropoda; class Insecta; order Phasmatodea; family Timematidae; genus Timema; species Timema douglasi. The sequence goes on from CABEEJ010000781.1 coordinate 165,580, forward strand.
GAATTATATATACAACCCTAAAATTAAGGGTAGTTTACTGAGGTACAAAAATTTAAAAACACAACTTTTTTCTCAAAATCCGTGCTAACGATGTTGATTAAACTTTGTTATCTAGGAAATGTTTAGCATAACAAACAAAAATGGTAATCCTCGTTTTCTTTTAAAAATGTCTTTGAGGGTACTTTACGGAAGTGGAAATTTCCTATTTGGATCATATCTCCGCAACTATTTGAGATACAAAATAATTTATGATTGTAAAGTTGCAGTATTATTGTAATTAAAAATCTTTTATAAGAAATATATTTTTTATAACACCAGTAGTTTCTAAGTTATAGAATATATATATTGAGCTCTTTGAAATGTGAAATTGATTATTACACTTTATGGACAGAAATGTTCTTTTTTTAAATATTTCTGTAAAAGTGTCTACTATTGTATTAATAATTTTTTGGTGGAGTGTTACTTCAACAATGTTTATTATTTCATTTCACAAATCATACGAGTTTTTATTAGATATATCTATTTTAAAACAAAAGAAATAATTAGAGAAAGTATGTGTGGTGAATCATATAATTTATTTTTAAACTGTTCACAGTTCAAGTTTCTTTGGCTTACGCATAAAAAAAATGGCTTGTATAAATCTTTCTGGAATCAAGGAATTTTAATCCATGCACTAATATTTATTTTTGAAAAAGTATTTTCATAAATATGACGTTAAGACTCATATTATAATATAGAAATTCTATTCACTAGTCCTGAGATTAATTAACATCAAAACTAGTTTAAAATAATGGCTCAGCGAAAATAACCACTCACAAGGAACTAAAACTCAGATAAGGAAATTAATTCACAAAAATCATAAACTTTATTTTCAATTTATAAAAATATTAATACTCTCATGCCTCCTTCAATTAAACTTAAATTAAATTCTAGCATCATGCAACATTGTATTTATATTTAAAATATTGTGAATACTGTAATTGTAATAGTTAATTAACTTTAACATCTAATGTTTTAAATAGGTATGTTAAATTTAACATTTTCATAGATGTTTGTGTTTTAACATTAATTTTTTTATATTTACCTTCATTTGTCTTGATAATAATTTCAAACCATTAATTACTTTATAAAATAACTTAATACTTCTTAAAATCCCATGACATAAGTTATAATATTGTACAGCTATAGCATATTTATTTTTAAATAAACCATTTATTATATTCAATTTACAACTGAATTATATTTTCTTAACTATTCTTACTAATATTTATGTCTAAAATAAAAACAATCAATCTTTAATGAATTAATTATGGGCGAAATCAAACGTTTGAAAGTGAGTTGAGAACGTAAGACAAGTTATTAATGTGTATGAAGAAACGGAAGAGGGAAAATATCACAAGCTGGTTGACCAGCAACCTATCAAGAAGAATTACTCATTCTTGAGCCGATGTGGTGAGGGGAGGGAGCGCTCAGTTCCCAACAGATTATGAAAGAGAACTTCAATAATTCGTGACTGGAGATCCAAAACACACGCCACGTACACTCCAAGCCCACCGGTTAATACAAACATACCATATTGCCGGCCGTAACGCACTTTAGACATTTATGACTAAGAATTGTTAACGTAGACTTGATTAGAACACAATACCTAGTCCAATTGGCTATGGATAAAGGAGGAGCACTTGTGCCAGTAACTTAATCATTTAAATTGACAGAAGAACCATGGCCTGAGAGTTAACCATGCGCTCCTAATAACACCCATTTGGATACAAACTTAACTCCTTGTAATATTCTAGCTCCTAATAGCACATATTTGGTGCCATTCGTATATCCTAGTAATATTCTAGCTCCTAATAACACATATTTGGTGCCATACGTATATCCTGGTAATATTCTAGCTCCTAATAACATATATTTGGTGACATACGTATATCCTAGTAATATTCTAGCTCCTAATAACACATATTTGGTGCCATACGTATATCCTGGTAATATTCTAGCTCCTAATAGCACATATTTGGTGCCATACGTATATCCTAGTAATATTCTAGCTCCTAATAACACATATTTGGTGCCATACGTATATCCTGGTAATATTCTAGCTCCTAATAACCCCTATTTGGAGTCAAACTTAACTCCTGGTAATATTCTAGCTCCTAATAATCCCTATTTGGAGTCATACATATCTCCTGGTAATAGAATCCTAGCTAGCCTAATAGTCCCTGATTGGAGCCATATATGTATCTCCTGGTAATAGTCTGCTAGCTCCTAATAGCGTCTGCTATTAGCTGGACCTATCTCCCGCCAATAGATGTCGCGCTCTTCTCCAGGTCCGACGTCCTGTGGGGTGTCGAGGGTCTCTGCGGCGACCTTGTCCTTGGCGTTGTCCTTGGCGTTGTCCTTGGCGTTGTCCTTGGAGAGAAAATACAGTCTCAGGGTGAAGAAGTACACGAACTCCACGACGCTGATCAGACTGAAACCCACGAACAGGCCGCAGATACCGCCGAAATTACCTGAAACAATAAGAGTCAAGAGTCGTGGTTTTGGATCAGTACTAGTGTTCACTCGGTCTGGGGCGTCCGGCTCGTGTTATACTGAACGGTGGTGATGGAGGCAGGTTGAGTTTTGGATCTCGTACCAGGTGCACTGAGTATAGTTATTCCACCCTTTCTCCAAGGTTTTTTCTTCGTCTTTTACTACCTGTTCAGATTATACGCATATATACTAATTACAATAGTGAGTTAGGAATGAGTAAGGTTGGATTTAGATAGCGTGTGCCCACATTTGCATGGAGGGAGAGAATAAAACTATTTAGGAATAAAACAACTTCAGTACATCCGACCTGGACCCTGTCATTTGCAGTTTAGTATATTGGGAGAGTCGCACCTTAGACCATGCGGCCATCGAAGCCGGTTTCTTCAAGTTAATGCAGATACATGTTTCTAAACATTCATCTTACTTTTCCTGTGTCATTCAAATAGCTTAAAATATTGACTGGTAGCAACATTTCTCATAGAACGCATTAAATATCCCAAAAGCCGGGGCCTCTATTCTAGTTGTTATTATTATTATTATTATCATAATAATATTATTATTATTATTATAAAGGAAATTGAAATTGAAATTATTATTACTTTTGACAAAAGGGTCCTTATTTTGTGACCCATTCTACAATACGTCCAGCCTATATGCTTTTAACTACGTGAATGGGGTTGGAGTGAGGAAGGTAGAATGTATAGAAAATATGCTCAAATTCACTTGGAGGAAAAGTGGAGAATTATTTAGGAAAAAAAATAATCCCAGTACACCCAACCGGGATTTGAAATTCAACCTCCCCGTTAACGATAAACCATATGATGTGAGCTTGACATTCTAGACCGGATGCCCGTCGATGCGTGTAACCTGAATGTTATTGAAATGAGAAAGTAGGATTAAATTACAATTAAATGAAAAATTGACAACTTAGACTCGAGAATCGAACCTTGAACCTCTGGCTTTGCTCGCCAATACTCTATCACTGAAACATCCGGGCTTGTCTCGTATCTAGGGCCATCCTTGACTACCAAAAAAAAATATCATTACTGACCCGCCTCGGTGGCGTAGTTGGCTAACGCGCTTGTCGTGTTGAGCTCGGCCGCCAAGGACGGGGAGATCGAGGTTCGAATCTCGGTCGGGTGAACTGGGGGTGGTTTTTCCTAAATGGTTTTCCACTTTCCCTCCAACACAAATGCGGGTTCACTTCCTCTAATTCAACCTCCCCAATTCCTAATCCATTAGAGTAATTAGTACCTAAAGAGTATAACCCGAACGGGTAGTAACACGCGGTGCTAAATATTATTATTAATATCATTACTGAAGGAACTGCAGGTCTTCACCCGTTTGTCGAAAAACTAGCGCCGAACAGAAACCAGGTCACGTGACGAGCTCTAAGCCAATCACAATACTTCCGCCTAATCGGTGCAAGCTGTTCCGCTGAAGTATCATATCCTCTCTACTTTGTCCGCTCCGCCTGAGATGCTTGGCACAGGAGAACCAATCAAATCTTAGAACCAACCGTCTCAAATCAGTGCGCATGCGCATTTGACAACGCATGTGCTCTACAGCCAGAAGGAATCAGACAACTTCGTTGGTCGTTGCGAGGAGATTTGAAATAACCCGTAAAGCGTGTGTATCGATGTATTGGATTGTGGTGTGTGCCATGACACAGCGTTATAAGTTTAAAACATCCATCGGGAGGATGATCTAAAATATATGTGTATTCACTGGAAAATAAAATAGGTTGATAATCAGTTGTTTTGTGTTAGCGTTGCAGTGCATCATGGGTCAACATAGAGCTCGTGAATTGCTGCACTATTCAAGCAGATTCTGCTTTCTATTTTCGGGGAACGTATAAATCAAGCTTAATGGAGAAAAGCTTTATCTACGCTCTTTGTCTCAGTTAAGAAGGAAGTACTGGCAACCTCGACTAACCAGCGTTGTCAAACTTGTCTTGTATTTGAGGGGGAGATTGACCAGACACAAACGGGAGAATGACAACGCTGTTTCCCAATAGTGACCATGCAGTTCCCTCAGCGATTATATCCAGTGTTGTGTATAGTCTAATTGTGGTAAACTCGTGAAATTATGGTCCACTCAGAGTTATCCTCAATCACATTTCACAGCGACTCATGGCTGACCGCATGGAACTAATATTTGAGTAATAGGAAAATAGAAATGTACAAGTAAATACAATAATAATGAGTTAATGACTTACTCAACAGATCGTACCAGTAATACAACACGTCTTGTTTCAATTTCACGGAGTTGTGACTTCCGAAGAACAGATGGAACACGCTGTGGCCGTCCAATCCTTCTACATCTTCCCTGAGGACAGTAACAGAAATAACCGGTACACCCTGTTGCATTAAAATATCAACATTTACTATGGTAGTCATAATCAATTATATCAACCCCATTTATCTTCTTATGTGGTCACTAAGAAAGACCCACACTTGCAGTGTGTTCAAGAGTTAAAACAGAAGTGTTTTTTTTAGTGTCGTTAGAGGTGGGTGACCTGCTGGTCTAGGGGTAAGGTGTCAGACTTCTGTGCTGGGAGTCCGGGGTTCAATCCTCGGTCCCGGCACAGATTTATCTGATTATCAAACCCTTCCTTCACCTCTGACAAGACGTGTATTAATCACAACTTGTGAATGTGGGAAATGCCTGGCCTCCACCGTGGTTCGGATTCCACGTTAAACTGTAGGTCCTCCATTTCATCACCTAACCAATACACATTAGCGTAAGTGCGTACAACCCGAATGGGTAGTAAGATACAGTGATAATAATAATAAGTATCGTTAGATTAATAACTTAATTTTAAAAATTCGGTCCCGGCAAAGATTTATCTGATTACCAAACCCTTTCTTCACCTCTGACAAGACATCTTGTGAATGTGAGGAATGCCAGGCCTCCACCGTGGTTCAGATTCCACGTTAAACTGTAGGTCCTTCATTTCATCTCACAATCACCCTACCATTACACATTATCGTAAGTGCGTATGACCCGAACGAGTAGTAAGACGCGGTGCTAATAATAATAATTTAAAAATTCCCCTGGATTTCTTTGTCAAAAACATCATGAATACTTTGTGGGACTAATAAAAGATACGATTATGTCAAGTTAATATAACTTACTTATTTCTATCTATTATAGACCAAGTATGCCTGACCACTGCACCATAAATGATCATGACGTCATTTAAGTCCGTATCGTATAAGGAATTTCCACCAATAGTAGTTCCTAAATACCATTCACGCCTTTAGAAACCCCCACAACTATATTGCAATTTTAATTAGATGTTTGTTCTGTTGTATTGTTGTGTAATTTATGCGCATTGTAGGAATAATAAGTCTAATGATGCAGGTTTCAGTACAAATATTGCTTCTGTTGGCTGTAGATATAATAAACTATCTAGGAGTAATTATAATTTATTTTTGGATTGTTGGTTGTAGAGTTTGTGCACTATCTAGACGTAATAACTATAGATGGCCGTTTCTGAGCACTCTTATACAAATTGTGCATCTCCATAGTCGACAGCCTGACGGCAGTTAAAAGAACTAGTATGTTCAAAATGATCCAAGATGGCTACCCTAGCATGAGAACTATAATTTCTTAATGAACAGATTAATGGTAATTTACTTGTAGAATGAAGGACGTTGAATGAAACTATAATTATCTATATTGAAACACTTTATTATTATATCTTTCCCCAGAAGCAAAAGAAATATCTGCACGCATATGCCGTCCCCTTTCGCGGCCAGTTTCACTAGCGTCATTCAAATGAGCACTTAAGCTTGGTTCATGATCGAGAAATTAAGAATTAGTACCATTGCTTGGAAATAGAATCAATGCTACATTATGTAACAGTTCATATGAACTATGCGGTGTTAAATATCGGCATATTTTATATGCTGAAGTATAACTATATTCCATTCACGATAGGTTTTTACCTGGATGACAGTTCGAAAATCATATGTTTAGGTTTTGGGTTGCCAACACTTGTAAAAGATCCCAGTTTTGTTATAAATGTAAGTATCTTTAATTACCTGTTATATATTACATTTAAAATAACGTAAACTTAAGTTTTCTCATACTATTTCATTTTTTTTAATAATTTCTTTTTTTCCAACTCCAAACAATATTTTAAACATAATTAAAAGTACTTATTTTTCGTTTTGGAACGTTACTGATTTTGTGTAATATAGTGCACACATCAATACCTTTTAATACAGGCATCGTATTTACTTGGAAAAGAGAAAATACTTGTCATTTTTTTACATACAATACATGATTTTATGATTATTTTATCGTATTTTGAAATATTTAACTGAATAAAGTATTTTCATCAACTGCGTGTCCGCATCATTGTAAAAAACTTGTTTACCGTTATGTTCAATCATATGGTTTAAATTCGTCAGTCGCCATTTTGAGGCTATGTTCGTTAGAAGTTTTTGTGAAAGTGGTGTGAATATTTTTTTAAGTGGAATAAAACTATAAATAAACTTTGTGTCCGACCTCAAATAAATATATAAATAATATTGCCCTAAATTACTGTGGTTAACTATCACATTAATATATTACCATCTGTTTTCATTACAGTCATCCAAAGTGATAGATGTCAGCTGTTGGCGTAGTGATATATTAGGGATTACTTCTAGAAACATTTCGAGCTGTCATTCAGGTAAACTTAGCTCGTGAATGCCTTATATACGGGAAGCGAATATTTCATCCAATAGGAAGGTTATTTCGTTAATTGTTTTATTTAAGCTTGCATTATTATAATGTTATTTATTTACTTTGATTGTCTCGAATAATAGGTATCAATGTAGTTAATAACACGCTTCGGTGGCCGCATGGTCTAAAACGCTAATCTCGCTGTAGTCTAGATATGCCGATTACATGGAGATCAAGGTTCAATCTCGGTCTGCTGTACTGAGGGTGGTATTTCCAAAATAGTTTTCCATTCTCCCTCCATGCAAATATTGACACACTTATTATAAATATAACCTTCCTAATCCCTAAAACCACTGGAATAAATATTAGTGTACATGGGTGTATAACCCGAGATCGGTTAGTAAGACGCGTGATAAAAGAAACTGCCTGCGTTCTCCTACCCCCCCTCCACCCCTCTAGAGTCGGCCATGCCTGTGCTGGGGACTCACAGAAAGGCAGACATGTCGTATCTGTGCTTCGTCATGGTGGCGGAGGTAGTCTGCACGTGATAGGTCGTGTCCGAACAGGCCGGGAGACACTCCTCACAAGATATCGACACTTCCATCTCCATCTCGAGGCCGTCTATCTTGGACGTTGGCCGAAGCGTCGACCACTTTTCTGGAAAAAGATTAGAAAAATTTGAAAAAAACTATATTATAAAAAAAAAGGAACTCAGGCTTTGAAGACCTGAAAATAATAAAAAAAAAATTATCGATAAAATTACCTTCAAATAAGGATCAAAAACGGATCAAATATATGAACAAAACTCGTAATGAATGCAGACGACTAACTCAAGCACGCATTTTACAAATGAAAATTAAAAATATACATGCAACAAAAATAATTGCAAATAGACGCTAGAAAAGGTAATTGTGGAGTTATTATATCAAATAATTGTTTGCACATCAAGTTTAATTTTATTCGCATATCTTTCTCGATATATCTTGATTATTTGTCATTTTAATGAGAAACTTTTTAAAATAAGAGAAAAAGTTTTCATCAAATTGTAGGTCACCCTTGACTAATATTCAAGAAGCAAAGGTTGCCATTTGAATAAAATCAAACTCTAGACGTATTTTGATTTCTACTGAATAAATGTTTTATTTATTTTGCAAAAAAATAAAATCCATAAAAAGGTAAACTTTTGCCTTCCCATCTTAACAATTAAACTCTTGAATTCTGCTATTTAATATCATTATTATCACTATTATTAGTAGGTGTTCTGTCTTACGACAGGTCAATTCCTTTTGTCAGTGAACTTAAACTGCCAATGCGTCCTATCCTCTGCGTCTTACTTCAGCTACCAGAATGTTCTTCTTTCCTTCAAGTCATCCATTATTTGAATCCTCCTTCCTAAGCTCCTCTTTCCCTCAACCTTTCCTTCCATGACTCTGTGCGGAAGACAGTTCCTCCTAAGGATGTGTCCGATTCTGTTTGCTTTGCGCCGAAGAATCACATCCAAACTGGTTCTCTTCTTACCCACTCTTCTTAGGACTTCTTCACTTGTCACTCTGTCTGTCCACCTGATCTTCTCAAGTCTTATCCAGCACCATATTTAGAAACTCTCCAAGAATTCCTTTTCCATCTTCCTGAGAGTCCAAGTTTCTGCTCCATACAGCGCGATGCTCCAAATGGAGCACTTCACCAGTTTCTTCTTAGTTCCAAACTAAACTTGCTGGTCAGCAGTAACCTCTTCTTATAGACAGCTGCCTTGGCTACTGCGATCCTCGACCTAATTTCTTTAGTGCAGTAGGAATCCTTTGTCAGCAGGATTTAATCTTAACATTGATTTACAAATACCTGCTACAGAAGTAATAGCTAACCTCTCTCAACACAACCCTCTCCAGCCTAGTTACAGTCTCACCAGGAGTGTGTAATACCTGCTTCAGAAGTAATAGCTAACCTCTCTCAACACAACCCTCTCCAGTCTAGTTGCAATCTCACCAGGAATGTGTAATACCTGCTTCAGAAGTAATAGCTAACCTCTCTCAACACAACCCTCTCCAGTCTAGTTGCAGTCTCACTAGGAATGTGTAATACCTGCTTCAGAAGTAATAGCTAACCCCTCCCAACACAACCCTCTCCAGTCTAGTTGCAGTCTCACCAGGAATGTGTAATACCTGCTTCAGAAGTAATAGCTACCCCCTCCCAACACAACCCTCTCCAGTCTAGTTACAGTCTCACCAGGAATGTGTAATACCTGCTTCAGAAGTAATAGCTACCTCCTCCCAACACAACCCTCTCCAGTCTAGTTACAGTCTCACCAGGAATGTGTAATACCTGCTTCAGAAGTAATAGCTACCCCCTCCCAACACAACCCTCTCCAGTCTAGTTACAGTCTCACCAGGAATGTGTAATACCTGCTTCAGAAGTAATAGCTACCCCCTCCCAACACAACCCTCTCCAGTCTAGTTACAGTCTCACCAGGAATGTGTAATACCTGCTTCAGAAGTAATAGCTACCCCCTCCCAACACAACCCTCTCCAGTCTAGTTACAGTCTCACCAGGAATGTGTAATACCTGCTTCAGAAGTAATAGCTACCCCCTCCCAACACAACCCTCTCCAGTCTAGTTACAGTCTCACCAGGAATGTGTAATACCTGCTTCAGAAGTAATAGCTACCCCCTCCCAACACAACCCTCTCCAGTCTAGTTACAGTCTCACCAGGAATGTGTAATACCTGCTTCAGAAGTAATAGCTACCCCCTCCCAACACAACCCTCTCCAGCCTAGTTACAGTCTCACCAGGAATGTGTAATACCTGCTTCAGAAGTAATAGCTACCCCCTCCCAACACAACCCTCTCCAGCCTAGTTACAGTCTCACCAGGAATGTGTATTTTACAACCAAACAAGCAAAGATAATAAAAAGTTTATTGATAAAATGATCTTATTCTGACAACTGCGTTGAAAAAATAATGTTTTTAATATCTATGGATTTATAAAATAACAATAATATTAAAAATAAGCTTATTCAATATAAATAGGGGCCAACTAATTTCCCATCCAATCAAAACTGCTTTCTGTTTGATATCTCTGAAAATAAGGTATGCAGCTAAGCAATGGGGCTGTAGGGTTATCCAGAGGGATTGGAACCCCCGCTAGCCCTCTCCCTAAAATTCCAACTACACAAAATAAAAAATTACAATAAATTACAAATTACATACTTATGAAAACTAAAACTTTTCCAGAATCAGGAGGTCATGAACAAAATTTATATATACAAGAGAATTGTATATTATATACCAAAAAATTATGACACATTATTAAAATCTGGGCCCTGATTATATATCATTTATGGTACAAATCCACTCTAGTCTTTACTGGCTCGCTGGTGAAGGAGAGGTCTGAATTCGAATCCCGTTCAGATGTGTGATTGAAGTCTCTTTTTTTTTCTAAGTGGTTTCCCACTCTACCTCTATGCGAGTGCGACTACACATTCTTTAAGCTCTACTTCTTTGTCTTTGAAAGCTTGGTCACCACTGTGGTACAAAAATATGTACGGATGAGTAGTTTGCTTATTCAGTGCTGTCAACATCGGAAGTGCACTGGATCCCTAGACTTTTCACCTCCTAGAATATTTGGTTAAGATCTTGGTTGGAGATTTTAAATGGAGGGCGATTGAAGACTTGACGTCTACTAGAATCAGGAGGTCCTAAGTACACATCTACCCAAAATTACTAAGAGCCTATATTTTTGAAATTATGTTTTCCTCTTTCGCAGTGAATAAATTGTCAGCTGGATGACGAGATGTTGTGTTTGTTCTAGAATTAAGCCCGTTTGAAATGCGTGCATTAATAAAATCATTTGGTTCAGAAATTGCCATATCAATTACCCATAGTGTAAACCGTATTACAGTAGCCCTATGATTTCTTTGGTGCTGACTGACAGCTCACAGTTGACAGCTGACGGCTTTGAAAATGTTACCAGACCAAATTATGTATCCCTACGCCGAACCATATGATCTGCAAAAACATATTTTTAGCAGTTGTCTCTTCTTACAGTCAAAATTTATATATATACCTAAATTTTGACTGTCAGAAGTCAACTATGAGCTGTCAATCAGCACCAAAGAAGCCATGTGGCTACTGTAACTACACTAAAAGTCAGCAGAGAAATAATGTTTCTTACCTTTGTATCTGGCCAGACATGGAATGTCTTTCATGTCGCAATCTCTTGATTTACCTGAAACCGTAAAAATGTACAGATGAGTTATAATGGTTTTTAGCGCCATGTACCAAGCAAAATAGCAAATGAATCGCCCACAGACAGGGATTGCACAATAATGGTTCCCTCAACTCTAGTTATGTTTGTAAAATCATCTGACACCGTCAAACTGTAAACATAAACATATTGTGAGGAGCAGGTTTAAGTCCCAGCTAGGAACACTAGATTGGTATCTCACCAGTAAAAGCTAAATTTGTAAATTAGCTTTAGAATAATATACTTGTTACCTGCATAGTTGAGCACGCGGAAATCAACGAGAAGCTCACTCGGTCCCAGGTAGTCGCTGTAAAAGACAGTAACACTCACCGCTTGAGGGCAGAAAGAAGGGGACACAGTTACACGTCTCTTCACCCTGAAGCTCATCAGACAGTCATTGTGAAAGAGAGCAACACTCACCTCTTGAGGGCAGAAAGAAGGGGACACAGTTACACAACGCCTCTTCCCCCTGCAGCGCATCAGACAGTCGTTGTGAAAGAGAGCAACACTCACCTCTTGAGGGCAGAAAGAAGGGGACACAGTTACACAACGTCTCGATGCTCTTCACCCTGCAGCTCATCAGACAATCGCTGTAAGAGTACGATCCTCCGAATGACTTTGACAGCTCGCTCTTGAAGAGACACCCCCTCCGGGAGATATCAAACCCCTTCACGCTGGGGACGGAGTACATGGTAGTGGCATCCAGTCTGAAGAACACCTCCGTCTCCAGGGGTACCAACTTCTCGATGAGGCCACCACTAGGGGTGTCAGGAAAGTCTCTGGGGTTGAACACCAGTATCTGCAAGACCCGAAACATCCACGCTATCATTTCCCGGTCCTATTTATTTTACAGCTACGTCCTTGACGAACACTAGAGCCTTAGTCGTTTTTATTTTTGCCTCCAATATTTAAAAGAAGAAGTTAATATTTGTATTCACATATTACGTTCAACACTATGGTTACCCAAATCGGTGGTCACATGGTCTAAGACGTCACTGACAGGGAGCTCGTGGTTCCCTAGGTGAAAAGAGGGTCCATATGTGATTTACACCTTTGGCTATTCCTTCCCCTCTCTGAGGTAATGTGAGTGGATTTCCTCCAAACAATCCCTTAAATAAGCATTTAAAACCTTGGTATTAAATGTTACAGTGAAACACATTTCATTTACGTTTTAATCAATGACCTAAGGTCGTTCCAGCTAGGGGCTGACCAGCATTGTCAAACTCATGTGGTACTTTTGTCCAGACCCATGTGGTACCTGTACCTTTGTCCAGACCCGTGTGGTACCTGTACCTTTGTCCCGAAGGAGGTGATGAGTGGGTAGTAGTAATCCTCCGCCTGGGGGTTTACCAGCACCGTCAGACCCATGTGGTACCGGTACCTTTGTCCAGACCCATAGTGGTACCTGTACCTTTGTCCAGACCCGTGTGGTACCTGTACCTTTGTCCAGACCCGTGTGGTACCTGTACCTTTGTCCAGACCCGTGTGGTACCTATACCTTTGTCCCGAAGGAGGAGATGAGTGGGTAGTAGTAATCCTCCGCCTGGGGGTTTACCAACACCGTCAGACCCATGTGGTATCCGGGACTGCTCACTGTCATGATTTTGGGGTCCAGTCCGTCAGAGTTCTCCTCACTCGAACCAGAGGTCTCGGATTGAGACCCCGGCTCTAGGCTGAGGATAAACACACGAGTAAGAATATGAACTAAGACCCAGTGGCGTAAATAGAATGAGGGCAAGTGCGGCACGCGGCCATTGCACCAAATTCTTTAGCAATATCAGCAAGCGTATAAGTTTAGTTTTTTTAAACAATGAAAGTATAATTTGTTCCTATCATTTTATAACCGGTATTATAACGAGTAACCAGTTTGAGTACTGATGTAAGAATTCAGCCAAATTTTAAATACCAGTTTCCAAGGGGCACATTTTTATGTATTTGACCTGGGTGCTCCTAGTTATGCCTATGCAGTAATACCCGTAGATTGATTTGGAGGTAAACCATAAACCCCAATTTATCTGGTTCCTTCCAGAACCGGTGGGCACGCGGACAAAACGTTTAGCCAGTCTTGTCGGTTTTTCTGGTGATGGAGAGGTTGGGTTTTGATTGCCAGCCGGGTTTCCACTTTAATACGAAACTAGCGCGTTAGCTAACTACGCCACCGATGCGGGTAAAAACCTGTACTCTTTTATGCTTTCTGTTTGTAGATTTGGTTTAGTGATTTTGTAATTCTAGTGACTTTTAAAAATTAATAGAACTTAAATAAATGATGAGAGAAAAAAATCAATACCGGTAAGCTTTGACCTGGCCCCATGAATGATAATGAAAAATAAAGATAACGCTCCGCCACTGAATACTTTATTTAATATTACGCGTCTAGGCTACATCATTCGTAGCTCGGTAGTGTAAAGATTATTATTATTATTATTTAGCACCGCGTCTTACTACCCGTTCGGGTTATACGCTTTAAGTACAAATTACGCTAATGGATTAGGAATTAGTAAGGTTGAATTATAGGAAGTGAACCCGCATTTGCGTGGAGGGAGATTGTAAAACCATTTTTAGGAAAAACCACCCCAGATCACCCGACCGAGATTCGAACCTCGATCTCCCCGTCCTCAGCAGTCGAGCTTAACACGACTAGCGCGTTAGCCAACTACGCCACCGAGGTGGGTTGTAAAGATTAGCCAGTACTAATGTACCATACCACTGTCCAGGGGACGCCCGAATGTACTAATCGTACATACTTTCTGTGAGAGCTCTTTCCATGTCCCGATGAGATGAGGTGATGGTGATAGTAAGTATGAGGGTGTGGAACCAGTGGAAACTCTTACAACCTAACTTAGGTCTAATTAACCAAAACCTGGAGACTTGGGGTGATTCCCCTTTCGGCAAATATAGGCAAGGTACCAGCCGGGAATCAAACCCGGGACCCCTGGTTTCATAGTTAGGTGCACGGACCCCTACACCACGGGGCAGGTTATCTATGTGCTGTGATTTGACACGTGACACTTACCAAAGTCACAAAACATGTTTGTGAGCCGGAGGAATACAGAGCTGTTATTTTAGTGGCTTTCCATCTTTCAGGAAAGAACTAAAGATACCGTGATCGCGGAACACATATAAATTACAACTTCTTGCTCTTCTATTGAGAGTGCTGCGATAAGTGGAGATACCATAGGTTAAGTTGGTTTGTAAGTCATGTTATAACACAACATACTGCTCAAAAAATTTAGTTTATCCCTTTGTTTATTTTATTTTCAGCACCGTATCTTATTATTGGGGTTGTACGCATATCTATTAACTATGCTAATGTGTTTTGAATGAGGAAGGTTGAATTTAGAGGAAGTGTGTCAGCACTTTCATGGAGGGAGAGTGGAAAACAATTTAATAAAAAATACCTTCAGTACACCCGACTGGGATTATAACCCTAATCTCCCGTAAATGACAGTCTAATCTATTGAGAGAGTGACACCTTAGACCATGCGGCCAAGGAAGCTGGTCCTTTTGTTAGGGTTTGCACCACTTCTCACTGCGCATTCGGGCTATCAGCGTTTAACTACACTAATGGTGTAGGGATGAGGAGAGTAGAATTGAGATTAAATGTACCTGGATTTGCGAGTAGGAAGAGAGGGGAACTATTTATTATTATTATTATTATTATTATCATTATTATTAGCCCCGTGTCTTACTACCCGTTCGGGTTATACGCACTTACGCTAATGTTTAATGGTAGGGTGATTGTGAGATGAAATGGAGGACCTACAGTTTATGTCTTGTCAGAGGTGAAGGAAGGGTTTGGTTATCAGATAAATCTGTACTGGGACCGAGGATTGAACCCCGGACGCCAGCATAGAATTCTGACACCTTACCCCTAGACCACCAGGTCACTTTTTGTTCAAAATAAATCAAACATTGCTCCACTAGAAACATATAGTTTAATTTTCTTCACATAGCGATATCAACAGTTATTGGATATCTGAGCAAAGTGGAATTAGATAAGAAACTTTTTAAATGAAGAGAAAATGTTGTCATTAAATTCCAGGACACCCTTGACAAAAATTCAAGAATTGTTGATATCGCTATCCGAAGAAAATTAAACTATGTTTTGATTGAAGAGTTATTTATTTATTTTGACCAAAAAAAATGTTTTGCTATAGTAAAAAAAATATACAAAACACTCCGCTCGCGCTGAGGTAGTTCAGCAGTCTCACAATACATAAATAATGGTTTGTTATTAAAAAGAATTATTTACCCCAAAATAAAATTGTAATATATAGTAAGAGGGCTATGTAGAGCATAAATAAACTAACAATTTGACGTTGCTATACTTAATTTTCCTACACACCTTACTAGCCATCTCTAAGTCAGTATAAGTCAGCTCTAAGTGTCTATAGTTACAATCGTGGGGCAGGGATGATAAAAGTTGATTTCACAGAGGTTGTAACAGCATTTTCGTGGAGGGAGGAGAATGGAGAAGCAATTTAGAAAAAACTAAATACATCAATCATGATTCGAACCTTGACCTTCCATAAGGACTAGATAGGCTTGACATTTTAATTAACGTTTCCACCAATGCGTGGTTGAATAAATTAACAAATATGT
Organism: Timema douglasi; assembly: GCA_901482245.1. Classification (NCBI taxonomy): domain Eukaryota; kingdom Metazoa; phylum Arthropoda; class Insecta; order Phasmatodea; family Timematidae; genus Timema; species Timema douglasi. Next base: position 181,633 of record CABEEJ010000781.1, read on the forward strand.
GTGAAATTGTGAATTTTCAACTACGTTTCACGAAAAATATTGCAGTTCCGACATCAAAGTAAATGGTTATAAACACATATATAACGATTAAAGCCATTTATTAACAGGATACCCGCCTCGGTGTTGTAGTTGGCTAACGCGCTTGTCGTGTTGAGCTTGACTGCTGAGGACGGAGAGATCGAGGTTCGAATCTCGGTCGGGGGAACTAGGGGTGGTTTTCCCTGAATGGTTATCCACTCTCCCTCCACACAAATGCGGGTTCACTTCCTCTAATTCAACCTTCCCAATTACTAATCCATTAGCGTTATTAGTACTTAAATCGTATAATAATAATATTTAGCACCGCATCTTACTACCCGTTCGGGTTATACGCTTTAAGTACTAATTACTCTAATGGATTAGGAATTGGGAAGGTTGAATTAGAGTAAGTGAACCCGCACTTGCGTGGAGGGAGAGTGGAAAACCATTTAGGAAAAACCACCCCCAGTTCACCCGACCGAGATTCGAACCTCGATCTCCCCGTCCTCAGCAGTCGAGCAGCTCAACATGACTTACGCGTTAGCCAACTACGCCACCGAGGCGGGTCTTAAAGCGTATAACCCGAACGGGTAGTAATACGCGGTGCTAAATATTATTATTATTATTATTATTATTATTATTATTATTATTATTATTATTAACAAGAATACAACAGTTTTACCGATGGTCCCAAGTAACTTTATTTCTATCACTTTCACTCTTTATTTTAGCACTGCGTCTTACTACCCGATCGGCTTATACGCTTACGTACTAATTACACTAATGGGTTAGGAATTGAGAAGGTTGAATTTGGAGAAAGTGAACCTACCTTTTCGTGTAGTGAGAGTGGAAAATTATTTAGAAAGCCCCCCAGTTCACCCGACCAAGAATCGAACCTCGATCTCCTCATCCTCGGCAGTCTAGCTCAACACGAAACTGTCACGTAAGATAACTACACCACCGAGGTGGATTACTTTAATTCTTGTCCAACACTTTAGTTCAGTCGGTAGCGTGCCTGTCTACTGAGCTAAGGGTCACGGGTTCAATTTCTGAAATAGCCAAATAGAAATATGGGTTCACCCTTTCATAGTGATTAATTAAAGGTTGGAAGCTGGGTGCTGTGTCTGTTCTAGATCTAAGTTAGTTCATAAGTGGTGTGCCAATATAATCAATGGGTTCAAAAAGGGCACATTATATACCTCAAATAGATGAAAAAATAAAAACATCCACGCTTCTTTAATCGATGAAGGCTGCAAAGCCGAAACTGAGCCATAGACAAGGTATCAACAGAAGCATAGCCTCACAGGAGTTTCACAGTGCTTCTTGATCCAAGTTCAACCCTTGGGCACTGGGGTTCGCTAGTCGCAGTCCTCATTGATAACAACGCTTCCAAGTGAGATATTTCTAAACTCACTTTCAACATGTTCGTTGTAAAAGCTATACACATTAGAGAGCAAGTTTCCCTGCCACTCAAAGCAAACCTCGTTGACGACATCTGAAGATTGTTTACAACTAGACAGCTAACTGGTCTCGTGGTATAGTAGTCAGAGCTCCTGGCTGTTGACCTAGAGGTACCGCATTTAAATTCCCCGCTGGTACCGGAAGATTTTTTTTCGAATGACGAACCATTTCCTCTAACACCAGAGTTTGGTTAGTCAGGCTTAAGTTAGGTTAAAATCTTCGTTGGATTCAAACCTTTATATTCACTATCATCATCCCGTCACCTATTTGGGACTTGGAGAGAGCCTCAACTAAAAGTATGTACGATTAGTACATTCCGTCAACGGTGCATTAGAACTGGTTAATCTTTCCGCAATCTGAGCTACAGAATGATGTAGCACAAACACGACATTATTGTTACTATTATTATTATTAACTAAATAATTTTTCAAACGCGCGTATAACCCGAACGAGTAGTAAGACGCGGTGCTAATAATAATTATTATTATTTTGCAAACATTTGCTTGAGCAAATAAAAAAGACCATTGTACTGTACGTATTCTTTTTTTAGCCGTCTTTAGTAAGCTTGTTGGGGAGTTGGTTTATAAGAAGGGGTTGGGCCGCTACCTGAATCTAGGTTTTTGAAAGCCGGCTGATTAACACTTGAAGGCAACTTTTGTCTGTTCTTTAGTTAAACCATCTTTAAAGTAAACTGTTTATAAAAATGCCTGCTTGACAGCGATGCTGTCACTTGGGATTGCAGGTGGCGATTCTTGTGTTAAAGGACTCAAGCTCTTCCAATAAGTGCAGCCATTTTAACCTGGGGTCTGCTGGTCTTGTGTACTTTTGTCTCTCCCCTGGACGGAATACGAACCTGGATATCTCAGTGGTAGAGAACTGGTGAGCTAAGCCAAAGATTCCGAGATTGAATCCCCGCGTTTTGGTGTAATTTTTCTACATTTATTCGGAGAGAAATGTTTTATTAGGTTTCCCACATGCTCACTGCTTACCACCCACGCCGGTGAGTACGTGAACTAAACGTCAGGCTCATTAGGTCTGGTTTACCGATGACGAGGAGTTCAAGGTTCAAACCTCCACTGAGTATACTGAGATATTTTAAATAAATAATTATCCCATTATCCTCTACTTCAATGCAGGTAAATGTCCTCTAAATTCTACCTTCCTCATCCTTGTCTCAAGAGTATAATCAAATGTTATATAGCCTGGAAGGGGGGGGGGAGACGAGGAGCGAAAGGTAAGTAACTGCCTCCACGCGCACCTGATAAAGTCGTCCGTGTCGCGGATATAGTTGAAGGAGCAGCAGAATCCTTCCATCGTCTTCCTCAACTTGAAGAGAGAAGAGCAGTTCTGGATGTAACCTTTCCACATGCAGCGGACCAGAAGATCGTTGCAGCTGGGGGTCAACTAAACAGGGAAACACAGATAAGGAAAAGGGTAAAATAATGTAACACACTTTAAATAAAGGAATAGTAATATAAAAAAGACATTTTATCAACACGGGGGCTTTTTCAATTAACTGGTCAATTAAATGGTCGGGTGACCTGGTGGTCTAGGGGTAAGGTGTCAGACTTCTATGCTGGCGGCAGGGGTTCAATCCTCGGTCCCGGCACAGATTTATCTGATTACCAAACCCTTCCTTCACCTCTGACAAGACATCTTGTGAATGTGGGGAATGCCAGGCCTCCACCATGGTTCGGATTCCACGTTAAACTGTAGGTCCTCCATTTCATCTCACAATCACCCTACCATTACACATTAGCGTAAGTGCGTATAACCCTAACGGGTAGTAAGACGCGGTGCTAATAATAATAATAATTATTATTATTATTATTATTAAATGGTCGCTCTTGTGGCAATTTTCAGTCGATTATGTAAGAAGGCTACATCGTCATTGAAATAAAATATTTGAACATTTTAAATCCTCAAATATATCAAGCATCAGTATTTGAGTATGAGCAAAATAACCTTGATTGGACATGATTGGTGATGCTATACTTCTTTCTTCTTTTTTTTTCATTTCTTTTAGGTAACGAACGTGCACCTTCTAAACCGACTAATTATATCAACACAAGAGAATGTAGATGGGCGAGAGCGAAAGAGCCTACCAATTCTACTGGAAGGGTATTTTCACGTATCTTCTAGGGTTCTTTTACATGCCACAATCTACTTGGGACCGACGGATTTACGTCCCCTCTGAATTCCGATAGAAGTTGTGTTAAGTATTTTTATCGCTCAAGAAATATCCTTCGACCCCAAATGGATTTAAAACCTACCATCACCGGGTCCTGAGGCAAGCATTTTACCCGAAGAATATCTAGATTTTACGGTAATATTTTAATAAAATGAGATAGTTTAGTATGAAAATATACATTTTATTTATATAATTATTTTATACAAAGGTGGGGACCAAAGTCTTTGAGGAAGAGATTGAATTTAAGAACAATCGGATGTATCGAGAATAGGTTTCATTAAAATGGTCTCCCCCTTTACCTCCACGCTAATGCGGCTGCAACCCTTCCGAAATATACTGTCCTCGTACCTACAACTATTGGTGTAAATGTGTAGATATACCGGATGGTTAGTAGGCCGTGATGGAGAAAATAATGAGTGTGAGTTCCTTCTAAATTATCTTAACCTCCTTAAATTAAATAATTGCTAATCTTGTTTATGGATGTTCTAATTAAAATTAGATAAGCCAAGGTTATAAATTCAATTGGATTCATTAGGATTGGCTCTCCACACCTGATATATAGTTGTAGTTTTTCCAATCTTTTACAACGTCAATGAGGGTGATCTTCTCCTGAAATCACACTCTCTATCCCCAATCCAGCAGGCTGAGGCGAAATGAAAAGGGACGCGAGAAAAAAAAGTGTTCTTGCGGTTTTCATGGCAAACATTTTTTTTATTTATTAAAATATATCAAATATTGCTCCAATACCAAAAAAAATAGTTTAATTTTCTTCACACGGTGATATCAAGAACTATCAAGAACATAGCAGAACTTGATGATAAACCTTTTAAATGAAGAGAAAAAGTTGTCATTAAATTCCAGGACACCTTTGACAGATATTCAACAACTGTTGATACCACCGTGTGAAGAAAATTAAACTCTATATATTCTGAAATATGAAAAATGACACCTGGACACGGGAATCAAACCCGGGACCTACTACTACTACTACTACTACTACTACTACTACTACTACCTACTACTGGCGTACTAAGCCATAGGTCCCGGGTTTGATTCCCGTATCCATGTGTATTTTTTTTAATTTCACAACATGATATCTAGATGGAGAATTCCTCTCTAAAAGCACAAATAATAGCTTCGGCTATTTGATTCTTAAACTCTATATGTTTGAACTGGAGTTTTATTTTGCTAAACATATGTTTTTGCTATATTATTATTATTATTATTATTAGCACCGCGTCTTAATACCCGTTCGGGTTATACGCACTTACGCTAATGTGTAATAGTAGGGTGATTGTGAGATGAAACGGAGGACCTACAGCTTAACGTGGAATCCGAACCACGGTGGAGGCCTGGCATTCCCCACATTCACAAGATGTCTTGTCAGAGGTGAAGGAAGGGTTTGGTAATCAGATAAATCTGTGCCGGGACCGAGGATTGAACCCCGGCCGCCAGCACAGAAGTTTGACACCTTACCCCCTAGACCGCCAGGTCATCTTTTTTGCTATAAAAACTGCAAAAATACTACCCTTAACTGACAACTTGTTGAAAAGTCTTAGCTGTGAATCAAGATTACTTGTCAGCTCCGGATGTGACCACTGACCTCCCTCATCAGCTCGCTGACGTCATAGGTGCGGTTGTTGGCTGTGAGCATTCCGTCCAGTGCCAGGAGCTTCTCCGGCTCGTCGTTATCAAAGTCGCACAGACGTCCCAGGTAGCTCATCGACTCGAACAGGATGTCCGAAGACACGTTCCTCTCTACACTCCTATAGCACGGGGATGTCATACAAGAGCACGAACAAGGTATACATCACACCCACAGCCTACAGATTAAAATGTCTACGTTCATCGCGGAGAGCGGGGTTTGTTAAGTGCAGTCTCACGTGACAACATTGTTATCATTTTTAGAAACAAAGCACGTCAAATATGGTTCTATTAGAGTACGACAAAAATTGCCTTCTAGTGTCAATAAACTGGCATTCACAAAGCTAGGTTCAGGTAGCTACCCGACTCCCTTCCCATGAACCAACCCCCATAACGGACCCGCTCAGACTACAAATTACAAGCCGTAAAATACCATGGTCCTTTTTTTTTATTCAAGCGAATTTTTACAAATTGTAAACAATCTTCAAATACCATCGACTAGTTACTTTTCTGAAAAGTTTTGTTTCTTGAAAAGGCGTAAGGGGGGTGAGTCTGGGATGAGAGCGGTTGGGATTGCTGGTAGCTAAACTATTATGTCTGGACCACCACCCCGTTATGAAGAACCCTTTGAAAGTGAGTTGTTTCACATGGAAGTTCTGTTATGAATGAGAACTGTAACGAGCACTCTCCGGTGCCCAAGGACTCAAATTGGATCAAGGTGCGCAGTGAAACCCCCGTAAGGCTCAGTGTCTGGTGTATACCTTGTCTGTGGACAAGGGTCCTCAGTCACACTGCCCTTTAAAGGGGGCGTGACTTGGACTCAAGAGTGCGCGCCTAATGAACTGGGGCGGCCCCGATCCACCCTCATTGGGGGTGCTTATCTGGCTTACCGGTAGCTGAGACAGAGGCTGGGCTGTTTCACCTCTTTCAGCAACGCCGATTATGGTATTCCGAATCGCCAACTGAATTAATCACTGCAACCAAAACGTAAACGTCCACCTAGTCCCCCCTCCTTCCCAATCCCTCACCCCCAATAGCTTATTAAGACCCCGTGTACGTTATTATTGTCCATTCCTATCAAATTATATAATTACAACTAGCGGATGAGTGCAGTGATGGTTACAGATTATCGTTATAAAATATGTCCGATCCTTTTAATTGGGTAATGTTCAATAGAATGTGGTCTCATTAGACTTTCTAGTTGAAGGTTTACTCATCAAAAGCTTAACAATGTTACATATATATTAGCGTATAACCCGAACGGGTAGTAAGACGCGGTGCTAAATAAAAAATACATATATATTGAAATGTTTGTGTTTAATTTTAAGCAGAACGTGTCTTATATCCCTTCACGCCAAAAAAAATAACCTTAAAACGACCCCTCCTCCTGATATTTATCTATTTGTTGCATCAAACTACTTGAGTAAGAATTGAGTTGTTTTTAAACAGAGAGAAATATTTTATTTACTAATATGCGACTATACACAAATCATGGTTTCCATGGTAATGTAAACAAAGAATCGTTGTACATGGAAGCAACTGTGCATACAGTAGAAAAGCTGAAAATTGTCTATGAAAATCGGATTTTAGTTGAAAATTACTATTTTTTTCCAACATTCTAGATCACTTAACTTTAAAATAAGTTTCCCTTAGTGAAAATAGGTTCAGCCATTTTCTAGTAATTTCAATTGCCTGAAATGGGTTTATCAAATTATATGTATAGAATAATATTTATTTAAATTTCATGTTTCATTGGATTTAAAATGTTTTATTTTTTTATCATTATAGTGTTTATTCGTGGATAAGATTCCCCCTCCTTGATCCTTAATCTAACTATCTGAATGTTTGATTAGATGAACTATCTATTTTCAGAACTAATTCAAATATTTGTCGTTAAACCACTACTATATTTTAAATTACAATAGAAAAGTTTTTAAAGTAATATAATTTAACTTAGAGTAACATAATAACATTGATGAGGATTTTAATACCCTACCTTTGAAAACTTTATTTACAGCTTAAAATTTGTGTCGTTTCTAATTGTTCATAAATTATCTCACTCATAAGTAGCTGAGTTAAAAAAAAATAACTGGATATATGTCAGTGACTTCTAAAAATCTCTCCGCTTTCTCCCTGACTTTCTGCCAGACAAAATATCTTGGCTTATCAACACTGATCAAGATTCCCTAATACTAATAACTCTGTCCCTGGGTTAACGTGATCTAGTTTGAGTTGGTTTGTAAATAAAGTCATAAGATAAAACTACCTCTATAGAGAAGAATATAAATTATTTCGACCAAATTTAAGTTATCTAAAATTAAAACTAACCTCAAAAAGACAGTACTTAGATGGTTGAGCCTGATGGGGTCTGTTTGAAGGAAAGATGAATTTAGGAAGAAGGAGGATTCAAATATAGGATGCAGTGAAGGAAAGAAGAAAATTCTGGGAGCTGAGGCAGGGGGCAGAGGACAAGGCGCACTGACAAAAGGAACGGATTTGTCGTGAGACAGAGCACATAATAATAATACAGACCTAGATATTGTAATAGTTTATTATTATTGTCAATTGACTCATTAGATACCATTTTCTCATACGTGGCTGTTTCCTAACCTATATTATTATTATTATTATTATTATTATTAGCACCGCGTCTTACTTCCCGTTCGGGTTATACGCACTTACGCTAATGTGTAATGGTAGGGTGATTGTGAGATGAAATGAAGGACCTACAGTTTAACGTGGAATCCGAACCACGGTGGAGGCCTGGCATTCCTCACATTCACAAGATGTCTTGTCAGAGGTGAAGGAAGGGTTTGTGGTAATCAGGTAAATCTGTGCCGGGACCAAGGATTGAACCCCGGCCGCCAGCACAGAAGTCTGACACCTTACCCCTAGACCGCCAGGTCACCCCTAACCTCAATAATCACCTTGTCTACACCATTCTCATAAGTCCATAGACATAATACACATTATACTTAAAATGTGTATACAGGTGATATATCCATTATAAAGTATTAAGAATCAACTAACCAAAACTATTATGTATGCATTTAGTGAGGGATCACTCCACACAGATATCATACTCTGAAAAATACATAATAGCTTCGGCTATTTGAGTCTTAATAAGATGCAACCAAAACAATTATTATAATAATTGTACATGTGGCGCATAAGCCAACTACCGAGTCGCAGATGGCTGCGTTATCTGATAGCACGTGATCTTAATAAATCACACTATTGTAGCCGACGACTTCCGCACGTCCATAATGAACTATGCCTTAAAATATGAGTGAAGAATGACACCTGGACACGGGACGAATCCTGGATTGCTCAGTGGTAAGAGCAGTGGCGTACTAAGCCAAAGGTCCCGGGTTGGATTCCCGTGTCCAGGTGTCATTTTTAAATTTTCAGAATATTATAAAGTATTCTGAATTAATTATCTACAAATCGCCTATCAAAACAATTGCACTTGTTTAAAGTGTTTTACCTATTTACTAGAGACTCGCATTAGACAAATGCTTGTGAGCTACAATGAAACCAGGTTCGGGATCCTCAACTCACATCTCCTCCGCTATACGTCTGGCGGCCTTGCGGCTGATCTTGTTGAGGTTGCACATGGCCACGGCGGGGAACGGGACGTTGGAGATGGGGAACGCCGTCGTCTCGACGGTCGTGACGGTCGGGGTGTTGAGGTACTCCCGCCACACGTCCAGTATGATGAACACCACCCCCCACGTGGCCAACACGTGCACGATCACCCAGATCACCCTGCGAACAGCCTCAGCCTCAGTGCTGCCAACCTTCTCCGAGGTGAGGGTTTGTCTTAGAGTAGGAGTCTAGGGGGTTTTCTTGGATCAAAGGGGGGTTAGGGGTGTTGACTTCGATTCAAAGGTGACGAATGATGTAGCCCAGATACGCATATTTATTATTATTATTATTATTATTATTATTATTACCCGTTCGGGTTATACGCACTTACGCTAATGTGTAATGGTAGGATGATTGTGAGATGAAATGGAGGACCTACAGTTTAACAGGTGGAGGCCTGGCATTCCCCACATTCACAAGATGTCTTGTCAGAGGTGAAGGAAGGGTTTGGTAATCAGATAAATCTGTCCCGGGGCCGAGGATTGAACCCCGGACCCCCAGCACAGAATTTTATCCTACTAAAATACATGCATACAGTAGGATTCTGATACGAAATAAAACCTTCTAAAACGGGCTTCCTACCAAAATCAGGGTATAAATACAGTTTAAAAGTATATATATATTTTTATAAGTTTCTTTCTTTAAGTTATGGATAGAAATTTTCTCCTGTATATCAGTGTATTTATAATTTCATATATCGCAAGACATATTTTGAAGACTACGAAATATCGATCAAATTATATCGATAAATCGGTTGTTTCTGATGTTATGATTTGCATTGGTCTAGGGCTAGGCAAACTGTAAGGGCGGTATTAAGATGGCTGCTGTTCTGAAATATTATTCTTCCCCGCTTTGCGTTTTTAACGTTTTATTTAGCTGTTATAATAATAATAATAATAATAATAATAATAATAATAATAATAATAATAATAATAATGAGGGGACCTGGTGGTCTAGGGTTAAGGTGTCAGACTTCTGTGCTGGGGTCTGGGGTTCAATCCTCGGCCCCGGCACAGATTTATCTAATTACCAAACCCTTCCTTCACCTCTGACAAGACATCTTGTGAATGTGAGGAATGCCAGGCCTCCACCAGTGGTTCGGATTCCACGTTAAACTGTAGGTCCTCCATTTCAGCTCACAATCACCCTACCACTACACATTAGCGTGAGTGCGTATAACCCGAACGGGTAGTAAGACGTGGTGATAATAATAATAATAATAATAATAATAATAATAATAATAGGATAAAAGACCTTCTAGAATGGACATCCTCCTAGCGTTCTGGAAAGTATTTTATCCTACCAAAGTACTACTATGCAATGAGGCTATTTATTACGTCCACGTTCTAGTGCCCTTCCCCCTCCCTCTCCTTCTGACTATCCACCCCCGTCTTTGGTACCTCTCCACCCAGTGTCGTCCGTTCTCGGTGAGGTAGCGGTACCCGTGCAGAGTCGTGTTCTTGCAGTAATCCTCCACGTTCCTCCACAAGATGTCCCTCCACGTGTCCAGGCCTTCGGACATGGGTTCTCTCCACACCTGCCTCGCGTCTTTGTCGCTCTTGAAGGTCATGACGCTGTGCTCTCTTAGGGGACAGGATGAAGAGGGTGAATTAATAATGACGGAGATGGCTATCAGAGACTTAAACTACTCTTAGGGGACAGGATGAAGAGGGTGAATTAATAGTGATGGAGATAGCTATCAGAGACTTAAACTACTCTTAGGGGACAGGATGAAGAGGGTGAATTAATAGTGACGTAGATTGCTATCAGAGACTTAAACTACTATTAGGGGATAGGATGAAGAGGGTGAATTAATAGTGATGGAGATAGCTATCAGAGACTTAAACTAACTATTAGGGGATAGGATGAAGAGGGTGAATTAATAGTGACCGTGAGGTAAGAGCTCTAAACCCTATCAGGTGTGCTGAGGGTGGATTTTCTTGAAACGTTTTCCCACTCTTCTTCTATGCGAGGACTCCCCTTTGGGTTGTGCAAATAGGGTGGCTGCACTGGACCCTGCGCTTGCTTAGGTGACAGAGGGGAAAATAAGATGTGGTAGGTAAATTTTGCTTATGAGTTCGTTTAGTAGGCTCCTGTAGAGGCGATCTAGCAAATATGGTCAGAGTGTAAAAACAAATTAACTAAAACATAATCATGTGGTTTGATTTGTTGAACGAGTGAAGCATATTTTCCGTTTTAACTCCACCGATTTGCATTCATCTCTCTGTTTGTGGTGGATATACCTTACGATAACTTTTGAATGCATTAATCGATTTAATTCAAAATTGGCACAGTTATTCTTTGTACCTTTATACAGATCAAGGTTGTTGTGGAATAAAATCTAACCAAGAGTTGGGGAGAAATCAACCCTTATATGTATAAAAAAAACTGCTTCCAGCATTAATTATTACATGTTTTATCTTTTAGGGAATTTCCTGATAATTATACGGTTGAAAATTGGCATAGAGGTGCAAACTACTATGATAACACTAAACAAAAAATATTTTGGGGGGAGGGACAGGAGTGGGGGGTGTAAATAACTAGGGGCCCCGCAAACGAAGTTTGCCCAGGGCCTCACGTCAGCTAAGGGCAGCCTTGCTCCACCCAGGTATGTGGACATATCCTATAAAACCCTATTTCCAACATCTCTAATTCCATTAGAATAAATATGCTGATTACCCGGACGGGTAGTAAGCTGCATTTCACATTACAACATAGATAATAATGATATTAACTATCCTGATGTAAAGTTAAGGTATTCACTCCCCTTAGGACAGTGGTTTTTAACCTAGAAGTCACGACACCACGCAGAGTCGTGGCATGTTACGGGTGGAGTTGCAATGGTGTTAGAGGTAATTGCATTATGTTACTTTTTAAAGCGATAATAATAATTATAAGAAGGTGCAAAATTTAAATAGAAGTGTAAGCTAGTAGAATGATAAAAAAAAACTGTCGGGTTACTGTTTAGGTACCTTTTAATTTCTCAGTTCTGACAGTTGCTTGCTTACTCACTCTACTATAGAATTCTCGTTGTTTTTTTTATGCAAGTGGCACTGCTAGCATGACTTACAAAATACCTACTGCTCTCATTGAATCTCTTTTGTGACATTTTAAGTTGGGAGTGTAGGTAACTTTAGTTAATGGCAGTATTTTTGCCGTTTCTATGACAAGACTTTTTTGATCAAAGGAAATCAAATATTTCTCCAATAGAAACTTAGAGCTTAGTTTTCTTAATATAGTAATATCAACAGTTGTTGAATATCTGTTAAAAGTGTCTTGGAATTTAATAAAAACTTTTTCTCTTTATTTAAAAAGTTTACCATCTAATGTCGTTATGTTCATGGAAGATATTAAAAAACTGTTGATATCACCACGTGAGGGAAACTAACCTCTATGTTTCTACTGGAGCAATGTTTTATTTATTATGAACTAAAGAATTATTTTTTATAACAACTGCAAAAACACTTACTATTACTCAATTTTTCTTCCACTCCATATTAATCGCATTCGTATAGTCGTTATAAGTCCATGTTACCTCCAGCTTGTCAACATATGGGCCCTTTAGTTTTAACCTCAGCTGCCTATCATATATTTGGTCATCCAAAGTTAATATCGTACAGTTTCTTTTAATATTCATTTTAGAGTTGACCAGGTTACCAGCCTTGATCGTACCCGCACCGATGACAGTATTTTCTGTTCACGGTAAGGATGCTGTACCGGTCGGTGTTGGCACTTCTATCCAGTATACCACAAGTACAACCATTGCTCAGTCTTATCCTGAGAGCGCTTGCACTGTTTCTACAAACCAGTATCCCTACTATAGAGTTAATTATATTCATATTAAATTAGTAAGGAGGAGTATGATAAATATTCTCAAAGGAACGCTTAATACTAAACAGATATATTGAAAATCTTTATAAGAACTTTGAAAAAGGATAGATATAATAAACAGAAAGTAAGTTTAAGATAAAAAATGAAGATGAAAATTGACGAAGACAACGGGGAATATTTATTCACTAAAAATGCTTTTAATAAGTGGTTAATACTTGAATGGCCTTTAACACGACCAATTAGATTAAATACAGGCAATAAGGAGTCTAAATCATCAAATTTTTCGGATTATTCTGACAATTCTATGTACGAATTTAACTTCTCCTTATGGCTAATGTTTAACTATTATTCTTATTTAGACTCCTTATTGCCTGCATTTAATCTAATTGATTGTGTTAAAGGTCATTCAAGTCTTAACCACTTATTAATAGCATTTTTTAGTGAATAAATATTCCCTGTTGTCTTCGTCAATTTTCATCTTCATTTTTTTATCTTTAACTTACTTTCTGTTTATTATATCTATACTTTTTCAAAGTTCTTATTAAGATTTTCAATATATCTGTTTGGTATTGAGCGTTCCTTTGAGAATATTTATCTACTATAGAGACTGCCTTGCCAGCCAGTATACCATTGCAATTTATAATTATTAGATCAAGCATATGGGACCGACATCATGCTGGTTTGGTTTGTCGATAATGAGGTCAGGCTTCAAATTCTATCAAAGGGTTCTAGGGGGTGGGGGGTGGGCTGATGTTTTCTAAACTGTTTCCTCCATCTCTCTCCACGCAAACAAATGTACAACTCTTTTATATTTTACTTACCTCGCAAGAGTAATTAAATACGAGGGGGTAGTAATATTCATTGAAAATAATCATATGGATATGAAAGTTTATAGGTTATAAAGGTGTCATGGTGATGTCAAAAAGACAAAAAGTAGGCTCAAACCCCGCAAAAAGGGTGGAAACCAATGCCCTAGGCCCATATCGATCCTACCTTATTTTTCTCGAACCGGATATAACTGCCCCTGCCACTGAACTCTTGCGGTTTTCTCCTGAACTAGATAACTCTTTATGACTAACAAGATGACTCCCTTTCCTGCTGCCCCCCTTGACCTTACACTAAACGTGTGCCAAAAGGAAATACATGGCTTATTTTCTTCTTGTTTTGCGTTTATCAACCTATTCATCATCCGTCGAATATTATTCTGACAACCCGTCAAATTCCTTATCGCATGTTTGATGTAGAAAACTTGGAGGATGTATTTCCGGTTAACTCATGGTTGTTGTTTTTTTATCATTGGGCTAAGCAATAAAAAAATTACATCCAAACTATTCATGGAAGATAAAGTTAAAAAAGATTATAATAATTTTTTACAAAACTAACATTATAAAATAAAATAAATAATTAGTCTCCAAACGAAGCAAATGAAAGAAAACCTTACATTTTTGCAGTTTACTTGTTTATATACTGTAGCCCGCTAGGCACGCGAACTAAACTTAAAGCTCTATTAGCCTTATCCACTGGAAGTTGGAGTTTGATTCCAGTTTGCGTATACTAGGGTGATTTTTCTAAATGGTTTCTCCATCTCCATCCACGCAAATGAGGGCACATTTCTTTCAAAGTATATCTTCCTCCTCTCTACTCCATTAGTGCAATGATTACATGCTGATAGCCATTACGGATAGTTGTACACGTTGCAAACAGACAAAAGATTGGACACAAATGTGTAGAAAAGCTTGAAAAAATCCTATTAAACCTGATTTAGAATAACTTGGTGATTATGAGTTCCAGCAGAATGACATTGTGGAGGTATAGATATAATAACCTGAACAATATTAGTACTAGTTGGACGACATTAGGGAGGTATAACTAGAATAACGTGAATAAAATCAGTACTAGTTGGACGACATTAGGGAGGTATAACTAGAATAACGTGAATAAAATCAGTACTAGTTGGGCGAAATTAGGGAGGTATAACTTGAATAACGTGAATAAAATCAGTACTAGTTGGGCGAAATTAGGGAGGTATAACTTGAATAACGTGAATAAAATCAGTACTAGTTGGACGAAATTAGGGAGGTATAACTTGAATAGCGTGAATAAAATCAGTACTAGTTGGACGACATTAGGGAGGTATAACTTGGATAACGTGAATAAAATCAGTACTAGTTGGACGAAATTAGGGAGGTATAACTTGAATAACGTGAATCAAATCAGTACTAGTAGGACGAAATTAGGGAGGTATAACTTGAATAACGTGAATAAAATTAGTACTAGTTGGACGACATTAGGGAGGTATAACTAGAATAACTGAATAATATAATTACTAGAATGAAGACATTATGAAGGTAGGCCCCTATTACTAGAATAAATTCAATAATATAATTAGTAGCAGGATGACATTTAAATGTTATGGTACAACATATTTAAACTTTATTTAAACATAAATGCGTTATTAAACTACGTTTTACCTTTATTTTAATTGTATACAAGCGTAATAACCAATATTTACAGTCCTTACCATAAACATTATGAAAAATTACCCGATTGGGAGTAGATGTGATTTTAAATTCGTAAATTCTAGCTCCAAATACGCCATCTTTTTACGGACCATGGGAACCAATAATTGAGCACACAAAACTGTTACACCATCAAAATGGAGGGGTAGAGGGGTACCGGCTAGTGAGTACTCTCCAAGGTACAATCGTGGTTATGTGTTTATAGCCCTCCAAGGGGGTGAAACTTACTAGCGAATAAAAAAAAAATGCTGTGAGTTTTTATTATAAAAGCGTTTTCTCGCCCCGGCGGTAGGTTTGGAGGCGTTATGAAAAAATTAATGTAATGGTTATTTCTAAAATATCCATTGCCCATTTCCCCGTTGTCGTCAAGTGTTGGTCGACTAGAAGGGTAACCCACATCTGTGGATACACGGACTAAAAGTCAGGCTCATCTAGTCTGATTTATTGATGATTATTATTATTATTAGCACCGCGTCTTACTACCCGTTCGGGTTATACGCACTTACGCTAATATGTAATGGTAGGGTGATTGTGAGATGAAATGGAGGACCTACAGTTTAACGTGGAATCCGAACCATGGTGGAGGCCTGTCATTCCCCACATTCACAAGATGTCTTGTCAGAGGTGAAGGAAGGGTTTGGTAATCAGATAAATCTGTGCCGGGACCGAGGATTGAACCCCGGACCCCCAACACAGAAGTCCGACACCTTACCGCTAGACCGCCAGGTCACCTCTGATGTATTGATGACGGAGAGTTCAGGGCTGTAATCCCGGCAAGGTGGTCTGAAGGTGTTGCTTCCTAAATTGTTTCTCACTCTATATTCATCCAAATGTGGATACATTATTTCCCAATTCTACCTTACTCATCCTTATCCCATTAATACAATTTAATTCGGATACCTCAGACGTTTAGTAAGACGGGGTGTAAAAATTATTATTGATTTGTTTGAGGTATTTAACGTGCACTTTCTGAACAAATTGATTTGATGCGAACACGAGAATTTCTTTGAGCGAGAGTGAAAGGGGCTACCAATTTTGGCGGGAAAAGAATTTTCACATATCTACCAGGGTTCTTTTATATGCCATAATCAACATGGGACCGATGGTTTTACTTCCCCTCCGAAGGAAGTTGTGCTACGGATTTTTATCGCTCAGGAATAATCCATCGACGCCGGCCGGGCTCGAACCCAAGAACACTGGGTACGGCGTATAACTCGAATGTGTAGTAAGACATAGTATGTTAAAAAAACATCGGGTCCTGAGGCGAGCACTTTATTCTAAGACCACTGAAGTCGACGTGGTATAAATAAATATATATACTTATATATAAAGGTTTCTTGTAGATGAGTGTATTTACCTTATCCAGATGTTGTAGCACATAGTATACATTTTGGCGTCAGGTTCGAATGTTCTGCCTGTTAGTCTGTATGTATGTCGTATCTAGAAAATTAAAATTAGATTAATCAGAATTACTTGAAAACGTGTTACCTTGTCGACATCCTCGTATATGTTGGCCTTGAAAGTCCTTAGATGTAGCCAAGATCTTCGTAGTGCTTTAGGAGTTGATCCTCTGATACGTTAAGGTTCTAATCCCGGCTGTAACGCAAATGTTTCTTTAGTAATCAGGTGGGGGTTTTGAGAGTCCTGTAGTTCGCGGTCTCAGACGTTGATGACACCCATAGATTTCCCTCAGTGGAAAGTTCCTTCAATTCTATCTCTCTTGTGTACCTTGACAACCAGGGTAGACTAAGTAATTACGAGAGGCAATAGTGTCGAATTGTCTGATCGCTTCAAGTTCTCTTAATGAGACATAAAAACACAAACACATTAGCTGAACACGAGCGTCAACCCTTCACTGTAGTGAGCATTTGGACACCTTGGAGGTAAAACGGAATATGTCACTTGGTTGGTGGACTCGTATTAATAGTTTACTATATGCACCGCTTACTATTCATTCCTGCTATCCTCATATTTCCCATAATGAGGTAAGGATGAAAAAGGTAGAATTTAGAGGAAGTGTATTCTCACTTTCATGGAGAGAAAGTTGGAAACATTTTTTTTTAAAACACCTTAGTACACTCAACCGTAATTCGAATCCCGACCTCACCGTCATCGGGAATTATTACTAGACTTAATCTGAAACCATCGTTCGTGTACCTACCAAATGTGGGTCCCACGTCTTACTGCCCGTCCTGCCTATCAGCACAATTTACGCTGGTGGGGCAGAGATTTAAAATAAACAATTTAGATCAAATGTACACGCATTTGCGTAGAAGGATAAACCATTTTATCAAAAACAGTGGTTGGGATTCGAAACCATGGCTGTTTATTCACACTAATATAACATTATTGTTATAAATCTTCTTGATTTATTTTTCATATATTCATACGCCAAATAAAATAGGAATATAGCAGCTATTGTTGAACATCCCGGGGGGGGGGG